>JAESUZ010004025.1:0-548385 GCA_017311185.1 Proteles cristata cristata | reverse complement strand
TTTTAGTTCTTTTTCTATTTCTGTAAAAAATTCCCTTGGGATTTTAATAGGTATTTTATTGAATTTGTAGATCATTTTGGATGGTATGAATATTGTAATAATACCAAGTCTTCCTATTCATGAATACTGGGTGTCTTTCCATTTTATTTATTTATGTATTTATGTATTTATTTATTTATTTATTTAAAGTTTACTTGTTCTTGAGAGAGAGAGAGAGCATAAATGGGAGAGGTGCAGAGAGAGAGGGAGACACAGAATCTGAAGCAGGCTCTAGGCTCTGAGTTGTCAGCACAGAGCCCTACGCAGAGCTTGAAGTCATGTGCCATGAGATCATGACCTAGCCGAAGTTGGATGCTTAACCAACTGAGCCACCCAGGCAGCTTCCATTTATTTATCTTCTTTAATTTTGTTAGTGTTTTGCAGTTTTCAGTGTATTAGTTTTTCACCTCCTTGATTAAATTTATTTCTAAATTATTTTCCCCCTTTTGATGCTTTTGTAAATGGCATTATTCTCTTAATTTCCTTTTTGGATGGTTCATTGTTAAAATGTAGAAATGCAGTTAATTTCTGTGTCTTGATTTTGTATTCTGCAATTTTGTTGAATTAATTTGTTGGATCTAACAGTTTGTGTGTGTTTGTAGCATTTAGGGTTTCCTACATATAAGATCATATCACATGCAAATAACAACAATTTCTTTCTTTCCTTTTTATTTCTTTATCTTGCCTGATTGCTCTAGCTAGGACTTTCAGTAAGATGTCCCATAGGAATGGTGAGATTGGGCATCCTTGTCTTATTTCTGATCTTAGAGGAAACACTTTCAACATTTCAGTGTTTAGTGCAATGTTAGCTTGGGTTTGTCATATATAGCCTTTATTATGTTGGGTATATTCCTTCTGTACCTAATTTGTTGAGGTTTTTTTTATCATTAGATATTGTACTTTGTCAAATGCTTTCTTGGCATCTACTGAGAGACTCATGCTTTTTCTCTTTGACTCTAATAATATGGTGTATCACATTTATTGATTTCTGTATGTTGACTTGTCCTTGTATCACAGGGTAAACCCTATTTGATCGTGGTGCATAGTCCTTGTAACGTGTTGTTGAATTTGGATTGTTAATATTTTGTTGAGAATTTTTATATCTATATTCATCGGAGATACTGGTCTATAGCTTTCTTATAATGTCCTTATATGGCTTTAATATCAGGTAAGGACACTATAAGCAAGCTCTTAAAGTGAATTTTGGCAGGTTCCCTCCTCTTTCAATTTTTAGAAGACTTAGAGAATAATTGGTGTGAATTCCTCTTTAAATGTTTAAATGTTTTTAAAAAATATTTTCCTATGAATATCCAATTAATAGAATTTAATTAAAAATTATGGAAAATTTCAAACATATATAGTAAGGACACAGAACAATTTAATGTACTCTTATCTCTCAGGTTTGATAATTTTCAGCTTATGGGTAACTTGCTTCATATCATACTCCAATTCACTTTTCTCCTTGTACACGATTTTGAAATAAATAAGTCATGATGCTTCATTCATAAATATTTCAGGAATCTCTAAAATGTAAGGACTATACTATTAAAAACCAAAATTATAATATAATTACACTTAAAAATAATTTAAAATGTTAACATCATAAAATATCAATTACTGTTCAAATGACAAATATTCATAAACACATATGTGTATATATTTATTTTGCAATTTGAATCAGGATCTAACTGAGGGTCAAAATGATGATTAGCTTATATCTTTTAAACTTATTTTAATCTGTGATAATCTCTCTCTCACTCTTTGTCCGCTTCCCTCCCTTGCATTCTTGTAATTCATCTGTTGAAAACACTACAGATTTGTTTTCCAGAGTCTGGTTGTTTTTTGCTGATTGCAATGTACTTGTTGTCATGTTTAACATGCTTCTTTGTTCTTTGTATTTCTTGTAAGTAGAGGTTTACTCAGATTCAGGTTCAACTTTTATAGCAAGGATATCTCATAGATAGGGTTATTTTCTGCCATCAAAAGGCATATAATGTCTAGTTGTGTGTGTGTGTGTGTGTGTGAGTGTGATAATAACTGCCATTAAAGCTTAATATCTAGGTCTGATAATTCATTAGAGTTGGAAAATAGTGATATTCTAATTCTATCATTCATTTTAAAAATGTATTAACTGGAATACTTTTTAAAAAATCTTTAAGTTTTTAAAAATGTTTATTTATTCTTGAGAGACAGAAACAGAGCATGAACAGAGGAGGAGCAGAGAGAGAGGGAGACACAGAATCCGAAGCAGACTCCAAGTTGTCAACACAGAGCCCAACATGGGGCTTGAACCCTCGAACTGGAGATCATGACCTGAGCCAAAGCCAGAGGTTTAACAGACTCAGCCACCCAGGTGCCCCTGGAATGCTTTTTAAATGAGTAACTTTGGGACACCTGGGTAACTCATTCGGTTAAGTGTCTGACTATTGATTTCAGCTCAGGTCATGATCTCATGGTTTGTGAGTTCAAGCCCCGCTTTGGGTTCTGCACTGACAGTGCAGAGCCTGCTTGGGATTCTCTCTCTTTCGTTCTCTTTGCCTCTTCTCTGCTTGTGCATTCTCTCTCTTTCAAAAATAAATAAATACACTTTAAAATTTGTTTTAAAAAAGAGAAACTTCTCATCTAATATTGGGTATTGAACAGTATCATTCATGCAGTGAAAAGGAATCTGAATGCTTCTCCTTCCTCTTTATTTAAACATTTTCAAAAAAATAAGTTGCTTCATAACATCCCCCTATTATGACCAATTAGTATTTTTCAGGTTTTTTATGTGCTCACCATTTAAACACATAGGATGTGTTTTGGATCACTGCAGTTATTATTCTAATTGATAGTCAAATTGTCCCAACTTTAGCCAAGGGACACAAATAACATACGCCAATGTTACTTAGGCAAAGGAGAAGGGAGAGGAGAAGGAGGAGAAGCGGGGGGGGATATTATCAAAATACAGAGTGTTTTCTGAATAGTAATATAGATACATCTTAGACCTAGAAAGTAGAAATTGGACTCTCCATATCTTTTGTTGGCATGTCTGCTTCCTTATCTCTCATGAGGAATGAGTCAACTCATTCTCTCAACTTCTTAGTTTTCACAGTGTTTGGAAATCCTTCTGAGTTTCACTCCATTCTAGCTTTATCTTTTACTGAGAATTGCCACTATCGTTATCATTGACAAACCTCAGGAAAAAATGAAGAGAACATAGGGAATTCTAAAACTATAACTATTAAAGTTTCAAGAAACTTCACATTTTCAAGGCTGAATTCTTGCCATTAGCCATGATAGCAATAATGATTCTCTTTCTTGGAACCGTAAGTTACATCCTTGTGAGTTAAAAACAAGTTGCTTCAAGAATTTAGGCATTGTTGGGGGCGCCTGGGTGGCTTAGTCGGTTAAGCTTCCGACTTTCGCTTAGGTCATGATCTCGCGGTTGTGGGTTCGAGCCCCGCGTCGGGCTCTGTGCTGACTGCCAGCTCAGAGCCTGGAGCCTCTTTCGGTCTGTGACTCCCTCTCTCTCTGACCCTCCCCTGCTCACGCTGTCTCTCTCTCTCCTGAAATAAAAAAAATAAAAAATAAAAAAAAAAAAAAAACATAAAATAAAAAAAAAAAAAAAAGAATTTAGGCATTGTTTTCAATCCTAAATTCTAGCCGATTAAGACTGACTGCTACTGGAGACTAATACAGAGCGTCCAGCTTACTTATCATTTCTAACACCTACCTACCTAGGTAGACTCTGCATGATCTGAAATCTGAATATTTAGTCTTGTAAAGGAAGCATTAGAGAAATAAAATGCCCTCAAGCCTCAGTGGAATAGACCTTACCTGGTAATGCTAACAGCTGACATCCTGGTAACACTCCAAGGTTTTGATCTCAACTTAAAAGACATATATTACTTTCCTCTGACTACTTGATGTCCATTCCATTCAGAGACTTTAAATTTATAATTTTTTGGAATTGTCCAGAAGGCTCTGACTACAGAAATCTTTTACCCAAGATGACAGAACACATTGCTAATTCCAGAAAAAGTAGCTTCCACCAAGAAAAGATTTATTTTCTAATTTTTTATCACTGTTTTTCCCTTACTATACCATCAATCTTATTTATTATTGTATTTTGATACCCTCTCTGAACTAACTAAAAGACTTCTCAATGCAATCTCCCTTATCTTTATTCTATTATTTTAGACTCTGTATGGTGTTTGCCACTAAAGAAAAAATGAAACTTCCTGATGTGTTTTTCTCAGATCATAGCTAGGCTATGAATTTAACTGTCTGCTGACAAATTTAATAACTGTTCCTTCAAAGACTTCAAAAGGTAGATTATCTTTTATAAGACCTTTCATAACTTAAATTTCCCTCACATCATTAATCCCAAACTTTATTTAGTCCTGCAAAACTGAAACCTTGATGTCATGTTAGCATTAATCATTACAAGTGTATCAGCAAAACCTAGCCTTTCAAAAATAAGAACTAATACGGGTGGGACATGGGGGTGATGGGCGTGGAGGAGGGCACTTGTGGGGATGAGCAATGGGTGTTATATGGAAACCAACCTGACAGTAAACTATTAAAAAAGTAATAAAAAAAGAATACACAGCATAAAACACACACACACACACACACACACACACACACACACACACACAAGAACTAACATCAGGGCCATTCTTCCTACAGCAGTCAGTTTGTTTTCTTCAGAACAACTCCTTTAACTCTCTTCAGAGCAATTCCTTTAACTCACTTAAGGAATCTGCCCAATTTGAGGAACAAAGATTTTGCCTGTTCCTATTGTATTAATTTATACTTACACTCTTGGTATACTGTCTCTGTTCGAATACTGCTTACGTGAATTATACCCGCTTGTCACACACTAATGTAACCTGTACACTCAGAATAATTGTTAAAGATTTTCAGAAAATTAAAAGTACTGGGAAATCATGTTTCCCCGGAAACAATGCCCAGAATATGCAGAAGGAGGTAAGCACAGCCTATTTGGAAAAACTTCCTGTAAGGAAAACTAATTCCCTCTTTATGTTTGAAATGCATAAAGGAAAACTAACTCCCTCTATACATAGGCTACAATTCCCTCAGTTAAAAAAGAAGCAGTACTGAAAAACAATGTCAAAAATTAGTAAAACTTACAAATTATACGCCTTTGTTAGTTACAAACCAATAAACCAGTTTAAATTTAACTTCATTAGCCAGAGTTATTGTGGAAAGTCACATAGCCTTGGAATTATTTTTAAGTAGTGAAGGACAAACATATGCTAGAGCAATTACTTCTTTTTGTGTTTATGTACTATAAAGCAAGTAAAACAGTGCATGATTAAGCTAAGAAAAAGCTACCTGGCTCTCGAAAATAGACCCAGGTAGATTCTGGGACATATTTTCATTGCCTAGGATTTATAATGTAGGCTCTTGGTCCTATTACAAGGGTGAATAAATAATCATTTTGTTTCAGGAAACTGCTTTTTTTTTTTTTTTTTTTTGTAGTTGGCCAATGTATCCAATGTATGTCATCCAGAATCTTAAATGTTACTGCATAACCATTGTCTTGTGAGATGACTCAACAACTCATCCTATGACAGAAGGGGAAGGAGGGATTAACTGAAACATATATTAACTGTTATATATTAGCTATAAGTTGAAGAGCACCTAAGCTGGTCAAGCACAAGTAGAATTCCAAGAAACACTGAGGAGACTGTGAGGTTGTATACCAACACTCAAGGCTATGACATTCTCTCCAGCAATGCTTGGATGTCATTGGATGCCATGAAGTAGGGGGTAAAAAAGGCATAGATTCGATGAATTCATGGTTAGGAATTTTAGATGGGTAGGACGATGTAGGTAAGAGTGCAAGCAACAGAGAAGTCTGATGGGATATTGAATCCACATTGTCTACAGAAGGAAGTGAGGCCCAGGGAAAGTGCCTGGACAAGGCAAAGGAATAAAAGTCTATAGCCAGTGAGGAGTAAAGGCAGCAGGAAACAAACTGTAAGAGAGTTTAAGGAATGGAAGACTAAGTAATAGGAATAGTGGTGTTTTGGTAAACAGCCAGCTCTCCAGGAAAAAAAAAAAAACACCCTAATATGCAGGGTTTTGCTGCTTTCCATGGTACTAGTTTAGATACTGTCACACTGACCTAGCTGGCAGGACACTGCCGCTGCTGAAGACCAGTGCAAGACTTCAGTTCCCTGAAAGTCCAGACCTCCTCTCTCTTCTTCGAACTCTGCCTCCCCTTTCAGAAAGCAGCCCCTCCCTCGGTTGCAGGTGCTCTGTGTTCAGTGAGCAAAGATCTTGTTCTGTGTCTAGTGCACTCAAACACCACTGTTCCTGCCTCTCCCAGAAAGAAAATCACTAGTGCACTTGTGAAACCCTGCTGTTCTTCCCGTGCCAGTGGCTATGCCTTAGAGTCTAGTACCAATAAGTGTGTCCCCAGGAAAGATTAATAATTGGACACCCATTCAAACTGCCTTTTAAAAAGTTTCACCTTCAGGGGCACCTGGGTGGCTCAGTTGGTCAAATGCCTGACTTTAGCTCAGGTCCTGATTTTGCAGTCCCTGAGTTTGAGCCTTGTGTGGGGCTTTGTACTGACAGCTCAGAGCCGGGAGCCTGCTTCAGATTCTGTGTATTTCTCTCTCTCTGCCCCTCCCCTGCTCATGCTCTGTCTCTTTCTGTTTCTCAAAAATGAATACATGTTAAAAAATTAAAAAGAAATAAAAATAAATGTGTATGGTGTATACTTCTCTGCAATAGAAAATATGATACAGGGGCACCTGGGTGACTCAGTCCATTGAGCCCCGGACTTTGGCTCAGGTCATGGTCTCTCAGTTCATGAGTTCAAGCCCTACATCAGGCTCTTTGTTGACAGCTCAGAGCCTGGAACCTGCTTTGGATTCTGTGTCTCTTTCTTTCTCTGTCCCTTCCCTGCTTATGCTCTCTCACTCTTTCTGTCTCAAAAATAAATAAGCACATTAAAAAAAGAGGAAAATGTGATAATGAAAAAAGTAAAAAAAATTAAAAAAATAAAAGTTCACCTTTTTTTAGTGAGGGTAGGAAAAATGTATTTTCTATTACCTAGATGCTATATTTAATTCTTACAGTAAAAATAATGTGCCTGCTTTTGTTGAGCCCCATATAACTTCTTAAATTTTATATAATAAAGTTAATCATTTGTTCTTTGCACATAGTATTTTGTCACATAGGATTTAACTTTAGCATTTTAGCCATCTTGCTCTGTACAGGACTATTAGCTGGGTGCTCTTGGTTTGTAGATCATAATTAGCTTCCTGCATATTTCTAAAAAATACTCAATAGCAATAGGTCACCCATAGTTGTGTTTTTCTTTAAAACATTTTTTTTCCACATGAGGGCACTGTCTACTTTGGCTTTGGCAGTTCTCTGAGGACACATTTCCCATTCTGCCCACTGATGTTGTAGCACACTTGTAGATCTGTTTAACCCTACTGCATCTACAAATGTCAGGCTGCAGATAATTTTATGTGGGAGTTGAGCATGGCCAGTCCTTGCCTTACAGAAAAGGAGAAGTGGGTAATACTTCACCAGCTCTTGTCTGTTGCTCGAAAACAACCTGGACCTTCAGCAGCCAAGCAATCGGTTTGGTGCCCTGGCCTGACATAGATGTTCAACAATGCCATCCATAGACCTTGGCAGAACTTGGGTGACTGGCGATATTTATGGATCAGCTTCACGGCTTGCTGGGTGAGGTATTAGATAAGGTTTCTGAGGCCCTGAGGATTTCTGAATAGATATATTCACTGCAAATAGTGGAGTACATTTGGTACCATGGCTACAACTTACTGGCTACTGTCCCAGGACTGCTGGCCCATCTATTCTAATTACTACAAATCCCAGTGGCAAGCACACACTCCTGTGGCAGGCAAATTCCTCCAACGGTGCTGGGTCTCTGGGTGTACGTTCATTCTAATACAAGACTTAACACTCCCAAACTTTGTACTACATCCTACGTTCTGGCTACAGGAACTGACACTTCATGGAATTCTGGGTGATTTGTTCTTGCCTTTACGTTTAAATAATGATGGACCCAGTGTTTGACCCAGGGCCCAGGAAGCTGGGCACATTTGAGGCCAATTATCTCATGAGGACACAGTTGCTACTGACACGTAGGCTGCATGAAGCCTGCCCCAAGAGGGCACAGCATGCCAGAATAAGACACACAGACCACCTGAGCTTGGGGCAGCTGAGGGAGACTGGGGCATTCACAGTGCTGCAGAGATGTATTATTTGAATTTCTTATCATCCTTTACCTGTCAGCCTGAACTCCTGGCCAAGGATGCTCTATCCTGGAATTTAAGGTGCTGTAGGTTCAAGCAGACACTTGTACCCTCAGCAACTCTGAGCTTGGCAAGAGCAGCAGGTAGGTAACTATACACAATAGTGTTGCTCTGAGAACCAGTTCTTTGCAGCTGCCTGACTGGCCAGGGCCAAGTAGGTAGGTGAGCTAGTTGCAAATGTGGGAGACTGCATATCCCTTCTGGATACCTTACCCAGGCACTTTGACTATGCCATGATACCACCTGGCTAGCTGAATTACAAAAGATGATCCAAATCGGGTTTTGTTGGATCAGAGGCACAAAATCACCATTTCTGATATTTTTGGCAGGACCATGAAAAGACCCTGTACCTAAAAGAGCTGCTGTGTCCTCTTGAGATGGTCTTGCTTTACAGGACATTCCTTTTCGTGTTTCCACTCATGTCATGCTTTGGGAGTGATGGACATTTTCTCTAAGACGCATACCAGGCATGATCCTGCATGCATCTCGTCCCACTGGCATCTTGATATCATCCTGCTATCTGCCCTCCCAGGCTAATCCTTTTGGGATTGGACAGAGCTCCTGATTTGTAACCTGATTTGAAAGGCATTATATCAGAATAAATTCCTGAAGACAAATAGTCTAACAGGACAAATAATTTGAGTGTTTAGCCGATCCATGTCAGATCAAATATATTTAGGGAGTGTTTATTGTTTGCCAAGAAGTGCTACCTGTAAATTGAGTATCAGTTAGCAAGACAAAGAGGTAGAGAAGGCAGCTTTCAGGCAGAAGGGAACACAAGAGCCTTTTGAAGGGAGAGGCAGGGTGAATTCAAGGAGCAAGGTGATGCTCATTGTGTTGGAGTGGGGAAGAGCTAGGGAGTGGGGTAACATGATGCTGGAAAGGCAGGCCGGTGAGAGACATCCATAATTTCACTGACCCTGCTAAGCACTTGGGGCTTTATTCTAAATGCAGTAGGATTCAAAGATAGCTTGCATCTTTATTTGTCCTTGTGGCAATGCTTTCTAATATAATGGAATTTATATCTGTGATGAGAAGGAAAACTACTATTTTTTTTTTAAATGTGTTATTTATTTCTAGGAGAGAGAGACAGTGTGAGCAGGGGAGGGTCAGAGAGAGAGGGAGTCACAGACTGAAACAGGCTCCAGGCTCTGAGCTGGCAGTCAGCACAGAGCCCGACGCGGGGCTCGAACCCACAAACCATGAGATCATGACCTGAGCGAAAGTCGGATGCTTAACAGACTGAGCCACCCGGGCGCCCCGGAAAACTACTATTTTAAGCAAAGTTGACTGTAGCAACTTTTGTATAATTGGGCAGTGGCATAATCTCAGGGAAGCTGATTTTTTTTTTTGTATTTGTTGTGAGAAAACACCATAATAAACACACTTCAACATAATTAAGGCCATAGATTAAAAACCCACAGCTAACATCATACTTAGTGGTGAAAAACTGAGGACTTTAATTCTAAGATCAGGAATAAGACAAAGATGTCTATCTTTACACTTTTATTCAGAGTGTTCATCCACTTTACACTGGAAGTCATAGCCTCAGAAATCAGACAAGAAAAAGAAATAAGAGACATCCATATTGGTAAAGAAGAAAAGCTGGCACAAAAACAGGCACTCAGATCAATGGAACAGAATAGAGAACTTAGACATGGAGTCACAAATGTATGATCAACTAATCTTTGACAAAGCAGGAGACAATATCCAATGGAATAAAGACAGTCTCTTTAGCAAGTGGTGCTGGGAACACTGGACAGCAACAGGCAGAAAAATGAACCTGGACCACTTTCTTACACCATGCACAAAAATAAACTCAAGGATGAAAGACCTAAATGTAAGACAGGAAATCAGAAAAATCCTCTAGGAGAAAGCAGGCGAAAACATTTTTGACCTCGATGAAGCAACTTTTTACTTGACATATATCTAGAGGCAAGGGAAACAAAAGTAAAAATGAACTATTGGGACCTCACCAAAATAAAAAGCTTCTTCACAGTGAAGGAAACAATCAGCAAAATGAAAAGGCAATTGATGGAATGGGAGAAGATATTTGCAAACGACACATCAGATGAAGGATTAGTATACAAAATATATAAAGAGCTTACCAAAGTGAACATCTAAAAAACAAATAATCCAGTGAAGAAATGGGTAAAAACCATGAAAAGACACTTCTCCAAAGAAGACATCCAGATGGCCAACCAACACGTGAAAAAATGCTGAACATCACTCACCAACAGGGAAATACAACAAAACCACAATGAGATACCACCTCACACCTGTCAGAATGGCTAACATTAACAACTCAGGCAACAACAGATGTTGGTGAGGATGCAGAGAAAGAGGATCTCTTTGTACTCCTGGTGGGAATGCAAACTGGTGCAGCCACTCTGGAAAAAACAGTATGGAGGTTCCTCAAAAAATTAAAACTAGAACTACCTTATGACCCAGCAATTGCACTACTAGATATTTATCCAAAGGACTCAGATGTGCTGTTTCAAAGGAACACATGCACCCCAATGTTTACAACAGCACCATCAACAATAGCCTAAGTATGGAAAGAGTCCAAATGTCCACCTATGGATGAATGGGTAAATAAGGTGTGGTATATATATACAATGCAGTATTACTTGGCAATCAAAAACAATGAAATCTTGTCATTTGCAACTGTGTGGATGGAACTAGAGGGTGTTATGCTAAGTGAAATTAGTCATTCAGAGAAAGACAAATATCATATGACTTCACTCACATGAGTGAGGACTTCAAGACAGAACAGATGAACATAAGGAAAGCGAAGCAAAAATAACATAAAAACAGGGAAGGGGGACAAAATATAAGAGACTTAAATATGGAGAACAAACAAGGGGTTGCTAGAGGGGTTGTGGGGGGTGATGGGCTAAATGGGTAAGGGGCATTAAGGAATCTACTCCTGAACTCACTGTTGCACTATATGCTAACTAACTTGGATGTAAATTAAAAAATAAATTTAAAAAAAGAAGAAAAATTGTCACTATTTACAGATGATGTGACACTATGCATAGAAAACCCTAAGGACTCTATCAAACAACTACTAGTAGTGATAAATGAATTCAGTAAAGTTGCAGGGTACAAAAGTAATGCTCAGAAATTGATAGTGTTTCTATATACTAATAACAAAGTAGCAGAAAAGGAAATTAAGAAAACAATTCTACTTGTACCAAAAAGAATAAAATACCTAGGAATAAACTTAACTAAGGAAGTGAAAGACCTATACCCTGCAAACATAAAGCACTGACAAAAGAAACAAAGATGACACAAACAAGTGTGCCTGGGTGGCTCAGTCAGTTAGACACCTGACTTCGGCTCAGGTCATGATCTCATAGCTTGTGGGTTCGGGCCCTGTGATGGGCTCTGTGCTAACAGCTCAGAGCCCGAAGCCTGCTATGGATTCTGTGCCTCCCTCTATCTCTGCTTCTCCCCTGCTTGTGCTGTCTCTCTGTCTCTTGCTTTCTCTCTTGAAGGTAAACATGAAAATTTTTTTTAAAAAGATGACACAAACAAATGGAAAGATAGTCCATGCTCATGGACTGGAAGAATTAGCATTATTAAAATATCCACACCTCCCAAAACAATGTATAGATTCAATGAAATCCCTATCAAAATACCCACAGGATTTTTCACAGAACTAGAACAAATAATACTAAAATCTGCATGGAACCACAAAAGATCCTCAATAGCCAAAGTAATCTTGAGAAAGAAAAACAAAGCTGGAGGTGTTACAATCCCAGATTTAAGGATATACTACAAACCTGTAATAATTAAAACATTATGGCACTGGCACAAAAATAGACACAGAGATCAAGAGAACAGAATAGAAAGCCCAAAAATAAACCCACACTTACATGATCAAATAATGTATGACAAAGGAGGCAAGAATATACTGTAGGGGAAATGACCGTCTCTTCAATAAATGGTATTGGGAAAACTGTACAGCTACATGCAAAACAACGAAACTTTCTTATACCACTTTCTTACACCATCCACAAAAATAAACTCAAAATGAATTAAAGACCTAAATGTGAGACCTGAAACCATAAAAATCCTAGAAGCAGCACAGGCAGTAATTTCTCTGGCATTGCCCAGAGCAACATTTTTTTCTAGATAGAACTCCTAAGGCAAGAAAAACAAAAGTAAAAATAAACTATTGGGACTCCATCAAAATAAAAGGCTTTTGCACAGTGAAGGACACTATCAACAAAAAGACACCCTGGCGAATGGGAGATTTTACTAATGATATAACCAATGAAAGGTTAATATCTGAAAAAATATAAAGAAGTTACACAACATCAAAAAAATTGGTTAAAAACTGGTCAGAGGACCAGTTTTTTTCCCCAAATAGCCGACAGATGAATAGATGCTCAACATCATTAATCATTAGGGAAATGCAAATAAATGCCACTATGAGATATTAAATTATACCTGTCAAAATGGCTAAAATAAAAAAGGCAAGAAATAACAAGTGTTGGTGAGGATGTAGAAAAAAAGGAACTCTCTTGCACTGTTAATGGGAATGTAAATTGGCACTATTGCCACTGTGGCAATAGTATGGATATTTCTCAAAAAATTAAAAATATAAATAATATATGATCTAATAATTCTACTACTGGGTATATACCCAATGAAAATAAAAACACTGATTTGAAAAGATATATTCACCCCTTTATTTATTGCAGTATTATTTAAAATAGCCAAGATGTGGAAGTAACCCAACTGCCCACTGATAGAGATTCTATCTATCCATAGATAGAATGAATAAAGAAGTTGTGATACACACACACACACACACACACACAGGAATATTACACAGTCATAAAAAAGACAAAATTGTGCCATGTAGGACAACATGAATGGATCTGCAGGGTATAATGCTAAGTGAAATAAACCAAACTAAGGAAAAACAAATACCATATGATTTCACTCATGTGTGGAATCACCCCCTTTCAACAAAGGAATAAATAAACAAAAAGTATAAGCAGACCTATAAATACAAAGAACAAACTGATGGTTGACAGAGGGGAGGAAGTTGGAGGGATGGGCAAAATGGGTGAACGAGAGTGGAAGATACAGGCTTCCAGTTAAGAAATGAGTACGTCCCACGAATGAAAGGCACAGCATGAGGAATATAATTAATGATATTGCAATAGTGTTGCATGGTGATAGATGGTTGCTATACTTGTGGTGAGAGAAGCATAGCATATAGAGAAGTTAAATCACTATGGTACACCTGAAATTAATGTAACACTGTATGTCAAATGTACTAAAAGAAATTAATAAAAGAGACCATTGTAATATAGCTTGATATGTTTTGGGGTTGAGGAATTGGAGCCTCCTCTGACCTAGTCTGGAGGGGGAAAAGGTAGGATAAAAAAAAAATTGAATTGTTTTGCACAGTAGATAAGACAGTTTTCTCAAAGGTGTTTATTTAGAAGTGTAATTGCTGGGTGATGGAGCCTGCACATTCTCTACTTTACTAGGTGTTATTAAATTGCCTTCCATAGTGCTTGTTCAAATTCATACTTGCATCTGCAGTACATAAAAGCTCCTATTTCTCTGTATTCTCACTGATCTCTGGAATCGTCAAACTAAAATTTTACCAGTCTTAGGAGTGTGCATGTTTTCTCATTGTTGTTTTAATTTGCGTTGACCTGGTCACTGCTGAGGTTGAACATTTCCTCCTATGTTTAATGGCCATTTGTTTTTCTTTTTTTGGTGTGAACATTTTTCTTTTCATATTCTTTGTCCATTTTTCTTTTGGATTTTCCATCTTTTGCTTACTAATATTTAAGTATAAGTTTGTATTCAAGATCTATTCGTTTGTTAGTTTGATCATTACAAATATAGTCTCCCAGCCTGGACTAGCCATGGTTTTTAAACTTTCTGTGAAAAAGAAACAGAAGTTTTAAAATTTAGGGTAGTAAAATTTATCCATATTTACCTAAATAAGTTGTGCTTTGGGGGATGTTGTTTAAGAAATCTTGTTTAAAATACCTGAGTACAAAGTTGTATTTTCTTTTCAAGTTTCATTTTTTTAAGTTTAAATTACTTTGGGGGTGCAGGGAGAAGGGAGAGAGAGAATCACAAGCAGGCTCCACACTGTCAGGCTCAGTGGGGAGCCCAATCTCCCAAACCATGAGATCATGACTTAAGCTGAAGTCCAGAGTCAGACGCTTAAACAACTAAGCCACCCAGGTACCCCTAAAGTTTCATTTCTTCTGTTTAGTTCTTTAAATCACTTAGCACATATTTTTGTATAGGATGGAAAGTAGGAACGTAATTCAATTTTCTTTTCTTTTTTAAATTGTGGATAAATTGTCCTAATGGCATCTACTGAACAGGACATTCTGCTTTGTGATGCTACTTCTATTATATACATTGTTCCTTTGGCCTGTTTGTCTGATCCTGCACCAATATCATGCAATCTTATTACCATGGCTTTAAAATGAGTTTTAATATCTGATGGGGCAAATTGTACTGTTGTTTGTTTCCAAATCATCTTGAACGTTCTTGTCCTTAATTTTTTCTTATGAATTATATATGAATATATATATTTATTTAAAGACTTTATAATGCTTTGAGATTGGTCTACATATTTTTACATATTGGTCTACATGCTTTTCCTGTCTGGTTTTGGTATTAGGGTTTTCTATGCTTCATTAAATATCAGACAGGGGCACCTGGGTGGCTCAGTCAGTTAAGCATCTGGCTTCAGCTCAGGTTACGATATCATAGTTTGTGAGTTTGAGCCCCGCATCTGGCTCTGTGCTGACAGCTCAGAGCCTGGAGCCTGCTTCAGATTCTGTGTCTCCCTTTCTCTCTTCCCCTCTTCTATTGGTGCTCTCTCTCTCTCTCTCAAAAATAAATAAACATTAAAAAACTTTTAAAAAGAAACTGGACAGCTCTTCTTCTATTATATGAAACAGTGTGTCTAATATAGGGATTACAACTATGAAATATAAAATGGTAATCAGTTGCTACATGTGGCTAGTGAGCATTTGAAATGTGGCTACTAGGAACTGAATATAAAATACTCAGTGGATTTCAAAAGCTTCATGTGGAAAAAAGTATGTAAATTACCTCACTAATATTTTTTTATTTGAGAGAGAGACAGACAGAGAGAGACAGATAGAGAGAGAGAGAGACAGAGAGAGAGCAAGCATGCACAAGTGGGGAAGAAGGCAGAGGGAGAGAGAGAATTTCAAGGACACTCCATACCTCCATACTTAGCATGGGGGCTGATGCATTGCTTGATCCAATGACCTGGGGATTATGACCTGAGTCCAAATCAAGAGTCAGATGCTCAACTGACCCAGCTGCCTAGGCACTCCTCTCACCAATCCTTTAAAGATAAACTTTCTATTATCACTTATCAGAATGAAATACTTTCACTATTGTAAATAAAAAATATTATTAAAATGAATGCCGCCTTTTTAGTGTGGCCACTAGAAAACCTAAAATCACACAGGGGTACGCATATTTTTATGGAAAAACACTGGATTAGATGTTCCTTTAAGGTTTAGTAAAACTCATTTATAAAACTGTCTAGGCCTTTTGTCACCTGTTGGGAGAGTGAGGAAAACTTTTAATTGTTTATTTAGTTTCAAGTTTTTATTCAAATTTATTTAAATAAATGTAAAGTTTATTTATAGTTAACATATAGTGTAATATTAGTTTCAGGAGTAGTAGTGATTCATTATTTACATATAATAGTGCTCATACTAATAGTAGTGCCCTCTTTAATGCCTGTTACCCATTTAGCCCATCCCATTTATTTATTATTTTTTAATAAAATTTATTGTCAAGTTGGCTAACATCCTGTGTATACAGTGTACTCTTGGTTTTGGAGGAATATTCCCATGATTTATCACTCATATACAATATCCAGCACTCATCCCAACAAGTGCCCTCAATGCCTATTACCCATTTTCTCCTCTCGCTCACCACCCATCAATCCTCAGTTTGTTCTCTGTATTCCAGAGTCTCTTATGGTTTGCCTCCCTCTCCGAAACTATTTTTCCCCTTCCCTTCTCCCATGGTCTTCTGCTAAATTTCTCAAAGTCCACATATGAGGGAAAACATATGATATCTGTCTTTCTCTGACTGACTTATCTCACTTAGCATAAAACCCTCAAGTTTCATCCATGTTGCTGCAAATGGCAGGATTTCATTCTTTCCCATTGCCAAGTAGTATTCCACTGTATATATAAACCTCATCTTCTCTATCCATTCATCAGTTGATAGACATTTAGGCTCTTTCCATAATTTGGCTATTGTTGACAGTGCTGCTATCAACATTGGTGTACATGTGCCCCTATGCATCAGCACTCCTGTGTCCTTTGGATAAATTCCTAGTAGTGGTATCGCTGGGCCATAGGGGAGTTCTATTGTTAATTGTTTGAGAACCTCCACATTATTTTCCAGAATGGCTGCACCAGTTTGCATTCCCACCAACAGTGCAAGAGGGTTCCCCTTTCTCCACATCCTTGGCAGCATCGGCTGTTTCCTGAGTTATTAATTTTAACCACTCTGACTGCTGTGAGGTGGTATCTCAGTGTGGTTTTGATTTGTATTTCTCTCATGATGAGTGACGTTGAGCATATTTTTGTGTGTCTGTTGACCATCTGGATGTCTTTGGAAAAGTGTCTACTCATGTCTTCTGCCCATTTCCTCACTGGATTATTTGTTTTTCCGGTGTTGAGTTTGGTAAGTTCTTTATAGCTTTTGGATACTAACCTTTTATCCAATATGTCATTTGCAAATATCTTCTCCCATTTCGTGTTTGCCTTTTTAGTTTTGTTGATTTTGTTTCCTTTGCCATGCAGAAGCTTTTTATCTTGATGAGGGCCCAATAGCTCATTTTTGCTTTTATTTCCCTTGCCTTTGGAGACGTGTTGAGTAAGATATTGCTGTGACTGAGGTCAAAGAGCTTGTTTCCTGATTTCTCCTCTAGGGTTTTGATGGTTTCCTCACATTTGGATCTTTAATCCATTTTGAGTTTATTTTTGTGTGTGGTGTAAGAAAGTGGTCCAATTTCATCTGCATGTTGCTGTCCAGTTCTCCCAGCACCATTTGCTAAAGAGACTGTTTTTTTTTTTTTTTCCATTGGAATCTCTTTCCTCCTTTGTCAAAGATTAGTTGGCAATACATTTGTGGGTCCAGCTCTGGGTTCTCTACTCTATTCCATTGATCCATGCGTCTGTTTTTTCCCAATACCATGCTGTCTTGATGATTACAGCTTTGTAGTAGAGGCTAAAGCCTAGGGCTCTGATGCCTCCTGCTTTGATTTTCTTTTTCAACATAACTTTGGCTATTCAGGGTCTTTTGTGGTTCCATACAAATTTTAGGATTGTTTGTTCTAGCTTTGAGAACAATGCCTGTGGGATTTTGATTGGGATTGCATTGAATGTGTAGATTGCTTTGCGTTAGCCCATCACATTTATTTAATGGTTATTTGTTCACTTTGGTTTTTATTTCATGTTGAGCCAATTTTGCTAATTTATATTTCTCTAGGAAATTTTCTGTTTTACTCAAGTTTCTATATTTTGGAATGACAAGGTGTTTTTTAAATACTACTCTATTATATAAAAATCTCATTTCTATGCATATTCTTTGTTCCTAATACTTCTTACTTTTTTCTTGCTTATTTTTGCCAGAGATTTTAAATCTTATTCATATTTTAAAAGAAACTGCTTTTTGTTTTACTGATAGTCTCTATTGCTTTTTTTCTAATTAATGTATTAATTTTGAGTCTTTCTTTAGTTTTTATTTTCTGTCAACTTTTTTAACTTTTGA
Source organism: Proteles cristata cristata (assembly GCA_017311185.1). Taxonomy (NCBI): domain Eukaryota; kingdom Metazoa; phylum Chordata; class Mammalia; order Carnivora; family Hyaenidae; genus Proteles; species Proteles cristata. The sequence goes on along the minus strand of JAESUZ010004025.1, from coordinate 530,206 downwards.
GATGTATAGTTACTCATTTAATTTTTATCTTTTTTTATATATGCATTTAAAGACATAACTGTAACATGAAACGTTGCTTTAGCTATATGCATTAGTTTTGTTTTTAACATTTTTTAATTTTTGAGATAGAGACAGAGTGTAAGTGGGGGAGGGGCAGAGAGAGAGAGTGGGAGACACAGATTCTGAAGCAGGCTCCAGGCTCCAACCTATCAGCACAGAGCCCCACGCAGGGCTTGAACTCATGAACTGTGAGATCATGACCTGAGCCGAAGTCAGAGGCTTAACCGACTGAGCCACCCAGGCACCGCTAGTTGTTGTTATTGTTGTTTTTTAAAGGAGTCTCTACACCCAATGTGGGGTTTGAACTTACAACCCTGAGATCAAGAGTCTCATGCTCCACTGACTGGGCCAGTCAGGTGCCCCAGTCAATATCCACTTGTTTTGCTACATAGAACTTACATCATTATCCTTTTCTTTATTTAGGAATTTCTATTATTATTTTGTTTTAACCTATGAATTAAGAAACCATTTTATCTAAGTTTTCAAGCATATTGATATTTTTAAAAAAATGTTCTTTTTAGTATTGACATGTAATTCAACTTCATTGTGGTCATAGAAAGAGGTCTGTATGATATGGATTTTTAAATTTTACTTTATTTTTAAAAATGTTTATTTATTTTGAGAGAAAGAGAGAGTGTGCGTGTGTGCACATGAGTATGCATGGGGCAGAGAGAGGGAGAAAGAGAGAATCCCAAGCAGGCTCAGTGCTGTCAGCACAGGGTTCGACCTGGGGCTTGATCTCATGAACCATGAGATTATGACCTGAGCCAAAACCAAGAGTCAGATGCTTAACCAACGAAGACACATAGGTGCCCCAAATTTTATTTTATTTGTTGAGATTTTTTAGTTTACAAGTTTTATTGCTCAAATAATCCATATGCTATTTTTTCCTTTGCTTAATATACTAACTTCTGACTATGGTAACATGATTGTTTTATTTTTAAAAACATTTCTTCATATACTCCTGTCAATTTTTGCTTTATCTATTGTGAAGCTTTGCTGCTAGTACACACAAGCTCAAGAGTATTACACTTTTGTAATTATGTAATGTTCCTCTTTATCCCTCTTAAATAATTGAATTCCATTTTATTTGGCACGAATATTGTCACACCAGCTTTCTTCTGGTTCGTATTTGTCAGTGTACCTGCCAGCTTCCCTGACTTTTTATTCCTCACTTTCTTTTACTATTTTTCTTGTAAACACAATTATAGAGTCAAATATCCTATGAGGCTTGTTGTAAAAAATCTAGCACACCCTATTTCTCTCCTCCTAGATGAAATACCTTTAAGTTCTTTTAGATGAGTCTTTTAGTATTTATTTCTCCCTCTGTAGTATGCTAATATCGCTCTTTCTCCACTTTTTTCTAAATATATCTATTGGCTTCTCACTATGGAATAATAACAGCAAATATACAGAGAACACTTACTCTGTGCCAGACACTGCTCTTACGTGTTGTACATATGTGACTCATGTAACCCTCCACAGCCCTATGAGGGGATTTGGGGAACTGCATCTTCAACACTTATACCCAGTCTTCTATTTGCAGTACAACTTTCATTATTTCTCCCCATTCCAGAGATCCCTGGTGCTACCAAATCCTAGGCATTTGAGTCTGCAATGTAAATCAGGTTACTTTCTTGTTTTTTTTCTTTTTCACCTCCAGCTAAGTCAGTTACCAAGAATCCACTTGCTTTACAGCTTCCAAAATGTTATGGCTCATGTCTCTCTTGCCATTGTCTTTGTTTATGTAGGTATAGGCCTTAAAAACATTTACTGCCATTTTTAGTGGGATTTCAGACCGGATTATAAATAAATTCATGTTTCATCTGTCATTTTTTACCTACAAGTCTGGTAGTTTTTTATCCATTCGTTTTGAACCTTCCCATATTGTTTTCACTTAGGTGCATATCTTAGATATAAAATTAGAATCAAAAAATACTTCTGTCGGAGAAGAGGGGCATTTAATCCCTTTATATGTATTGTGAATTATTTCTACCATTTTATTTTATCTTTTCTCTTTATTATCCTTTTCCTTTGCTTTATTTCCCCCCATATACTGGGGGGGTGAAGGTTTCCATATTTTCTCCCTATTTTTTTCCCAAGGAGGTTTGGAGACCATAGACTGTATTTTTTAGACTTTCGATAGTTTTCTCTACATATTTAACATAGTGTTGTTCAATATCTCAGGTCAACTCCTGAGCCATATCAACAAGAGCCATTTCAAATGTCTCTTTATCATTGAACCCTCCTCTTTTGTCTAGAATTTTAGTGGGCATCTTTTTAAACATATAGAATTAGATCTTATTTAAAAAAATGTTTACAGCTGATAGCTAATTACATTTATAAATACATTTTATCACTTGCTGCACTACCATTATTTTTTTGTGTTCCCTACAACCTCTCTGGTTAGGCCCTTCTTCTAATATAGGATTTTTTGGTAGTTCCTTCAGTGAGGGTTTGTTCATGACAAACTCCCATAATCCTTATCTGAAAAAGTCTTTATTTCCTTCCATCATTGAATTATAGTATAGGTATATTTTTTCTTCCTTACTTTTTTTTCCTTTCCCATTCTTTTAACAAATAACAGTGGTGTGCTGGAGCCAACTTATAGTGGCTCATGTGAACCAATTGTCTCTATTACTCCTTAATTCCATATTTACTGACACGTAGCTTGAAATTGGATGGTGGGAGTATATATAACATGGATATTGGCAAATGCTACAAATCAGAGTTTTGTTTGTTTTCACTTTTGTTTCTGAGAGCTGGTCACTGAACACTTACCAGTGCAATACTATATCTTGAACACCTATGTATGCCAGGCCCTCTTTTAGCTGTATGATCCATCCGGAATCAAAGCACATTAACATCTTGGCTTTGGAGAACTTAAAACTCTAGTGGACAGAGACAGCAAGAATTGATTAAATAAACTGATACATAGATAGTATTTCTAATGATCATAACTGCTGTGGTGAAGATATAAAGTGAGGGGAGAGGATAAGGAGTGTTGAGTAGTGGGTGGATTTGCAAGGGAAGATTCACTCTGGCAAAGCTCAGAGGAGGTGAGGGAGTGAGGTCTGCAGATATCTGATGGAAGAGTGGTCTGAGTAGAGAAAACAAGTGCAAAGCCCTGACGGGGGAAGGCATGGATGTCTGCTGTGTTCAAAGAATATCAGGTTGTCTATTGAGCCTCTGAGTGAGAGAAAGGCTGAGACATGGTAGAAGATGAATACTTTGAGATGAAATCTAAGTAGAACAAAAAAATCAGATTGGATAAGGTAATGTCATTCAGTAAAAGGGCTTTGCTTTTTATTCTGAATGATAATGGGTTTTGGTTAAAGAAGTAATGTGATGTGATACAGAAGAAAAATAACCACTCTACAAACTGCAGGTTGATGGAGGAAATGCGTGGAGATGGGCTAGATGGGTGATGGACATTAGAGAAGGGCTTTTGTGATGAGCACTGGGTGTTGTATGTAAGTGGTGAATCACTGAATTCTACTTCTGAAACCAATATTGCACTGTATGTTAATTAGAATTTAAATGAAAATTTGAAAAGAAAAAAAAAGACTAAATAACCACTCTAGCAGCTGTGTTGAAAACAGACTCTAAACCTTAGTGATTTTCTTAACCAATAGTATGTGACAAAAGTGATGTTCTAGGACTTTCAAGGCTGAGTGATAAGAACCCTTGCACTTCTGCCTGGGTCTCTTAAATATTTACTCTGGGCATCAGAGGGCATGTAAGAAAGATCTCTTACTCTGACACTACCATGCTTTGAGGAAGTTAGAACACTTCATGGAGGTAGAGATGCCTAACTGGCCTTTAACTACACAGTCATCCTGGCCTAGGCACGAAATCTGTAAATATAAATAAGCTTATGTGCCTCCTGCCTCAGACAGCTCAGCTGAGCCTGTCACCCCCCAGAACAGTGAGCGATCATAGTAAATTGCAGTTTTAAGCCATTAAGTTTTAGGGAGGTTTGTTATGCAACAGTAGATAACTGAAACAGAATTCTTTGACAGAGAGATGGCATAAGACTATGAGGCCCGATGAGCTCATGAGGAAGAAGAGATAAAGGAAGGAAGAGATCCAAAGATTGAATCCTGGACTGTTCCAACATTTATATGTTGGACAGATCAGGAAGAACATACATACATACATAAATGCAAGACATACAGTATCTCTCAGTGCTTTTAAGACTTTCCTCTGTGATCTTCTGAAATGTCTTTCTGGAAAAGATAAATCTGTCAATCTTAGTCTTTTTAAAAATAATATCTTTTCTCTCTGATAGCTTTTAAGATTTTTTTCCCTTTTTTTATGTTCTATCACTTCTCTCTCTAGTTAATTCTGGGCTTATTTTTATTTATCTTACTCAGTAGTTGGAATATGTGTTTAACGTGAGGACATATGATTTCAATGCTGGAAACATTTCAGCCACTAATCTCAAAAATTCCTTTTCTATTCTTCCTTCTAGTCTGTGGGATTCCTATGAGACATGTTGACATATCTCAATTTTTCCTTGATGTCTCTTGCTACTCTCTCTCCATGCATTCATGTGTGTATATATGTATATCTGTGCATATATGCACATATGTAAATGTATGTATGTATAATGTTTTCCTTTCCTCACTGTTGTACTTGCGGTGAATCCTCAGACTATTTTCTGCTTAATCAATTCTGTCTTCAGCTATATCCTTTCTACAGTTTGTCTCATCCATTGAGTTAATTTTTTTGATATTTTCATATATTAATATTTCCAAATATCTTTTCTATATCCACCTGAACTTCAAAACTTTCTGCTTGCTTTTATTCTATAGTTTCGTTTTTTTTAAATGTTTTATTTATTTCTAGGAGAGAGAGAGAGAGAGAGAGAGAGACAGCGTGAGCAGGGGAGGGTCAGAGAGGGAGGGAGTCACAGACTGAAACAGGCTCCAGGCTCTGAGCTGGCAGTCAGCACAGAGCCCGACGCGGGGCTCGAACCCACGAACCGTGAGATCACGACCTAAGTGAAAGTCAGACGCTTAACCGACTAAGCCACCCTGGCGCCCCTATAGTTTCCTTTTCTTCTTTAAGGCTGTATATCCTTGACTTATGTAATCGAATGGCCTAAAATGTTTATTTAAAAGTTATTCAGACTGTTCAATAAAATTAATTTTACTTAGAATGAATTCAAGCTCATATTCAGTTGCTCAATGTTTTTCTTAGCATTAGATATCATCTTGTTATTTGGAGTTCTATTTTATCTGTATCTTTGACCTCTGCATGGCTCTTGTAACCTGCAGTCCTAGGCAGAGCTGAGAGTTTTCTTCAGCCTGCTTTCATGAAGTGCAGATCCTTTACTGAACCCTGTCATAGGCAGTGGGTTTGCTCTGATTCACTACCTGGTCTAGTGAATCATTTTTATTCCCCATCACTTCCTAGGACCGGAATTTCTAATAGCTCCTGTTTGGCTTCTTGATCCAGAGCTCAGCTCCCATTTTGCATTTCTTTTCCATGTAAGGCCTATGAAAGTATTTATCTTTTGGTTTTGAACAGGTTTTGCTTGTTTTGTTGGCTGTTTTCATTTTTTAAATTATTATGGCTGTGTATTTGCCGTAGAGGGAGTGCTTCGAAGTGTGAATTTACTGCCCTCTCTTCCCTCAACTCTTGCTTTATATCTTTTTGTTAGAGGTTTAGTGAAGAGTTAATTGCTCGAATTCTGCTAATTGCCCCTATTCCCTATTCAAGTTTTTGTAAATGAAGTAGTCCCAAACCGAGTTAAGGAGTATAAAGTGTTCTAAAGTATAGGACTGTTTTGTTTTTGTTTTTAGTTTTTACATACTTATTTGAGAGAGAGAGATAGAGAGAGCGAGAGCGAGTGTGTTAGCAAAGGAAGGGCAGAAAGAATAGTAGATAGAGGATCCCAAGCAGGCTCCACAGTTCAGTGCAGAGCCTGATGTGGGGCTTAATCTCAAGAACTGTGAGATCATGACCTGAGTTGAAATCAAGAGTCAGAGCTTAACCGACCGAGCCTCATACGTGCCCATAAGCATAGTCCTGCTGAGTAAAGTGGATTGGAAAACCGGTGGCAACTCTCCTCCCAATCCTAAACCTTGGATTCTAATTCTGCTGAACCCCACCCATCTCACTTATACGTTGTGAAGCTTAAAGATGCAGTCACTCCAGGGTGCCTGGGTTACTCAGTTGGTTGTGTCAGACTCTTGGTTTTGGCTTAAGTCATGATCTCATGGTTTGTGAGTTCGAGCCCCACATCGGGCTCTGTGTTGACGGTGTGAGCCTGCTTGGGATTCTCTCCCTCTTTCTCTGCCCCTCCCTCTCTGCTCTCTCTGATAAACAAACAAACAAACAAACAAACAAACACCCACAGTCACTCCTTGCTGGGGTGGTAGTGGTGGTCCCTGCCTGGTGATCTTATTTCAGGAGCTAAGTGTCAAGGGATGGGATGTACTTCACAGTAACCAAACCTCCAAACCTATACCAGAGGCTCACTCTCTCTAATTATCCAACAATATTCGTATCTTCCTTCCTATGGGAAGGCAAGTTCAGGGTCTATACAGGGTCTGGAAGTGTTTCTACTTGGCTTGTCCATGCCCTGTAAAGACATGAGGAGCTAAAAATACAGTATTCTCTTAACACTTCTAATCTAAAAATTCTATTTCTGGAAGTCAGTCCTAAGGAAATAATCAGAGATGTGGTCAAGATTTATGCATAAAGATGTTTGCCTTAACTTTTACCTATAGTAGTAAAAAATTTAAGGGAAAAAACCCCCAATGTCCAAAAATTATAGTTCATTTATATTATACAACATTATATAGCTTTTATTTTCAGGATACTTAGTGACATGGTACATGGTAGCAGTATAATACTAAATGGAGAAAAGCATTATAGCATGTTACAATACATGCTATAATTTAAAATTTTTAAAGCAGAATAAAAAAGATAGAAAAATGTCTTAGAAAAAAAGAGCTAGAAGAAAATACTCAATGTATTAATAAGTTTCTCTTCTGTATTTTCAAAAGTTTCTTATATAAATATATATTACTTTTATAATCATAAAAGTACATTGTTAAATTAAAAGACATCTGTCTCTTAACAGATGATGCATTTTGATATATAAAGTGACAGAGTCAAAAATTGGGGGTTACGTTAATATCCAACACCTGCTGTTATGAAATTTCATTGTATGTAACTGTATATAACTTTCTGTTCTAGATAGTTAATGTAGAAATAACGAAAAGGAGTTGTGTGTAATTTAAAAACTTTGCTTGCAGGCATTCAAAAAATCTCTAACAGAAAATAAGATCACATACAGTCTTTATAGCAGAGTGACAAATGTCTCATTAGGTAAAGTGCATGTTGGCATAAAAATGAATGTAATTTATATTTGAATTTTTGGCTAATCAAATGACATATGTTTTATTGTCTTGCAGTTATATTAATGAGCAATATTTAATTAAAAGCTAATTGAATATTCTAGGCAGCAATTATCTTGCAATAGAGATGCCAAATCTGACATGAGGAGGCAGGTGAGCAGAAAGCAGAACTTGTGTAATTATTCCTCGGGGAGATGGAAAAGAAGGAATCACATCAGGCATTGCCACAGAGAAAGATTTGTGAAGATCTGCTCTAAACCACACAAAATGTGGTTTCTTTTGTTGAATTTTGTTTACATTTTCTTCATAGGGTAAATCATGTCTGATCTAAAGCTAGTGTCGTCAGTATTCACTGGTTCACAAATGCAGTTCTATAGTCTCCTTTGAACCCAAGCCAGGGAGAAGAGAACAAGTCTCACTCACTTTCATGCATTGAGACATGGATTTTGTGTAATGTGGCTTGGGTAGGTGTCCTGCCTGATGTGGTGGAAGACAAAATAATAAAAATAAGAAAACCTTTTGAAATCAGAGAGAATGTGGGCAGAAGCCACAAGGTGAATTAAATGGAATCTTTTTATTTTTTGAGACATTTCATTGTATATATACATAGATATTTCCTCTGATTTACTGATTCATAATTTGTATGTGGTAAATTCACTCATTTTTAAGTGTACAGTTTAGTGAGTTTTGACAGTTGTGTACATCTATGAAACCACCAGCACAATCAATATTTAGAACATTTCCATTTTTCCAAGAAGTTCTCTTGTGCCCTTTTAGAGTCAATACTTTCCCCATGTCCCCAGCCTGAGGCAACCATTAATTTGTTTTCTGTCACTGTACTTTTGTTATTTCTAGGATTTTTTGTGAAGGAAATCTTACAGCATGTAATCTTTGGTGTTTGATTTCTTTCTCTTAGCATAATGTTTTTGAGATTCATCCATGATATTGCATATTTTATATAAATCATGGCACAATCTTTATTAATGAGATCACTTCATTTTTGCCTATTAATCTGCCCACTCAGAAGAATTCAGCCTTTGTCATCTCAGAAGAATGAAGTATTTTTCAGGCTTGTGTTTTTGGTATTTTTGCATCAGAGAATTGAGAGAATGGAAGGTGGGAGATAAGGTTAGAGAGGTGGGAGGAAAACAGGACACGGCTGGAGAAACTAGAATGATCTACATCAGAGATTCTCAAAGAGGGATCTCTGGACCACCCAGCATCACCAGGGAACTTGCTAGAAATGCAGATTCTTGGGTTCCATCCCAGAATGGGATGTTTCTTGAATCAGAAGCTCCAAGATGGAGCCCAGTAATCCGTGTTTTAACAAACCTTCCAAGTAATCCTGATGCACATTAAACACATTATATAGTAAACTACTGAGAAAGGAGAAGAGAAAGAAGACAGATAAATCCAGTGGGCCCGGGGTAGAAGAGGAGTTCCAGAGAGAAGCCTAGGAGCAGCTGTGGTATATGAAGGAGGCAAATATTTAATTTAGCATTTCTGTGGATTAGGTACTAAGATCTCTTTCTGGTTTTCAAGATACACAAGTACAGATTTGAGCCATTCTGAAATTGTTGTGTATGTGTGTGTACGCATATTTAGTAGCGCTTTTTTGAGTACACGTGACTGAATTTATGAGGTCTATAGGCATATATCTGTTCATTCTCTACACCACAAGTATAATTGTCCAAACGGGGAAATGGTGGTATTGAGTAACAAAGTCTGGACAGCAGCTAGAATGTAGGCCAGAGGCATGTGGGTGGCTCAGTTGGTTGAGCGTCCAACTTTGGCTCAGGTCATGATCTTGTGGTTTGTGAGTTTGAGCCCCACATAAGGCTTGGTGCTGTCAGCCTTTCAGCTCATTTGTGATCCTCTATCCCCCTCTCTCTTTGTTCCTCCCCTGCTTGCACTCTCCCCAAAATAAATAAATATTTTTAAAACAAGAATGTAGGCTAGCACTTGCCTTTTAAACTTTGATCCAACGTTTTTTCACAGCACTTATATTTATAGGCTCAGAAGACAATGTGAGGAAGAAAAGAAAAACTTTGCAAGGCTCTGACATTAAGGAGGAGGAGGATGGAACTTTTGAATGAGTGTCTTAAGCATGTTGCATACGAACCATGGTTTCACAGCACTAAGCAGATGCTTCAGGGGATGCAGCATGAAGGGTGACCAAGATATGCTGTGTAAACATTCAGTCGCTTACTAAGACAGTAGTTGCTGTGTTTCATAGGTGAGAAGAACAGTTTGCACAATGGAAACCTAATGGTGCATTGCTTTTATTTAAATCCTCAATTAAAAAACTCCACTGTATGATCTTGGCACCCCTGTGAAGGATCAGTTGATTGTATATGTAAATGTATTTCATGAGTACCTTGAATGGCAGTGGGGGAAAGGACAGTCGCTTCAACAAACGGTGTTGGAAAATTGGATATTTACACAGAAGAGAATAAAATTGGACCATTATACCATACACTAAAATCAACTCAAAATATATTAAACTCTTAAACATAAGATTTGAAACTGTTAAATACCTAGAAGAAAACATAGGGGAAAAGCTTCATGATATTGGTTTAGCTATGATATTTTGGCTATAACAAGAAAAGCACAAGCAACAAAAGCAAAAATTGATTAGTGGGATGGCGTCATTAAGAAGCTTCTGCACAGCATAGGATATAGAGAGTAAAAAGGCAACCTATAAAACAGGAGAAAATATTTGTAAATATATTTGTGTTAATACGCAAAATATATAAGGAACTATTCATGGTTTCTAAGTTCGAGCTCTGCATCCATCTCCATGCTGGCATTGCGGAGTCTGCTTGGGATTCTCTCTCCCTCTCTTTCTCTGCTCCTCTCCTGCTCATACTCATGTTCCTTCCCCCCTCCCCCACTATCAAAAATAATAAAAAAATTTTAAATAGTGAACAAAGAACTTAAATAGACATTTCTCTGAAGAAGGCATACAAATGGTCACCAGGTATATGAAAAGATGCTCAATGTCTCTAATTGTCAGAGAAATGCAAATTAAAATCACAAGGAGAAATCATCTCATGCCTCTCAGAATGGCTGTTGTATGTATAAAACAAAAAAGAAAAGTGATGGTGAGAATGTGGAGAGATTTGAGCCCTTGCACACTGTTGATGGGAATGTAAAGAGATGTAGCCATTATAGAAGGCAATATGGCTATTTCTTACAATATTCACAGTAGAGCTGCCATATGATCCAGTAATCCTACTTCTGGATATTTATCCAAAGGTGTTAAAGCCAGGATCTCCAGGACTTACATACACTCCCATGTTCACTGTAGCACTATTCATAATATCCAGGATGTGGAAATAATCTAAATGTGTATCAACCAATGAATGGATAAAGAATATATGGTATATACATACAATAAATATTATTCAGCCTTAAGAGAAAAGGAAATCCTACATGATATTCCTATGTGATAATGCAGGTGAGCCTTGAAGACACCATGCTAAGTGAAATAAGCCAGTTACAGAAACACAAATACTGCATGCTTCCATTTGCATGAGATATCTAAAGTAGTCAAACTCATAGAACAGAGGGTAGAATGGTAGTGGTCAGGGGCAGAAGATAGGGGGAAACTGGGGAGTTGTTGATCAGTTGGTACAAGGTTTCAGTTTTGCAAGTTGAAAAAATTCTAGAGATCTGTACAACATTGCACCTATGCTTTAACACCTTTGGATAAATATCCAGAAGTAGGATTACTGGATCATATGCACCTAGGCTTAACAATATGGTATTGTGCACTTAAAATTTGTTAAGAGAGTAGATCTTTTGCTGTGTTCTTACCACAATAAAAAATAAATGAAACCCCCAACAAGCAAATAGAGGAAGGTAAACAAACCCATCCCCTGTCCTCCCTCCCCCCCAAAAAAGAAAAAGAAAGCTAGGTTAACGTGTTATAGACCTCTCCAACATTATTGGGGAAACCCATGTCAACCATACATTCTATTACATGTATGAGAACAAAGGCTCAATGCTATTTTGAAAGAGAATTTACAGGGACACCTGGGTGGCTCAGTGGGTTAAACATCCGACTTCAACTCAGGTCATGATCTCACAGATCATGAGTTTGAGGCCCTGTATCAGGCTCTGTGCTGACAGCTCAGAGCCTGTAACCTGCTTTGGATTCTGTGTCTCCCTCTCTCTCTGCCCCTCCCTCCCTTGTGCTCTATCTCTCTCTCAAAAATAAGCAAACATTAAAAAAAATAAAAAACAAAAGAGAATTTATAGGATGGTTTTTATCAATCTAGGACTGGAATTAGGTTGGGTTTTTTTTTTGTTTGTTTGTTTTTTGTTTTTATGTTTTATTTATTTCTAGGAGAGAGAGAGAGACAGCGTGAGCAGGGGAGGGTCAGAGAGAGAGGGAGTCACAGACTGAAACAGGCTCCAGGCTCTGAGCTGGCAGTCAGCACAGAGCCCGACGCGGGGCTCGAACCCACGAGCCGCGAGATCATGACCTAAGCGAAAGTCGGACGCTTAACCGACTAAGCCACCCAGGCGCCCCATAGGACTGGAATTAGGTTTAAAGCTTGGGTGGTTTGAGGATATAATTTAATGATTTGGGATTAGGTAACATAACAGGTTGCAGTCACTTTCAATTGTTTCAAGGGCATAGAATGGAGTTTTCAAGCAGGTTGGTCACTAGAACTTTTAAAATTTTAGCTTTTTTTTCTTCCAGAGAAGTGGGTGGCAATGGGGACTAGGCCTTGCTTTTTTTATCATCTTGGTAAATTTCCATGTTTAGTGTTCTAAGTTCAGATCTCATTTCTCAGCCTTTCATTCTCATAAGAAACCATAACAACAGACTATTTTAATCTTTTGTATCTTAAAAAAACCCACATTTGCATATCATCTATAGAATGATAAGTGCATGTTAAGTCCATTTTGTACTGTGCTTTGACGAGTTTTAATCTGGGATTATCAGTGACCTTTATTCCTCTTCATTCACCTTTGTTTTGATATAGATGTTACTGAATTTTGGAATTTCTAGAATACTTCCTTGTCATTTGTATTCATGGAGTTTATGATGCTAGAGATTTTAATTACATTATCTTGTCTGACTTTGCATTAAGTTCAAAACAAACATAAAAGAATTCCCAATCTTCTTATAAGGCAGTTGTCAATCCCTTTATTATTCATTTTACCTGTCCCTAGACCTTTAAGAGATCTACGAATGGTGGAATATTAATTGATACATTTCCTTAGCTGCTTTACAGCAAACTATACCAGTTATCTCTGTGACTTGAAAAATGATTGCAAATGTTGCCTCTATTTTGTAGTACTGATGGTCTGTCCAAGGAAATTAGCAGCTAAAACAGTGTTCAATATCTAATCTGGAGATAAAGCCAAGAATTAGGTACAAAAGCTTGCAAAACAGATTAGATTGCAATCTGAAAGCCCACACAGCCAGCTGGGCAAAGAAATATTAATGGTATACTGAGATGTGATTTCTGACATCTCTTTTAGTCTCAGAGCTGAGCAATGAAAACATGATCCTCTTTGAGCTACAGAGGAGCTTATAGTAAATTCCAAAATATGAAAAGAGATGTGGTCTTTTTATTACCACTTTATCATTATCTTGCATTAATAGCTGTAATTAGTCTGAGCCAGACTATCAGCTGCTATTGAAATATATGGAACTAATTAGACATGAGATATGTTACTGGAACAAGATTGGAAGACTGAAAATTTACACAAATGAGGCCTGCTGAAATGATGAACACAAGTCATAATAATGTTTCTGGAAAACAAGGCCAAAGAGAGAATGAAATCAGTCAGGTAGACAGAAATCCTACTTTTCCTACATGCGTAGTAGGGAAAAGATGCCATAGGTAGGGAAAGGGAAATGGGGAGGGATACAGAGATAAGAGACCATAAGATTTGGGGATTGCAGTGAGCCTTTAAAGGAGCAATCATTCTTTGCTAACATCAGGGTCAAATGGGTACCCAGTTTGTTTTCTTATTGCTGTTGCTATGAGTATAAGGATAGTCTTCACACTATTATTCATAAAAGTGAAAAATTGGAAACAACTTTAAGCCCCCAAATTAATGAATTCAAAAGATTACATTTGGTATCTGCACATAGCAAAATACTAAATAGGATTTTAAAAAGCATTTACCTGAGAAAATATTTACCATGTTTTATGTAATTGAAAAATAGGCTTCAAAATCTACACAAAGTGTCATTCCATTTATTCACCTAAATGTATGTCTCTTCATAGGAAAAACATTTCCTGACAACATATATAATTTAATATTTAGCACTGGTTATCTTTGGGTGGCGATTTTTGTTTTTATTTCATTTGTTGTTTGTTACATTTTTAAAGCAAATTTTTTTTTTCTTTGCTTAAGTATAGTTAGAAAAATATATACTGAATGCTGTATGGAAAAGAAAAACTAAATGCAAAAACTAAATTATAAAAGAACTAGAAGGAAACATAGATGAATATTTATCTCGTCACTAGCAAAGAACTTTCAATAAGTAAAAGCAAAGGAAGAACCTACAGTTTTCAAAACTGGAGATATTTGCTGTATAAAAATGGCAACATATAAACATATAAAAATGTTTATACAGTCAAAAAATTATAAGCTAAATTTAAATTAGAGGAAAAATAATGGGAAATGATTTACAAATGTATCAGTAGGAATAGCCCAGGTTGTGCTGAAGTAACAAACAGCCCCCAAGTATCTGGACCCTAACACAACAGTTTACTTTTTGTTCATGTAATTAATAAAATTTAAAACCATGTATTAAAATCTAGCATTTGAAAACAGCTTAGTTCTGCTATCTGAATGTCTCATTGGGAGTGTAGTGTTAAATTGCAAATTTTATGGGGGGAAAATTCCACCGGCATATAAGAATCTAAATACACAATAATGGTTATCTATTAAATATGAATGTTGAATCTAAATGCCATAATAATATATAATCACTAAAAATGATATTTTGTAAAAGTATGTAGAAATATGGAAATATGGACTCAGTGTATTCTCTAGAGTAATAAATGGTTTACAATGCATCAGATATAGAGTATATGATTCTCAGTAATCAATTTGCATTGAAATATAATCTTTATAGAAAAATGATTAGAGTGAAACAAAACAAAGTATTTTTTATTTTATTATTTATTTATTTTTAATTTTAGAGAGAGAGGGAGAGAGAGAGATCAAGAATGGAGGAGAAGGGCAGAGGGAGAAAAAGAATCTTAAACAGCCTCAATGCTCAGTATGGGGCCCAATGTGGGGCTCGATCCCACAACCCTAAGATTATGACCTGATCTGAAATCAAGAGTCAGACACTCAACTGACTGAGCCACCCAGCCACTCCACAACAAAGTATTTTTAATAATAAATATTTCTAATTAGTGATGCTTAGTAATTGCAGCCGATATCTGCTTTTCATCTGGAATTTTTCTATATTTTCAAAGATGTCACCAATTACTTGGTAAGGAAAGGATTATCAGGAGCCCTGCATTTATTCTTTTACTTTATGGAGGAAAGACTTGGGAAAAATAAAAAGATGGCTTGGTTAAGTCCCTTTGTGAATGTGCTAATGACAGACCTACTAGCAAACAGATCATTAGTATTTAACACTGGGGAATCTCTGACATACTTTTAGCAAGAGGTACCTGGTCTGTCTAGACTTGCTTATACTAAATAAACCTGGATTCTATGGGTTTCTGGAAAATGCATCGCTGGAAGATGTCATAAAAGCTATGTACTCATCAAAGCATAAAATGTTTCCTGATTATATCATAAATATAAATGCTACCTGTACCTGTCACATAAAAACCCTGTATGTTAAATCGGGGCCAGAACAAAAAAGAACCCTAACCAAGGTGTTGGTAGTTTTGGACTTTCCATGCTCTGTCTATGATTTGTGATTATGTGAATTCTTTTTTTTTTTTTCTAAGTTTATTTATTTTGAGAGAGATAGATAGCATGAGTGGGATAGGGGCAGAGAGAGAGAAATCCCAAGCAGGCTCAGCACTATCAGCTCAGAGCCTGACGCAGGGTTCCATCTCACAAAACTGTGAGATCATGACCTGAACCAAACTCAAGGGTCAGATGCTTAACCAACTGAGCTACCCAGGTGCCCCATGATTATGTGAATTTTAAAGTTATTATTAAGATGCAAAACTGAATAAGATCTCTGGTTCTTGTGAATACAACTTGATGATGTAAATCCTTTGCGTTAGCTCATTGTATATTCAGTACCAGAAAAAAAAATGCTTTAAGTACATGAAACAAGTAACAAACTCACAGGAATATAAGGTACATGCTGGATTCAAGAAAATAAAATCACTGGAATTAGTTATTACGTGGCTTCCAAATCTATAAATGGTTCAGGGGGGCAAGATTAAATTAATATTCACAAGAAGGGTCTTTGACAATTCTATGATCTACATTACTGTGATCATTAGTAATACCATTGCAATCTGTGTGTAATCAAATGCAGGTCTTCAGTCAGTTGGTTGACTGCCTTCTCACCGGTTCCTAACGAGAACAGTTCTTTTCTGCCTTCAGCTGGAATGGCTCACTCTACATTCAGGAAGAATAAGTTAATTCAGCCAGGAGTTGGGAGATAAAATGGTATATTGGGCTCTGAGGTTAAGGTGCTTGGGATTAAAATCTGGGTACAAAATTTACTAGCTGTATGACTGAAAATTCAGTGGCCCTTTTCATTCCTGAGCATGTTCATTTGTAAATTACAGGTAGTTG
The DNA here is from genome assembly GCA_017311185.1 of Proteles cristata cristata. Taxonomy (NCBI): domain Eukaryota; kingdom Metazoa; phylum Chordata; class Mammalia; order Carnivora; family Hyaenidae; genus Proteles; species Proteles cristata. The sequence goes on along the minus strand of JAESUZ010004025.1, from coordinate 514,019 downwards.
CATCTGTTTCCTCATGCATGAGAACTAAAAGTACATGGAGGCTTGCACTAGGCCAGGGCCAAAGGAGGTGCCATTATTAATTATTTGAACGAATTCACTATTTCCTAAAAGCTTAGCTAATTACTTTTCTGCCTTCACTGAGATAGGGTCTTCAATAAACCTTTCTGCATTCCTCCATATTTCTCCATATCTTTTGGCATGTGGTTTTTCTCATGACTAGTTGAAAGCCTGTAGGTTAGAGTACAAGTAAACAAAACAAAACCAACTCCCTTGTGGAGTTTTGAAGAGTAAAGCAAATGGAAAGTCATTTGGGGTGCCTGGGTGGCTCAGTCGGTTGACTGTCCGACTTCAGCTCAGGTCATGATCTCACGGTTCAAGGGTTCAAGCTGCGCATAGGGCTCTGTGCTGACAGCTCGCTCAGAGCCTGGAGTCTGTCTTGAGATTCTGTGTCTCCCTCTCTCTCTGACTCTTCCCTACTCATGCTGTCTCTCTCTCTCGAAAATAAATAAAACACTTAAAAAAATTTTTTAAAAAAAGGAAAGTCATTTGTACTGATTGGATTTTGGATTCCTAGAATGTGACCCCAGAGCATGTAGTCCATCCATCCAATTATGGATTTTGAATATTTTCTGATTTTATCCTATATAATAATCATTTCATCTTTTCCTATTTTCAGAAAGCTTTGTAATATCAAGCAACATACTGAGCTCCCAAGAAGTCATTCAAATAGCATTAATAGGCAGGTACCCATTGTCAGCAAGGAAAATTGCTCTATTTCCCTCTCAGCTTCATGACTTTATTTAATACTTGCTTGTCAAAGCTGATGGGGATTCCATGGCCCTGATTCCTGTCTGTTCACCCAAGACTGACATTTTCCATTTCTTCAAATCCTTACGCAGTAATAGAAATAAGAATTCTTTATGATTTCTATCCAAAGAATTTCTTCTCCACCTTGTGGAGATGCTCATCTTTAACTAGTTAACAGGTTAAGGCAAGCCTAGTTCTCATAAGTTCTCAAAATAGAGAACTATGATTGGGTCCAGCTTTGCTTGACAGATGCAGATAACCCCTTTTCCCCACCAGAGCCCAGGGCTTGATTGCAGCCAGAGCCCTTATTGCATTCTGTGTGGATGTCACGGAGTCACGGAACTCTGAGCCTTCAACAGTAATGACTCTGAAGTCACATTTCTTTTCAATGGATTCATCTCCTGAAATTCATCTTTCTAATTTCTGCTGTTCTGAATCCCAGCAGAGTTATGATGAGTTTAAGTGTTCATCAATTAATGTCAAAACTCAGTGTAACACCTTCAGAACTGCCTTTGACAACCACTAGAATAAAAAATGAATTTGCTAATGATCAGTTCCTGAATGGAGAGAGTCCTAGGAATTTGTGATGGTAGGACATGTAGGCTCAGTTCATAAAATATGCATGGGTTTTTAAAATGGGGATCAAAACAATTGGGGGCACAGAATAAGATGCGGGCACAAAGAACAGTCACATGATACCAGGACCCTAGAACTATATTTTTTTCAAATTTAGAACTTTTCTGTTCTTTTGGCTAACTACAGTTTACACTGTTGCTACTGGAAAAATTCACAGACCTCTCCAAAATCTCAATTCTTTCCAAGTCATATTTTATTGGTATTTATTTTGTTGCTATGGTAGAAAATGTGGGCATTTCTATTACTTGTAAGTGCTTCAAATCAATACTATATTGATGATTTTCAACAGAATGGGCTTACTTTCTTCTGGGAACAAAGCAATAATGCATGTGTGTTCCTGTGCAAATTCTCACATGCTCTATTCCTGCTTTATTACACCCGTATCATGAACTGATAGGGCCTTACAAGTACCAGTTTGGGCCCAGCTCCCTCAAGGGAGGTTTCCAGTGCTCCTATATTGAGTGTTTGTGGCTCGATTCCAAGCCGGACTACATGGCTCTTTGTCTCTTCTACATGGGCAAGGGCACAATCTTTGTTTTATTCTGTTTTTGTATGAGAAAGCTTTACTTTTTTTTATTTTCATACCCAGGTGAATGCATTGTCGTCGTGTTACAGACCATGCATAGATACAAATTTAAGAAATACTGACAACTGGTTTTTACATTTTTTCCCAACAAATTCCCAAAAAGGGGGTATGTGCACATCCTCACCGACATCATCTTCAGATTCCTTGATTGTTTCTCTCTGTCCAGCTAGCTTGCTGGGACCCTAGGAGATTGCATTCCTTGGTGTGCTGGCGGATGCGACTGGGGTCTGGTGTCTGCCTGTCTTTCCAGTCTCCTCCCACCCAGACTCTAATTCTAGATGCTAAGATTAGAGTCCACTTTCTGGGAAAACTGACCTCTTTCTTTCACAAGAAAGGAGGTGCTTTCCACCTGGAATGCCCTTTACCCCTTGTCATCCAGAAAGAGTCCCTCTCAGCATTAGGCAAAGTCAAGTTCTTTCTCCCCTCTCTTTTTGCAGCATTTAACACCCCCTTACAGACTTTATCACATTTGCTGAAGCTGCTTCCACATCTGACTATTGTGTCACTTTATCCTTGGCATCTGGGAACAGAAGCAGTGCATACTGGGAATGTCTTTGTTAAGTAAGTGAGGAAAAAAAAAAGAGGGGCACTTGGGTGGCTCAGTTGGTTAAGCGGCCAACTTTGGCTTAGGTCATGATCTAGTGGTCCGTGAGTTCTAGCCCCACGTCGGGCTCTGTGCTGACAGCTCAGAGCCTGGAGCCTGCTTTGGAATCTGTGTCTCCCTCTCCCTTCCCCTCCCTGCTTGTACTTTGTCTCTCTCTCTCTTTCTTTCAAAAATAAAAAAACATTAAAAAAAAATAAATGAGAACACCACTGAATGATGAGGCTGAGGGCTGGTGTTATTCAATTCTTGTTCCCCCTACCCCCTCCAGGGCAAATTGGTTCTCATGGAGCTAAGTTCAAATTCCCAGTATGGCAGGAAAAGAACTTAGAGTTTTACACATTGTTTCATGTCGACAAATACCAGCAGAGTAATGCCAGTTAGAGCCAGTAATACATGCTAAGATGGGTAGTTAGTTTGATTTCAGATTAATTTGAAGATCCTTCTGCCCTTACCCCCTGCCCCCCTCCCCTCTCTGGTAACAAATGCCTAAAATATTTACTTACAGGTAAATTTAACAGATTGATAGCTAGACATATTCACTAATTTCCCAAAATGCGTTGCATGGAATGTGTCCCATGAGTAGTTTCCTGAGTAAGCCCCCCTCCCCTCTCTGGTAACAAATGCCTAAAATATTTACTTACAGGTAAATTTAACAGATTGATAGCTAGACATATTCACTAATTTCCCAAAATGCGTTACATGGAATGTGTCCCATGAGTAGTTTCCTGAGTAAGGGACTCCAAGGACAAACTAACTTTGGGGCCTATGCCTGACTATACCAGCCCGTGTCAGTTCAGGTCTTCCAGAAAGCAGGTGCCAAAATGGGATTCGACACACAAGAGATTTAAGCAGGCACAAGCAGAAAAGGAGAGGGAGAAAGGAGGACAGATAGGAAGAATCTCAGGTTACAGTGAGGAAGAAAACTTCAGTGAGGATGGGAGCTTCCCAACAGAAATTATCTGTTGGAGGAGTCCCATGTCCCACAGGAATGGGCTTGCCCTGGGACCCACACTCTGCCCTCCCAGAGGGAAAACATGGCATCCGCACAAATGCAGTGGTGGATCCAGAGGGCTGGCAGCTGGAGCCATCAGTCAATTTTGCTTTCTGCAGCAGCAGGTCTGAGGCATAGTTTCATGGCTGTCACACAGGTTTTATTCTAAAAGTACTTGGTATGTATCATTTCACTTAACCTTTATAGGAAATTCATGAAAGAGATAAATTCTATTATTATCTCGATTTCATAAAGCGTAGGAAGGCTGGTAACTTGCCCAAGACCCTGCTGACAGATCTGGAATCCCTGGGAAGGAAGCCCTGAGCACATCTCAGTGCTGATGGTCCTGTGCTTCTCCCTCTCCTCTCCTGCTGTGGAACTCACTGGGTAGCTCCAACCAGTAGGTTCCCCTCTCTAGGCTATATGGGTGGGGATGGGTGGTTAACAGGCTCTGGGCAATAGGACGGTCTACACATGAGGGGCTATAACACTGGAGACATGGTCACTTTGCTCTTCTGATTGCTCTTCCACTTTTTCTGTAATCCCAATGTACAAAGTAGCCCATTGCCCCTTCATTTTCCCCAAGGAGACTCTGTCCCCTTCTCTCCCGTCTGGGCTCACAGTGAGTGGACTCTCCAGAAAGGCTCCTCCTCTCTGCCCCTTCCTTCCTCATTCAATCTTACACATTTTGCCTCTTCTTTTTGTTCCTGAGTTGGCTCAATTTTTCATTCTGACCCTTCCTCTTTGTCCCTTCTTCACTCTCTGCACAAGGTATTTATATGACAGCCCACCTTCCTTCCCCTTCTAGGATTTGGCACTTTCCCAGGCTTCCTCCTGCTACACCTGTGTTGCTATTTGATGGTCTTTAGTTTTTTGTTTTTTTTTTTAATGTTTTATTTATTTTTAGGAGAGAGAGAGACAGTGCGAGCAGGGGAGGGTCAGAGAGAGGGAGTCACAGACTGAAACAGGCTCCAGGCTCTGAGCTGGCAGTCAGCACAGAGCCCGACGCGGGGCTCGAACCCACGAACCGTGAGATCATGACCTAAGTGAAAGTTGGACGCTTAACCGACTAAGCCACCCGGGCGCCCCCGAGTGTCTTTAGTTTTTAATGGCTGACAAGGGGCAGAGATGCTCCTTGCCAGAAGGCAAGGTCGATTGTTTCTGGACACATATCATTATGTAGCTGGCCCTGGCCTTTATGTCTTTTCTGGTACAAATAAACAGATACAGCAAAGGATAATAGGTGGGCTGCTAGGAGAATTGTATGACCAATCCCTTCCCTCTAACCTAAAGGGACCAGGTTTTATTTTTGAGCCCTGAAGACTCCTTCCCTTAACCAAATTTAAAAAATTTTTTTCAGAAGTAGCAGGTTCATCTTAGTTCACCTTTTTGTTTTGAAATGTCACTGATCCTTCAAGGTTTACTACACATACTGCACCATCTGGGCGCCTTCCCTGAACTCTCTGTCAGATGGAATTACTCCCTTCTCCCTGTTCTTAGGGCACCTTGTTTTGGTCACCCTAACAGCCTTCTGCCTCAGTGGAGTTTATGTGGCAGGTAGTTTTCATGTTATTCTCTTCTGCTATGCTGTCAGCTACTCAGGGCACCTTCTTCAAATCTTTAGCACTTGACTCACCCAGATTTTCTGGAGAGAGCAATGATTCTCAAGATTTAGTGGCTGAAAGGTAGAATATACAAACAGATAATTGCCACACTATATATGACACTAGAGCCTGACCCACAACCTCTGTAGCAAGTAACTTGGGAAGCCAAATCACAATCTTTATAGCCATTTGCCCAGAGCAATTAGATCTTGGTCGATAACTGCCAGCTTTGCTAATTTTTGTCCCCAGTTTCAACTCAGGACTGTCCAGAGAAAGTGAAATATGTTCCCAAACCAATCCCATAGGATGTTCCACTTCTAGTTAGACTGCTTCAACTTTCTAACATCAAGAACCTCCATTCAGGGCAAATCTGAAACCTTTCCTTTCTTCCACTATCAAGCTTTCCTATACCTCTGCCTGCCTTTGAGTTTCTGCCAATTGGTGGCTGATTGCTTTGCTAGCAAGCTCTGAAAAATAAGCCTCTGCTTGTGCTCATTTGGATGGTCTTCCTCTGTTATTTCTATATAGCACAAAAATCACCCGGAGAGGGGTACCTGGGTGGCTCTGTCAGTTGAGCCTCCAACTCTTGATTTTGGCTCAGGTCATGATCCCAGGAGATCCAGCCCTATGTTGGGCTCTGCGCTGAGCATGTAGCCTGCTTGAGATTCTCTCTGTCTCTGTCTCTCTCTCTCTCTTCTCCTACCCAACACCCCTCTCCCCCATGCACACACTATCTCACTCACAACAAATACAAAATAAAAAAGAATCATCTGAAGAACTTGTTAAAATACAACTGAGACTCTAATTTAGTTAAGTATGGGGTAGGGCCTGAGATTCTTTCTGCATTTTTAATGAGCTACCAGATGACTTTGAGTAGCATTGAGATGGAATGTTCAGGTGAAGGGATACTATTATGATCTGTTAATCTATGTTCTTCTTCCACCAAATTTCCTTTCCTTGTGCTTTGCTCCATCACACAGGAAGGCTGTTCTGAGTTCAGGATCTCAGGGGAGAAAAGAGGCAAGCAGGAAGCAAATACTCAGGGACTTTCCTTCTGGTTTTCACCAAAGTTAAAGCTTTTAAGGTAGTGATTTTTGACATGGGGCTATTTTTCTCCTAGCAGGAAATATTTTGCCTTTCTGGTTGTCACAGCTAGGGGTTATCTAGCGGGCATGTGTAGGATTCTGCTAAACATCCTACCATCTATAGGACAAGACCTCGCTACAAAGAAGTATCTGTTAATATGGGGGGAAGGATGAGAAACCCTAATATCAAAGAGTAGAGAGACAGATGGATTGTTTGAGAACAGCAAGGGCTTTCTCTGTCTTTTAAGGTTTCCTGGATTGCAGGAGCTGGACAAAGGAAGAGGTGAGAACAGAGCCGTATGTGGGCCATCTCCCATTATACAGGGGCTGTGTGCCCATGTTCCCTGGGTAGAACTGTGGGGAAACAGAAGACATAGGGGGCAGGGCTTCAAGTTGAATCCAGATCAAGTGGGACCGTTGGACAGCTTCAGAGATGACCATCCAAAGCTGCAGTTTTCCCTTAGCTCAAAGCATGGAGATAAGAGAGAGAGAGAGAGAGTTGCTGCAAGTTGAACATACCAGGTGAGGAGGGAAGGGATATCTCAGGGGCAAATGATGAACTGATGACCAGGAGCCAGATGGGAGGGCTCCTTGGAGAACAGATGACATAGAGAAACAGAAAGGACTTCCTCCCCTTGCCTTGTACTTCAAGAGCCCCTGAAACCTACATACAGTCCTGAAAAAGAGAGGCACGATGGACCTGAATGGGCTGAGATTAATTCCTAGTATAATCAAGGCCTGTGGGAAAATAAATCTTCCTGTAATTTTCATTGTTCATGGATAATCTGCTCTGCTCCAGAAACTTCGCATGTGTATTCAGGATAATATTAATAAATATGGATATTAAAAATTTAACAGGATCCCAAATAGAAAACAAGATGAATGAGAGAAAAATAAAGAGAATATTTCCTGCACATCTGAGTTTTGGCCTGAGATCCTAACAATTAAAAGCACCTACCTCCATATTCAGCCTGGACATTGAGAATTAAAGCCATGCCTTGCTGTCTACATTAATATGACTTCATGCTATTCCTCTGTCTTCATTAGCAGAACTTTACTATTTGGGCAAATGGTTTGATTGTTCATTATAGGAACTTCCCCAAAGACCCATCAACTCTTCAATGGAAAACATCAACAGACAGCTTAAGCCTTAGGAGTTTTTAAAATCCCTCTCCCTAAAATCCTTAGTTTACTGTTTCCACCAATCCTAGACTATTGAATTGTAATTCTTGCACAGTCATAATCAAATCCCAAAGTTTTCCTCTCAATCCCCCCCTTGAAAAAAAGACCTGCCTTAAATCAAACTTCCAATTCTTAATACATTCTGACCTTACCCTCCTCCCTTCTCAGCTGCTGTCAAAGCATCGCTACAGGGTTTTCTCCCTTAGTTGTGATGAGCAGTAAACTCAGCTTTGTCTATTAACAGGTGGTGTTGGTGACATTTGTGGAGCGAATTTTCCATGCTCGATGACAGTGAAAACAATCAAGGGATGCCATCTTTGTTCCCAACATTTCCCCTTTTCCTGGGCCTCCTTGTGTCCTCAGCCCTCCTGATTGCATACATTAACCCACACACATTACTGATGCTCCACTGGATGCTTGGCATGGGTGCAATTTGCTCAGTGTTCTTTTGTTGATTGCAAAAGATCCGCATTGTGTCCAGAGGCAAGGAAGTAATGACCAGCAAAAGCAAGTGGTTTGGTTCATAGGATTCTTATCTGGCCGGATGCTTCTGGCCTTCAGAATGGTACACCTGGATAGGTTAAGTACTGCTGGGGAAATGCAATTAAAAATGAAATCTTTTTCCAACCTAGAAAACCTTTCCACAAAAGCAGTAGAGAAAGAAAATGAACTTATTCAGTGAGCATTAAGCCAGAATGTGATGTGCATCACAGACAACCTGCTAAGAGATTGCAAAGACAGAAAGGAGGCTCACCCCGTAGTAGAGCCAAGCAGACACAACCTATTCCACACATGTTCTCGAGGTAAAGAATAACTAGTCCTCAAGTAAAAGGACTTGATCACACACAGTCCATCTTAACTTTATTTTGTAATTGGGTGACAGCCTGTGCCTGCTAAATTGGCTTTATCCAGAGCAAAAATGAGTATCTTTATGACAGACAGCTTTTACAACTTGGAGTAAGGCACCCACCAAAGTTGGGTTCCTAGCTTCTTACAGAAATAGGAGTGCTGTCTCCCTTGATGTCTCCATTTCAAAAAGACGGTTCCTAGGTCCTTAAGAAAGACATTCCTGGGTCATAAAGCTGACAAAAACCCTATCTAATTTTCAAAAAGATTTATATAGATTTCAAAGAGAGAAGAAAGTACAATTTTAAGTTTTCGAAAGTCAGTGCAATGCCCTAAGAAAAGGAGAGGGGACTCTCTTTTATTTTCACAGGGAGAACTGAATCTCTTATTTTAAAGTGTTCCTTATGTTATGTAGGGATCCAACTGAAAGGACCAGTTATGCCATGGTGGTTATTTCATCTGTGTGGGAAGACTTAGTGCTTCAATGGAAAGCCATGCACTTTCTAGAGCAAGACTTCAGGGTTATCCAATTCCAGACTTCCGATGTCTTTGTGCTATTTTGCCACTCTACATAGATAACGGACACCAATGTAAAATAATTCCTGTGTGTATGTTAGAGTAAGCAGCTAGTTAGGTTTTAACAGGGTGCCTGGAGGCCAGCAAAGAGGGAGTCAGGGTCAGCTAGTGGGAAAGTCAGATACCTGTCCTTGGAGCACTCCACAACTAACCAGACAGGTCTAAGACACAGAAAGCTGGGACCCTGACCAGGTAAGGGAAACAGGCACAAAACCCTGCTCCCCAAAACATCTCCTCCCCATGTAATAAATATTCCTCCCCCTAGTTAACAACTGTCAATAAAAGATAGAGACCCAGACCCCAAAGCCTGTAGCTCTTGAAACGCCCAGAATTCGAGAGAACCCCAAAATCAGACCACCAGAGACCAGAGTCAAAGCCAAGCGGCAAGGGTTGTTTATTTGCAGGTTCGAACCCGGTCCTCCGCGCACTCGTTGCCGGTGACGCTAGGAGGCCCTGAACAAAGCCTCTGCAGCCTTTTTATAGACAAAAGTAAACAAGTCATGGGGAGGGACAGGAGATTTCCATGGTTACAAGTTTGCCATTGGTTAACATTCAAATATGAACATTTACCGTATTTGATTGGTTCCCGCCATCAGGTTTTTTGCGGGATCCAATTATAACATTTGGGATACCTTTGAATTCAGTCTATCATAGAGCGAGTTTAAAGTCTTGTTTGGCGACTAACAGGTTAACATCTCTCTCCAGGCCCTTCCCTCAGCAAGGTGGGGGGTAGCTGCTGGCCTTTTGGGAGTGGCTGCCGCCCTGAGGCTAGTCCCCTGGGCAATCCGGCGGCGGGGAAAGCAAGCTTTAAAAGCAAGCTTTAAGCATTGTTACAGAAGCAGAAAGAGCTGGTTAGGTATTAGCTTCCCGCAGCGCAGGCATTTGTTCAGAAGCGGAAAAGCTGGTTAAGTTTATTTAGGCCTCTCACTCTGTGTTCTTATATTTTGAGAATGAGCTCTCTCGTGCACCCCTGAACCACTCTGGTCCGGCCTGTTAATTCTTTTTTACGATAAGACTAAAACCCTCTGGTGACATCCAGGAGATAGGATGGAAGGAGGCCTCCAGGCCAGAGGTCTTCCTAGTTCACCTGGCAACATATAGACATGCAAATTATGTCCTATCCAGTAGAAGTTCAACTGACTGTTTTCTACCTTGGGAAGGAACAGTTTTGCCTCCATTTGCACATTAGTTTTAATATTGCTTTTTAAAATATCTTTTTAAAGTTTTTATTTATTTATTTTGAGAGAGAGACAGAGAAAGCAAGCAGAGGAGGGGCAGAGAGAGAGAGAAAGACAGAGAGAGAGAGAGAGAGAGAGAGAGAGAGATTGAGAATCCTAAGCAGGCTCCTCATTGTCAGCATGAAGCCCAGTGTGGGGCTCAAACTCATCAACTGTGAGATCATGACCTGAGCTGAAACAAAGGGTCGGCTCTTAACTGACTGAGTCACCTGGACTCCCTAATTTTAATATTTCTGATCTGTAGATATCACGTCTCATTTGAACTAATTTTTTCCATCTTGCTAGTTCCCTCAATGAGTAATCAGTTAAATATAATGTTTAGTATATGTTTGTTTTATATCTGTGTGAGAGTCAGGAGTTTACAGTCTTTGAAAAAGTATCCAAAAGGGTACCTGGCACAGATCCAGTCTTATCAGCATCCCTGAGTTCCATTCTCTGGTCTAAACTTAGCTGTATGACTTTGGAGAGATCCTTGGGTTAACGACTTACTTTTTAGATGCTACTTGGGAAAAAACAGTAGACATGGACACTGGTCGGGAGTAGAACCTGGCCAGATACCTCTGCCAGAACCACAGATAACTGCTGCATAACCTGGTTTATTCAGTCAAGGGAGCGGGATTCATTTTGTTCATCTGTTTTCCATCAGTAGTTCCCTGTGTCCTTTGTATTGGATGGTCAGCCTTTTATTTGTCTAATGCGCTTTATTCTTATATTCAGGGGGAAGGTGATATTTGTACATCTTCTTGCTCTATAATGTTATGGGTTGTTTGCTTTTTACTGTTCTCAAAATGGCATCAGGATTTATGGGATGATTCTTCTGGTTCAGTGAGCCTCGTATCTCCTGTCATTGGCAGTGCTCCAGTGCCGGGAGCTTCTGAGGGAGCCAAATAATAATAATGACAATAATGATTTGCCCAGGCATTGTAAGATGCAGTACATGAAGTAAGAAGTTTTGTTTCTAATACCTTCAGAGAAGTGGCTTTTGATCTGAAGCATGAGATGTGATGAATTCACCCGTGTAATAATCGGGAACGAATTGCTGTTAATTTCCACGGGCACCTTCATTATTGGAGTTCTGGTATTACGCTTGCATTGGATTCCTAGCTTGCAGCTTACCGCGCTGCACTGCCTTAGGCAAAGTTAGTTAATTTCTCTAAGCATTCGTTGACCCATTTGTTAAATGGGGATAGGGATCCTATTTACTCCCAAAAGCTTCTGCCAGAGATCTCCATCTCTCTGCAGGGCTTGTCCTCCCACCAGCTGCCAGATGGATGCCTTTCAGGTGTGGACTCAAAGGGCATTTTCTCAGTGAGGGTTTCCCTTGTTTCTCTTTCAATTACATTCTCCTTGAGCATCTTACTTTTTTTTTTTTTATTAATCACACTGTTTGTGCTTTGTAATCACATACGGATGAGTGTGTTTATTCAACTTCTGTCTCCCCTGATACGGTGGATGGTCTGTGAGGGTGTAGGTGGGGTAGGATTCTACCACTCCATGCCTAGCACCTCATACTGTACCAGGTGAGGAGTCAGTGTTCAGTGACTATTTGTTGAATGAAGAAATGAAATATTTTAAACAGTAACCTTCAAACAGAAGCACTTAATAAACAATGTTAGTTGCCATTGTTGTTGCATTCAAAGGAAGAAATTCAGGACATTTAAAAAGCAATAGATTGAAAATGGTCTATTTTGGATATTCAGGTAAACTAGGAATGATGGGTTTTTGGGGGGTGATGGTGGGGTTCGGAGCTGATGACCAAGAAAGAATGTTCGAAGACATCTTTGGTGCAGAAAGGTGATTTTTTTTATTAAAGTACACGGACAGGACCCATGGGCAGAAGGAGCTGTATTGGAGTTGTGAAGAGTGCCTGGTTATATACTAAGGAATTGAGGGAGGTAAACTCAAGTGGAAGTTTCTTAAAGGGACTTTCATATGCTAAAGACTCACAGATTACTGGAGGCCTAGCTATTGTCAAACTAAGGTTGTTTTTCCCTCTAGCAAAGCATTATCATTAAGACAGTAGGGAGTTCCTGGACTTTAGGCTATTGATAAGATTGCTGGGTTAGGGTTTTTTTTTTTTTTTTGTAATTGTACCAAGATATTTGTAAACTGATGGAGACTCTCAACAGTTTAACCAATGGTTTTCTCTCCTTTCCTTTGTTCTTGGGCAGCCAGGAGCTCCTGAGGAATATTACACATATCCCACCTGTGCGGAGGGGTGTGCTAGCTTGTGCTTGGCCCTTAGCTTGCTGTATGGTCCCTCATCAGGACCTTTTTTTAAATGGTAATTTATTTTTGAGAGAGAGAGAGAGAGAGATAGAGAAGAGTGCAAGCGGGAAAGGGATAGAGAGAGAAAGGGAAACAGAATCCAAAGCAGGGTCCAGACTCTTGAGTTGTCAGCACAGAACCTGATGCGGGCTCGAACCCACAAACTGTGAGATCATGTCCTGAGCCGGAGTTGGACGCTTAACCGACTGAGCCACCCAGGCATCCCACGAACATCATTTAGCATAACTTTATTCTATAGGGTATGTATTCTCTCTTCCTCGTTATCTACTTAAAAACTATACTCCATCCCAGAATGCTCTGAAATGCTATTAATGTTCTGCCTCAACTTCACCTATCATATTCTATATACTGAGCATCTTGTGGGCTGATGATATCTGGCTGATAATGAAATTAATTTTTATCAAAAACTGTAAAGGCAATTGAAATGATTTCTTGAGGGGCCCCTGGGTGGCTCGGTCGGTTAAGCTTCAGCTCAGGTCATGATCTCATAGTTCATGGGTTCGAGCCCACATCGGGCTCTGTGCTGACAGCTCAGAGCCTGGAGCCTGTTTCAGATTCTGTGTCTCCCTGTCTCTCTGACCCTCTTCTGCTCATGCTGTCTCTATCTCTCTCTCTCAAAAAAAATAAATAAACATTTTAAAAAAATGAAATTATTTCTTGACAGATTTGCAAAGGTGCTACTAGTTCTGTAAATGCTACTTACTGAAAACAAACAAAATCGATTATTTAAAATGGGTTTGCATTCTCTTCTGCTGCATTGTATCCCAGATTATTATCATGTGATGAGACAAGGTGAAAAGTGAAAACAGAAACACTGGGAGAGCATGGGAGATTCTTTTGTTCTTTGACGCCATCATTTTGAGAGTTAATTCACTAAAACCAAGGTTTCTAATTCTATTTTCCCCCATAAGGTGAAGTGTGAGTGATCCAGGGAGGCCATAAAATTGAGACATTGTAGTCCTTTGAAAATCAAATTCAGTCTGCTCAAAAGGCAAGCTTTAAATTACAGCCATAGTTTTCCTTTTGGCTCCATTCTGAGGATTTCTTCAGCACAGCCACTGCTCCTAGCATTAATGTGTGCACGCAGGTCCCATTAATGTTGGTTGGAACTCCGAGTGAGGAACAAGCTTAGATCTGAAGGTGGAAGGTCAGCACGGCTATGCTGACACTTGGCACGTGGCTCCCCCATCCAGAGAGACACAGGCAAAGCCTCCAAATCTGTCAGTGTCTTCAATGACCTTCCTCCATGGTGCTTTCTGTTGTCTTTGCCCACTCAACGGGAAGCTTCCGATCCATTACTGTGTCTGAGGGGTTCCACGTAAGAACAGAAAAGAGCCAATTTAGAGGTCATTTACTCCAACTCTTTCATTTTGTAGAAATGGAAGGTGTGGCTTGGAGGGGTCAAACACCCTGCCGGAGTCATCCCACTGGAAAGTAGCAGCGCTGCTGTGACAATCTAGATCATCTAGTTCCTGGGAAAAGTACTAGTGCACAACACTGCCTTTGCAAATGAAGGCAAAGAGGTTGTCCTTTCCTTTTATTTTAAAAAATACCTTTTCTTTGTGCTGGGAGTTTGGAACCTGCAGAGAGGAATGCCTATGTTTTACAACCCTTCGCAGTTGTTAATTGTACTTGGCAAGTCAGTCTGTTCCCAAAACAGCCCAACAAAGGTTCTTGCAAAACGACTGAGGTCCATGTAGCCAAGAAGCTGGATAAAAACTGATTAAACATTCCTTTTAATCAGAATCTGCCCAAGTCCACCCACTGGTGGCTTTGATCCTCTTCAAAAGCTGTAAGGAAAATTGCCAAAGTATTCCTTTAAGTATTCATATCATTAATACCATTTAAGTGAGGAAGTCTGATAGAATCATCCAGAATTTCCACAAAAGGGCTTACCAAGTCTCACTGCGCAGTCAGCTGTTTTCTTCAGAAATTATGATGATTTTTCATTGCTTATTAGTATAATTTCATCTTGGGCTCCGTTTTCTGTCATTACACCTAATTCAGTGAATGGAATTGCTTCTATGACAGACAATGGGCCGCTTGCCTTGGGTAAAGTCCTCCAATCTCCTTATTTTCCTTCATGCAATTTCTGTCCATTACTTCAGACCAATCCTGTCTCAAGTAAGCAGCTCTTTTGACAAATCACCTGCATCTTTGCCCTTTAAGGCAGAAACGAATCTTCTGTGTTCTTGCAAAACACCATGTACAGAAAATGTAGAATCTTGAGTTATTTAAAACACACCAGAAATATATTGGAGCACAAACAAACCCCTTAATCATAGGTTTCTGAAATAGGCTAGGGGTTGGTTTCTTTTCTCAGAAAATTCATGGGAGGAGGCTAAGCTTGTAGATAATCCTCCAGGTAAGTGGGAGAACAACACAGTGAATTCTGTGACATGAGTATCTTCTACTGATCCCTCAAATTTGGAATTATGTTAACCTTCTTTTCTCAGATCCTTTGATACTCAGATTTGTCTAATGTGGTATTTTGATGTGCGGAAGGAACCCTAACATTTTCACTTTTCAAAACCAAAGTCATAGATCAAATAAAGGCTGCACATCCTTTAACATTTAAAATTCTCAGCCATAGCAGTATCCTGAAAGTCTAGATGAAGGGATATCATTTTACTGCCTAAGCCTCATAAATACCAAATAAACATGACTGCTCTAGAAACACAGATTATTATTTACTTGTGTTCATGTCCATGGTCACAAGAGGAGTCAAATCTATTTTGTCACTCTAGTTTGTCAGTATTTATGTGCTAAACTCACTATTATCTAGAATTTCTTTCTGAACATGAGCACTAGGATGCTGATGTCTCTTCCATCATTTATGTGTATCTTCCTGGGGCCTCACTTTCTAGGTACCCGAGTCCCAGGACTGCTAGGCATATCTGACTGTTGCCAAAATGCAAGGTGTGCCAGCTACCCATATGTGCTATGCCCCATATCAAATGAGTGAGATGTGCACATTTGGTCAAGCAAATGAGTTACTACTTCTTGGGGTTGCCAGATTCTGTTCTTTACATCGTCATGATCACTACTCCACTTGCTCGGTCCACAAGCCAAGTCTTTGGCTTAGGCAATAAAAGAGTCTCATTTCTAGGGTCTCAACCTCACCTCTCACCCCTTGCCAATATTCTCATGACTTGAAGATAAATAATTTTGAATAATATCCTGGGTAAGATTATTATGTTGTTAAAAATATTTTGATATCTGGATGACAAAATTACCCAAACATCTAGTGTGGTCTATACTACCCTACAAAATCTGTCTCCTTTTCTGCCTTAATATCAGTAAATTCCTCTGTTTTCCTTGCCTGCCTCACTTCAGTCTCTTCTTTCTGACCTTTGAACACAAAAGGCTCTTTCTGTCTGGAGATTGGATCTCTCATATTCAGCTCCTTCTAGTTAGACCCACCCTCGCACAGCTTTTCACAAGTCTGACATCTTGCCGTGCTTTAGATCTTTTCCTCAGAGGGCAGTGAGGGCAGAGATGTCAAGATCTGTGTTCCTTTCCATAGTGTATAGTTGTCTCAGGGAAGTGGCTGATCAGTTACGGACTACATTTCCAAGTTCCCCTTGCACAGAGATGGGGTCAGTGACCACCTTTCATTGATGGAATGTGTACAGAAGTGATGTGGCCATTTCTGTGCTAAAGGACTTAAAAAGTACCCTTCGCTTTTCTATCCTCTTTGTTTCCATCCATTGGATTTAAAAAGGAAAAAGGATTCTGAGGTTCTAGGAGATGACAGAGACAGGGGATGAAAGGAGTTTGGGTCTCTGAATTATTATATGGAAGGCTACGTAGTGAACAACTGATTGGATTATATGTGAGTGAGAAATAAAAATATATTGTGTTAAGGGTTTCTGGGTGGCTTAGTTGGTTATGTATCCAACTATTGATTTTGGTTCAGGTCATGATCTCATGGTTTGTGAGTTTGAGTCCCATGTCTGGCTCCATGCTGAGAGCATGATTTGGATTCTCTCTTTTCTTCTCTCTCTGCCCCTCCCCTGCTCTCTCTCTCTCAAAATAAATAAATTAACTTAAAAAAATCTATTGTGTTAAACCACTGAGATTTTGTAGTTTATCTGTTAAAAGCAGTTGCTAGTATTACCTTAAACTAGACCAGAGCCTTTCCCTAAGAGGCTTTCGTTATTTTCTATCACTGTGTTTTATACATTTTCTTTACAATACATATGACAAATTATACTTATGTATGTTTATGTTAATTCTTCTCTTCCGTTTCCTCTACTAAGTTATATATTCCATGTAGGCAAGAAAAGTATGTATATCCATAATGTCTAACATAGTAACCTGGAACATTAATAGGCACTCAATAAATATCAGTAAAATGGGGGCACCTGGGTGGCTCAGTTGGTTAAGCATCCGACTTTGGTTCAGGTCATGATCTCACAGTTTGTGGGTTCGAGCCCCACATCGGGCTCTGTGCTGACAGCTCAGAGCCTAGAGCCTGTTTCAGATTCTGTATCTCCCTCTCTCTGACCTGCCCCTGCTCATGCTCTCTCTCTCTCTCTTTCAGTAATAAATTTAAAAAAAATTAAAAAAATTGTTTAAATATGAGTAAAATGAATTGATGCATGACAGAAGAAAAGGTGAAAATAGTGGTAAAGCTAAAAACAGAGGTACGAAGAAGTGCTCATCTAGGGAAGATGGTGGAGTAGGAGGAACCTGAGCTTACTTTGGCTCATGGCCACACTGAGGTAACACACATCTATACAACTAATGCTGCGAACAATCTGAAGGCTAGCATGTTTTTTTAAAGTCAACCTTAGTTCCTTAAAGCTATCTGGTCATATCTGAGTCTATGCCTGACTCTCAAATATAGCATTCCAGTCAAAGTCTTGGCAAAATAACCAATATTTCCAATGGTGTCCTGTTACAAGATGAAGAGATTCTTATCCACCTTATGCAAACAATTGTAATCGCCATAACAGAAAGAATACTCACTGAGAGTTTTTGAATTTCAGAGGGTTTAGGTAGAGAGAAAAGATAAATGCCTCAGTTTACAAAAGAATATGACATTTCTGTATATCATAGATATTTTAAGAAAATGTTTTCTTAATGTGGATAAGCAAACATTAGAGAACTAGCAATATTTTTAACAAGAGTCACAAAACTATAATCTTCCTCAGTTTATTTAGTCCCATGTTTCTAATTCTTGTTTAGTTTAAATGCAGCTTTTTAGCTCTGGAAATTCTTACCCATTTTAGTATTAATCTTAAAGATGTCAATTACCAGTATTTGTTTCAGAAGTCCTTTTTATAAATCTCTTTGAAGAAGAAACACGTTTTGTGAGAGAATAAGAACAATTATAAATGACAAAATCTCAGAAATGGACATTGTTAAATATCTTATGAGAGTTCATTATGATGCAATTGACAAAGAAATTCAGTTATTTCTGTGACACATAACATTTTGAGTAATCAGAATATTACGTGATAATTTTATACCAAAACATTAAAACTTTAGGAATTGTATATATTTTTGGGCAGTTATAGCATTTACCCATGCAATACAACCTAAGGTTTACCATTGTACGACAGTGTTTTTCCAAGTAGCTTAGCATCCCAAATAAAAGAGCCTAATTGGACAAAAAAGTTTTTTTTCTTTTTACCATTCAAATCCTGGGAAGTTTGTTAAAATCTTAGGAAGTTATAAAGTGTATCCTAAATAGAATTACAGGTTATTACAAAGCTTAAAACTTTATCTAAGGGTGTCTGGGTGACTCAGTCAGTTAGGCAGCTGACTTTGACTCAGGTCATGATCCTCACACTTCATGGGTTCAAGCCCTGCATTGGGCTCTGTGCTGACAGCTAGCTCAGAGCCTGGAGCCTGTCTTCGGATTCTGTATCTCCCTCTCTCTCTGACCCTCCCCTGCTCATGCTGTCTCTCAAAAATAAATAAAACATTTTAAAAAAGTTAAAAAACAAAACAAAAACGTATTCAACCAAAGTGGCAATAAAAGATTCTAAAGGTGAACGTATAACATTATATAGTCGTTAGAAAACCTAGCTCCTTTTAATTAAAAAAAATTTTTAATGTTTTTTATATATTTCTGAGAGAGAGAGAGACAGTGTGAGCAGGGGATAGTCAGAGAGAGAGAGGGAGATACAGAATCTGAAACAGGCTCCAGGCTCTGAGCTAGCTGTCAGCACAGAGCCTGATGCGGGGCTCAAACCCATAAACTGTGAGATCATGACCTGAGCTGAAGTTGGACGCTTAACCTGCACTCCAAAACTTAGCTCCTTTAACATTGAGAAGTTTTAACTAAGCAATCAAAGACCTGATAAAGATGAAACCTGAAGCTTTGGTTTTTCTTGGCAGACAAAAGAGAAAACCTTTGTTTACACTGTCTTATCAAGAACAGATTAACAATTCAAGAAAACTTTGTCTTTTGAACAGAGAGAAAAGCAGGGTTTTAACCTTATACCAGTGTACTTTTAAAATTTTATTTATCTTAACCTTAGTCCATCCTGAGTACACATAAAATTCCTTTCAAAAGAAACTTCTACGACTCTCCTTTGCTTTAAACTTTATCTGAAAGCCATTTCTTTCTAAACAACCAGTCTCATTGAGGACAAAATTACTTCATTTATCCTCAACAAAAATGTATTTCCATTCCTTATGTATTTTTTACATATCTCCCATTTTCCTACATACAGAGTTTCTTTTCTTATTTCCAGTAGTCTTAAGTACACTTAGCAGAATTTTAAATGATAGAAAACTTAGTCTCTAGTGAAAACTAAGTAGTAATCAATTGTGAGCTCTATGTTATATCAGAATTTTTTTAAGATGGCAAACTTATGAATCCATTAAGCACAAAGCATTTCTTTTTTTAACCGTTCTGTCACTAGTTGAGAAAAACTCCTTGTGAAGTTAAGGTAAGTTTTGTACGGACTCTTACCACTCTTACTGCCAGATGGCAACGATATCCACTCCCATTCAATTGTTTCTGCTTGAGCATCAACCCCCCAAGGCACATTGTTGATTGGTATTTGGAGTGACTCATTCTGGCCTTGATATGCTGATTGCACTTTGTGAAGGAACTTACTGTAGGAACTTCTTTTTTAGTTATGGGAGCAACACTGCATTTCTGAAAAACCTGTTTTTCTTAATACCTCCCATTAAGCGATAAACAGGCTATTGACCCTTGCTCACAAAGAACTAACTTTTGCCTTTACTATAAAAAAATTATCCTGTTTATATCAGAATGCCACTTCTGGGCTGTTCCCCATATATCTATGCATATCAATGTTTTGGAAAGTTTTTACTGATCAAAACATTCATCATCAGAACGCCACTTCTGTGTAGTCCCCCAAACACTTAATCCTAAAATAAAGTTGAGTCTCAAACTGTAGAGATGCCTGGCTGGTGACCAGAAAGAATCTTGAGGCTCACTTATTCCTCCATTGCTGACACTGTCCATCCTTCAGGCCCCCCTGGACCTGCTGGAGTGGGACTCTGGCACAGTTCCAAATATTTTTAGGTTTTTTTTGTTTGTGTGTGTGTATGTGTGTGTATGTGTGTGTGTGTGTGTGTGTGTGTATGTTTGTGACAAGTTAAAAGCATAAACCTTCATCTAGTAATCAGTGATTTAGCTTCTTATCTTGTTAGGTAGCCAATAATTCAATCTTAATTTATCATGCAAGCAAAACTTTAACGTTTTAGGTTACCAAGGCTTTGAAAGTTATCCCAAGAATTACCCATGAAAACTATGAGACAGACAAAATGAACCATCACTTTAAGTTAACCTTTTGTTAACAAATTGGAACAGAGATAACAGGAGCTTATTTGACCTTCAGCAAATTTAGGTAGAATATAAGTTTGTTTCTGTTTTTTTTTTTTGTTATTGTTGTTGATAAACATTGTTTATCTCAAACCAACACATTTAAGTTAACTTAAACACTGAAGACATTTTAGTTGAGTCCCTGTAAGACATTTTGTTCCCCATAGTTAATTTTGACCTGGAAAGTTGGTGGAGAAATCTGACTTCAGTGGTCTTTGCTCCTCAACATCTAAGGTAGGAGGAGGAGCTGATGTTGCCTCAGGCCCTGAGGAATCAGTTATGCAGGCTGCTGGGACCCTGCCTCCCCCCAGGTGGTACAGAAAAAGGTGGGGGAATGGAGGGCAAAAGAGAAGAGGTGCCAGCATAAGGCAGAGAAAGAGAATTCCCAGTTTTAAATTTTGTCAGCTCAGACAGAGAAGCAGACTTAGGTTCTTTTGTTTTGTTTTGTTTTGTTGTTTTTTTTTAATCGGTAGAACTAGGCAGTCCATGTAAGTCCAGAGAAGACAGGGAATTTCCCTGAAACAGAAGGAGTTTCAGTAGCTGCCTGGGGACACTCTCCCAGTTCCCCGTCCAGAGGTAGACAAATCATAGTTGGCTCCAGTTATAGCTGTTAACTTGGGAAATTAATGGGGAAGCCCTCAGATCTACTAGGTAGAGGAACAGAGAGAGTTAGCATCCCCTTCAGTCTGATTTTTTCTCAGCCAGACCAATAAGGTCCCCTTCTCAAGGTCCTAATATTGGCTGGATTTGGTGGGCTCTTTCTGATTCAGGCACTCATTCTTCCAGTGTCCTTGTTTGTTGTAGGTAAATTGTACCCAAGGGGGGTGAGGGGGTTGGACAATCTCTAACTAGGAATTGATACAAGGCATTCCGGGAATCTGGCTACAACCTGCCAGACCTGGCAGATGGTTGGGACACCTAAGGTTTACTCTGAGGGCCATCCTACACCAAAAGTGGGCCATTCTAATTTACATAATTTTATAGTTTTCCAAAAACCCCTTCTTTGCACAGTCCCAATCCCATAATGTTCCTGTGAGGCAGTGTCACAAAGACAAAGGGGTGGGGGTGCCCCCTCAAATGAGGAGACCAGTCAGATGCCCATCTGGCCGTGTCCCAAAGGAACTAAGGTGACACTTAGCCAAAGCAGTGTCAGTTTTGTGACTTAACAATTGGAAACTATTCCAATGCCACCATAGACTGTATATCATTCACCACCGAATCACAGACAGGCCCACTCAGACTCTGTAGGCTTTTGGGGCTCTCAAGGGTGCCCACCCATGGAGCCATGGAATGGAACCTGGTAGGCAAGCCAGACTGAGTTGCACATTCACATTCACATACACAATGAGGTTATTACATTACCTCCCACAGAATTCCTACAGATGAGATCATTGGGTCTCTGGTGAGTGATCAGCTCCCCTCTCCACCACTGTGGGTGGCCCATACAGAT
The DNA here is from genome assembly GCA_017311185.1 of Proteles cristata cristata. Lineage (NCBI taxonomy): Eukaryota > Metazoa > Chordata > Mammalia > Carnivora > Hyaenidae > Proteles > Proteles cristata. The sequence goes on along the minus strand of JAESUZ010004025.1, from coordinate 492,312 downwards.
GGGAGCTTCAAACAGAGAGACCACTGAAGTCGCTGGGGAGTGATCAGCTCCACCTTCCACCACTATGGGTGGGTCGGTGGAGTCCCTGCAGGTTTTCTGTCAGTGAGACCACTGAAGTCTCCAGGAAGTGATCAGCTCCCCTCTTTCCACCACTACATGTGGGCAGGACAGGACAGTCTTAGGGCCCAGGCCTTACCGGTTTCCAACTTCGGTTCCAGGTCCTCACTTGCCAAGTCTTCTTGAGTCCGGCAGGAACGGTGGAGTGGAACAGCCTGAGGCGACTGAGCTGGAGACTGCCTAAATTCAGGCAGGGCACACCTTTGCCTTTTCAATTCCTCATTCTGTCACCACCTCGCCATTTTCCCAAACCAGTGGTCACAACAGGCCAGTGTGGCTGGGTTTCTTGGTCAAGGAACCAAATGTTGTGGAAAGCTGGTCTGGATCACTGGTGGAAGAACCAAGTGGCACTCAGAGATTTTGGAAGGGAGGATGTTTATTTTACACCGGTGGGCTCAGAGGAGACCGTTCTCCAGAGGTATGAGCCCAGAGCATCAGTAGAGGGAGTAATTTATAGCCCGTTACTTCTGCATTCCTCATTAATGCATGAAACAAGCAGTGTGGGAAGAAGAACCTGGAAGAGGGAGCCTTTGATCAGAGACAGGTATTTCCTTATCAGTCCTGCCAGACATCTTATAACAGATTTTTCTCTATCAGCAGAACAGACCTTCCACACTTAGTCATAGAGAAGAGACATTGAAAATAAACGGTAAAAGGAGCAGAGATGTGGCTGGGAACCAAACCCCCAGCATGACTAGCCACAAACGGGAGGGACAACACAAGCATGGAGAAACAGATCCCATCTGGGCATGGCACCTCTAAAACTGCAGACTCATGGTAGGATGATGAGTCCCCAAGACATCTGGCTTTGAAAATCAGTAGAGTTTAACCTGGTGTTTAAAAATCAGAAGGCATAACTCTAGGAGAGCCAGAAGGTAATAGGAAATGGAATCCCTGCAGTTAATGAGCTAGCATACAAAATAACCCAGCCTGAGACATGGCACAGAAGAAGTAGTTTGAAAAGCACCTGGAGTACACATGAACAAGATCTATTGACTGATCTTAGAATATTTGCTGGAGGGCATGGAACTGCAGGAGATTGCTCTGGGAACAAAAGTGGTGGTGGGTGCCATTTTTCTTCCCCTACTCCAGCCTAGATAGCCAAAGTTTACAGAGGCCAGGGCTAACCCCCTCTATATGTTTTGTGAGCATCACATGCCCACCCTGGCATTCCCTGGTAGCTTACTCTATTCAACCTTCCCTCCTTGGCTGGCATTCCTACAAAGTGACTCCTGCCTTGGAGAGGAGGCAGATAACTGCCACACACCAGTGTGTCTACCATTCCTGTCACTGGACCTCAGAGCTGGCTGTCAAGGGAGTAAGCCCTTTCGTACACCTGCAGCTATGGCAGAGAGGCTAATTACAGGCAGCTAGGCTGACTGCCAATTCTGCCCAACTGCCTACAGTAGCCATAGCCAGGCCTCTCAACAGCACAGGGAACAAACCCTCCCAATGTGCTCATAGCAGGCAAAGCTTAAAGTAGCCAGCTGGGCTGAAAGCAGTCATGGCTCAGTCACTACAGGAGGGTGCACTCATTCTACACAGAGGAAACCCTGGTAATGCCTGGTTCTGGGGACCAAGAGGGATTTTACCACAAACCTCTTCTATATAAGGTCAGTACTTTCAAGGCCAGGAGATATAGTCAGCCTACCTAATACTTAGTAACAAACAAAGAAAGTTAGATAAAATGAAGAGACAGAGAAATGTGTCCCAAATGAGAGAAAAGACAAAAATCATGGTGAAAAGAGCTAAATGAAATGGAGACAGCAATATGCCTGATAGAGTCCAAAGCAACAGTCATAAAGATACTCACAGGACTTGAGAAAAAAGTGGGTGAACTCAGTGAGCAATTCAACAGAGATAGAACATATTTAAAAAAGAAACAGTCAGAGCTGAACAATTCAACAAATGAAATGAAAAATATCCTAGAGGGTATCAACAACAGATTAGAGGATGCAGAAGAATGGATCTGTGATCTGGAAGATAGGGTAATGGAAAGCAATCAAGCAAACATCAATAAATGAATGAATGAATGAATGAATGGTTAAGGGAACTCTGGGACATCATCAAGCATAATAACTTTCATATTATAGAGATCCCCAAAGGAGAAGAGGAAGGAGAAGAGGCAGAAAACTTACATAAAAAATAATAACTAAAAACTTTTCTAATCAGTGGAAGAAAACATACATCCATGTCTAGGAATCACAGAGATCTACTAACAAAATGAACTCAAGGAGGTGCATACCAAGACACATAATAATTAAAATTACAAAAAATGATAGAGAATTTTTAAAGCAGTGAGATAAAACAATGACATACAAGAGAAATCCCATTAGTCTATCAGCTTATTTTTCAGGAGAAACTTTGCAGGCTAGAAGAGAGTGGCATGATATATTCCAAGTGCTAAAAGGAAAACAAACACCAAAACCCTGCATCTGCCCAACAAGGTTATCATCCAGAATGAAAGGAAAGATAAAGAATTTCCTAGACAAACAAAATTTAAAGGAGTTCAGTACTATTAAACCAGCCTTATAAGAAATGTTAAAAAGAATTCCTTAAGTGGAAAGAAAAGGCCATAAATAGAAGAAAATTATGAAAGGAAAAAATTTACATAAGTAAAAGCAAAAACATATTAAAAGTAGTAGATTAATCACTTATAAAATCAATATGGAGGTTAAAACACAAAAGTATAAAATCAATTATATCTACAAAAATAGTCAAGGGATACACAAAATAAAAAGATGTAAAATATGTAAAAAAAAAAAAAGATGTAAAATATACATAAAACATGGAGGAGGGAGTAAAAATTTCATGCTTTTAGGAATGAAACTTAAGTTGATTAAGTAACTATCAATTAATTTAATACACTAACTTAATACAGACTATTATACACACAGAATGTTATATATGAATCCAGTGGTAATCACAGATTAAAAACCTGTAGATGATGCACAAAAAATAAAGAGAAAGATTAAAGCAGAACACTAAAGAAGCCATCAAACTACAAGGGAAGAAAGCAAGAAAAGAAGAAACAGAGAAGAACTACAAAAACAATCAGGAAACAACTAAGAAAATGGTAATAAGTACATACATATCAATAAATACTTTAAATGTAAATAGACTAAATGTTCCAATCAAAAGATGTAGGGTGACTGAATGTATAAAAGACAAAGCTATATATTGCCTATAAAAGACTCATTTCAAACCTAAAGACATGTACAGATTAAAAGTGAAGGGATGGAAAAAGATATTCCACACAAATGAAAGTGAAAAAAAGCTGGGGTAGCAGTACTTATATCAGACAAAATATACTTTAAAATCAAAAATGTAGCAAGAGACAAAGAAGGGCATTATACAATGATATAGGGAGCAATCCAATAAGAGAATGTAACTGTTTAAAATATCTATGCACCTAACATAGAAGCACCTAAATACAAAGCAAATATTAACAGATACAAAGGGAAAAATTGACAGTAATAAAATAATAGGTGGGGAATTTAACACCCAACTTACATCAATGGATAGATCATCAAAAAGAAAATCAACAATAGTGGCTTTGAATGACACATTGGACAAGCTGAATCTAACATCTATATTCAGAACATACCATCCTAAAACAGCAGAATACACATTCACACATTCTTTCAAGTGCACATGGAGCATTTTCCAGAATAGATCACATGTGAGGCCACAAAACAAGTTTCAATAAATTCAAAAAGTTTGAAGTCATACCATGCATTTTCCCAACTATAACCCCATGAAACTAGAAATCAACCACAAGAAAAAAATCTGGAAAGAACCAAACATGGAGGTTAAATAATATGCTCCTAAATAATGAATGGATCAAACAGGAAATCAAAGTTCTTATCAAAAACTATGTGGAGACAAATGAAAATAAAAACACAATAGTCCAAAATCTTTGGGATGAAGCAAAAGTTGTTTTAAAAGGGAAGTTTATAGAAATATAGGTTTATCTCAAGAAATGAGATGAATCTCAAACAACCTAAAGGAACTAGTAAAAGAATAGTCAAAGTCCAAAGCTAGTAAAAGTAAAGAAATAATAGATTAGAGTGTAAATAAATGAAAGACTAAAAAACAGAAAAGAAGGTCAGTAAAACCAAGAGCTGGTTCTTCGAAATGATAAACAAAATTGATAAACCTTTAGCCAGACTCACCAAGAAAAAAAGAGAGAGGGCTCAAATAAATAAAATCATAAATGAAGGAAGAGAAATAACAATCAATACCACAGAAATACAAAGAATTATAAGAGAATATTATTAAGAATTTTATGCTAGCAAATCAGACAACCTAGAATAATGGATGAATTACTAGAAACATACAGTTTTACAAAACTGAATCAGGAAGAAAGAGAAAACTTAAACAGACTGAATATAGGCAATCAAAAAGCTTCCAACAAACAAAAGTCCAGGACCAGATGGCTCTATAGGTAAATTTGACCAAATACTTAAAGAAGATTTATACCTATTCTTCTCAAATTATTCCAAAAAAAAAAGAAAGAAAGAAAAGAAAAAAAAAAGTAGGGAAACTTCCAAATAAAATGGTAAAAAAGGGAAAGTTCTTTCTCTAAGATCAGGAACAAAACAAAGATGTCCACTTTCACTACTTTTATTCAGTATTGTACTGGGAAGTCCTAGTTGCAGCAATCAGATAAGAAAGAAATAACATCCATCAAAATTGGCAAGGAAGAGTAAAACTCTCACAATGTGCAGATGACATGATACCATGTATAGGAAACTCTAAAGGCTCCATCAAAAATCTCTTAGAACTGATAAATTAATTCATTACAGTTGCAGGGTACAGATTAATATACAGACATTTATGTTTCTATACACTAATAATGAAGTAGCAGAAAGAGAAATTAAGGAAACAATCCCATTTACAATTGTACCAAAAAGAATAAAATACCTAGGAATAAATTTAACTAAGGAGGTAAAAGATCTATACTGTGAAACGTATAAGACATTGATGAAAGAAACTGAAGAAGACACAAATGGAAAGATATAGTATGCTCATGGATAGGACGAATTAATACTGTTAAAATGTTTATACTACTCAAAGCAATCTACAGATTTAATATAATCCCTATCAACGCACCAGTAGCATTTGTCATAGGAGTAGAACAAATAATCCTAAAATTTAGGATCCTAAATCCTAAAATTTGTGTGGAATCACAGAAGACCTTCAACAACCAAAGCAATAAGGACAAAGCTGGAAGCATTACAATCCCAGATTTAAGTATATACTACAAAGCAATTGTAGTCAAAACATGTAGTACTGGCACAAAAAAAGACAAATAGATCAATGAAACAGGATAAAGAGCCCAGAATTGAAGCCATGCTTACATGGTCAATCTATGACAAAGGAGGAAGAATGTACAATGGGGAAAAGACAGTTTTTTCAATAAATGGTACTGGGAAAACTGGATAGCTACATGCAAAAGAATGAAACTGGACAACTTTCTTTACCATACATAAAAATAAATCAAAATAGATTAAAGACCTAAATGTGAGTCCTGAAACCATAAATCTCCTAAAAGAAAACACAGGCAGTAATCTCTTAGGCATTGGCCTTAGCAACATATGTATGAATATGCCTCCTCAGATAAGGAAAACAAAACCAAAAATAAACTATTGGGTCTATACCAAAATAAAAAGCTTTTTGCGCAGCAGAGGAAACCATCAATAAAACAAAAATGCAACCTAGTGTGGGGAGAAGATTTTTGCAAATGATATGTCCAATAAAAGGTTAATACCCAAAATACATAAAGAACTTATACAACTTGGGGAGATTTAGGTGGCTAAGTCAGTTGAGCATTGTGATTCTTGATTTTGACTCAGGTCATGATCCTAGGGCCGTGGGACTGAGCCTCGCATCAGGCTCTGTGCTGCGTATGGAGCCTGCTTAAGATTCTTTATCTCTCTCTTCCTCTGGCCCTCTCCCCTGCTTACGCACATGCTCTGTCTCTTAAATGGTAATAAAAAAGAACTTATTCAACTCAACACCAAAAACCCAAGTAATTTGATTCAAAAAATGAGGAAATGACCTGAATAGACATTTTCCCTAAGAAGACATACACATGGACTACAGATACAAGGAAAGATGCTCAGCATCACTAATCATCAGGAAAATTCAAATCAAAGCCACAATGAGATACTACCTAACAGTCAAAATGGCTAGTATCAAAAAAACAAAAAATAACAAGTGATGAGGATGTGGATAAAAGAGAACTCTCATCCACTATTGGTGGGAATGAAAATTGGTGCAACTGTGGAGAACAGTATGGAGATTCTTCAAGAAATTAAAAGTAGAAATCTCATATGACCTAGTAATTCTACTACTAGATATTTATTGAAAGAAAATGAAAACACTAAGCTGAAAATATATATGCACCCCCATGTTCACTGCAGCATTATTTACAATAGCCAAGATATGGAAGCAACCCATGTCTATTGACAGATGAATGGATGAAGAAGAGGTGGTATATATTTATACAATGGAATGATACTTAGCCATACAAAAGAATGAAATCTTGCCATTTGTGACAACATGGGTGGACCTATGTGAAATAAGTCAGACAGAGTAAGACAAATACCATACGATTTCTGATAAGGACACCAGTCATACTGAAATAGGGCCTTACCTTTCTGACCTTACTTAACCTAACTTACCTTTTTAAAGGCCCTGTATCCAAATGCAGTCCCATTGGGGGTTAATATATGAATCTGGGGGGATATAACTCAGTGCATAACAGCAGAGAAATTCTCCACATGAGAAAATTTAACTCCAAAGATTTTAGGGTAGAGCCATCTCCAGAGAATCCAGGCTGAGATTTATCAGGAGAGGAAGTGATGGCAGGGATACACACCCACAGACAAAAGACCATGTGAGGACCCAGAGAGAAGGTAGCCACTACAAGCCAAGGTGAGAGGACTCAGGAAGAACTAAATCCACCAACACGTTGATCTTGAATTTCCATCCTTCAGAACTCTGAGAAAATAAATTTCTGTTGTTTAAGCCACCAGTCTGTGATATTCTGAAACATCTGGGATTACCACATAGATCTGTTTTCATATATTCTAAGCGAGACACTCTTCAAAGAGAGTATTTTTATTTACAATGGTGTATATCAAGAGGTATACAAGAGATATATATATCAAGATTTATCTTGAACTTTTGAGCCTTATCTTTAAAAAAGAATGCTGACAGGGGTGCCTGGGTGGCTCAGTTGGTTGGTTAAGAGTCTGCCTTCAGCTCAGGTCATGATCTCAGTTTGTGAGTTCAAGCCCTGTGTTGGGCTCTGTGCTGTCATCACAGCAGGACCTCTTTCAGATTCTGTGTCTCCCCCTCTCTCTGCCCCTCCCATGCTCATGCTCTCTCAATAATAAATAAAAATGTAAAAAAAGAAAAAAAGAATAAAAGAATGCCGACATATTTTGGCCAGGCCTCTAAATTTTTTATTAAGGTTGTAAGTGCTGTATAAAAGTGCCTGTAGATCTATGCAGCACCTGGAGATTTATCTAGGCTCCTCCTTCACCAACCCCCTGGATACTTCCTTATTTTTGTTTGGTGTTCTTCTTGCCTTGTTGCTGGATTCTAGCTCTCTGCCCACTATTTTTTTGGCATTGATTTCTCAAAAAGGCTCCCTGCCTGGCTTTTAAATTTGACCTGAATATAGCCCTAAGTTTCTTGCTCTGTGACTTGAGGCCATTGAAGTACATTCATGTCAGTTTAGTCTTAAACAACCTGGGCTCTGGCTTATCTGGAAGAGATTAGACCTTGCTTTGCTTGTCATGAAGAGTAAAATGCAGTCATTTTTTACTTTCTATAGGATAAACCAATATGAATTAGATTAGTGAAAGACTATAATTATAGATAATTTCTAGAAAAACACCATCTTATTAATCTGAGGCTTGCATAATGAATGGCAAAATCACTACACAGTTTGTGCCATTTTTAGGCAGAATGCTGTAAAGAACTCAAAATGCTGGGCTTGTGCTGTTGAGGAACAGCATTGGAGAGCTGGTTATACCCAAAGGATAGTTACATAAATGTTTTCTGCTCCTTGAAAGTGAAATAGAGTTTTAACAAATTATAAAATACAATGATAACCTTGAGGAAGTGAAGAAAAGAATTATAAATTTCATTTCATAAACAGTATAGTTTGTCAATTCCATTCCTGTCTCACCTATCCATTAATTATATGTTGCTGAATAAATAGAAACTTTACCTGTTTCTTTTTTTTTTTTTTGAAACTTTACCTGTTTCTTTTTTTTTTTTTTAATGTTTTATTTATTTCTAGGAGAGAGAGAGACAGCGTGAACAGGGGAGGGTCAGAGAGAGAGGGAGTCACAGACTGAAACAGGCTCCAGGCTCTGAGCTGGCAGTCAGCACAGAGCCCGACGCGGGCTCGAACCCACGAACCGTGAGATCATGACCCAAGCGAAAGTCGGACGCTTAACCGACTAAGCCACCCAGGTGCCCCGAAACTTTACCTGTTTCTTATTGAAAGGACACGTAGACATTGCTTCTAGCTACACGAGACAGAAAACTTGCTAATGTTTGAAATATCCGTTGAAGTTTTCTAGAAGCAGATGGTTATAAATGTGCTGTATTTGAACTTTAAAAGTGCTTTGAAGAAACAAACTTGTTCTCAAGTGTCTGAAGAACAGAGATTTGTCTTAAGAAAACTGGTAGAAATGCGACAATTTGAAGTTCAAGAAGTTCTGGACAGATGAGGAATTAACCATAATCTAGATGCTATTTAACATATAAGTTAAACCACTGTGGCCATCTCTTTAGACAAGCTTCGTAAATTTCCAGAGATATTAAACTCTAAGATCCTAAATGCTCAAGGCAAAGAAAGTAAAATAACTAATATAGTTACAAGGTCTCACAGGAAGCTAAGTACATTATTATCATTCATGAGAAAATTTCCAAATTAATGACCTAGAGAGAATAATATTTGGGTTTAATGATTCTAACAAAAGACATGTCTCTAATAATGAGTAAATAATGTCCATTTGATTTTTACCTTGTGGTGGGCTGGACTATGGTGAAAAGCAATGTAGTTAACACCTTTTATAACCTTGGAAAAGCACTGTGAGAAGTAGCCTCATTATATCTGGCTTCAATTTCTTAAACTTTATGGAATCAAATTCCAAAAGGCAGCCATGTTAGAATAAATGTATCACTATGATTTGTGAATTGTAAATCAGAATTTTTGAGAGAACTGAAAAGTGAAAAATTTATTTAACATATTTTTTGAATGCAGGAACCAACTAACTTTGTTCTCTTTATACTCCACCAATTAAGTAAATCAAATTCATTTTTTATTTTTATTTTTGGAGCCATTGATAATACTATTGGATTCAATTATTTCTGCTTCTTAGGCATTGCATGTGGCAGGAGTGAGTTGACCTCAAACTATAAATTGTATTTAACTTAATTTGATGGAGTTTCTTTCTAAATGAACATTCATTTTTGTCTCTTTCATATTTGATACTGGTGATTCCTTGTCTTTCAACTCAATTATTCTGTAAAAGCTGAACTTTTAGCAAATGAATCCACAGTGACCTAGAAATTTCAATTAATTCATCAGTCCAGATACTAGTGAATAACTGGCTATTGAATAATCTGAACTTGGTGACATACAAGTATGAAAATATGTTTCTCCACTCATTGCTTTTAATCATGCTGTTGTGTCTCCTGTTTTTGCCTCTTAACTACCTTTTGGGAACTTATAGATAGTAAAACTCCAACCAGTCCAACTCCAATCTCATCTACTTCTCAGAGGGATGCCTGGTCTATGGCTGGATGGATTTGTAGTGGGAAGGTGCTATGGCAGTTCCTGTACTTCTCCCAGCTCCTCAGGGTTGGGACAGTGGGGAGGGAAGAGGGTAAAAGGGCAGAGGCCCTTACACTTACTGACTAGTCATTGTAATCCTTGCTTGAACACTGCAGCTTCTCCAGTGAACAATGATGGAGGGTGACCACCTCTCTGTGTAAGGACAGAGGTGCTGTTCTCTCTTGGAACCTATGTATAGGTCCTTCCAAGGTCCTAGAAGGAAGGCTTACAAACTGCACAGCTGCCTCTATAGCAGTTGTGACTTTGGCTTCTGCTTTTCTATCACACTTCCCTGTTCCTGCCTCCCAGCTGTCTCCCTTCCTGCACTCTGGTCTTTTATTCTTGGATTCTACTTAAATAATAATAAGGAAACTCAGGTCCAGCCAATTTGCCTATGTGTCCACCTGACCAAATGGAATTGACATATCTGTGGCATGACAGAAGGTGAGACTGATAGGTTTTCCTCCTGTGGCCCCTACCTTGTCCTGTTACCCCTCACTGATTCTCATCTCTAGCTCAAATAGGCACAGGGGAGTGTATCAGCAAGTCTGTTTCAAAAGCCATTTTCATGAAGGGATGTATCTCCCTTTCCCGCAGACCCCTGCATCTCAGTGAATGAGTCTCTGGTGCCTCCTTTGTTAGCTTAGAACTAGGGAAATGTTCCTCATTCACTCAATGGGATCAAGAGGAAAAGCTGAAGATTTTGCTCCCAACTCTGATGAGTTTTTTGGATCCTAACCTCGTCATTTGCTGGCAGACACAGGAAATGAGGATGGTAGGTGCAGCATAGATGGGGTCAATGTGGCTGTCTCTTGGTTTGCCTGAGGATGTGTCTAGCCCTGGTGGTTTTCCTTTCATATGTGAATGATGAGATCCTTTGTCTTCATCTCCACTTAACTACTTGTTATGTTAGGAAATGACCAGCAAGATGAGCAATAGCGCAGATCAGCTTGGGTCATAAACTGGGATCTGTGAAGAACCAGATCAGAAGATGATGCCAGACAAGGACGGCTGAGTCTATGGTCTTGGGGACACCATTCCATCAGCCATCCTTGGTGCAGTGGTCAGCAACATATCTTCAGTGAGAGCAACATAACTACAGAACCCATTGAAGTGATACTTCTGAATATTTGGTTCTAGTGATCTACTATTTATGATTTGGTAATTATAAATTGTTCTATTAGCTTGTACCATATGAAATTGCCATCTTTCCTAACTCAAATAGTCAAATGTTGCCAATTTTATAGTGTTAAGCCTAATTATAATGTGGATTTAGTCATTCTTAATTGGAATAATACATTTTGTTATTTTGTTTGCGTTCAGAGTTGAGAACCCTTCCTGCCAGTTTTGGAGAAGAGAGAAAGTGGGAGTTTTCAGCCAAAGTCCTGACTACTACTCTAGTTTAATATTTAGACAAAACTGATGAGCTTTTTTCTGATTATTTAAGGGAACTTAAACAGGGATGGGTGATAGGTGGTTTTTTTGTTTGTTTTCTGTTTGTTAGAGAGGTTTTGTTTTAATTTATAGTAAAATTTATCAATTTGAATAATGGGATTGGTACATATTTAAAAGATATTTCTAGGTTTTCTTCATGAAAAAGAATCAAGGAATGTGACCAGTTATCTAGAAAATAATAATTATAAGAAGTCAGGGAAACCTGATCACGGGTTTTAGAATTTGTCAATTGTTAAATACTCTCTTTTTTGGTAAAATATTCTACTAAGTGAATTCAGATGGAATGTTCCAGAACAACATTGTCTATTTCTGCCATTACTATTGTTACCAGGCAGCCGAGTCCACAGAATTTCTGATTTGTGTGATATCACAACCCACAGGATTGTAAAGGAAACAAAACACTCTCATGAACTAAAAACCCCTTTGTACCAATATGGACAAGAGAAGAGAGAGAGAACATAAATTTAATACTTATCAGACTTACATGCATGTAAAGTGGCATTACATTAAAAAAAAGTGACTATAAAGTATGGACAGAATTTTACACAGATTTATGCAGAAAAATTGAAGACAGAACAACTAAAACTTCTCTTATCTCCTTGAGATCCCAGGAATGCACTTGTGATTATCTCATGTATACTTTGTGAGACACCCTGAACTAATTCTGGAGGTGCTTACAGTTTCAAGATCAGAGGACCTGCAAACATACACCTTGATGATTAAAGGTTGAAATGTTTTTTAAAAATTTAGTTTTTTTTTTAATGGGTGGGGAATAAAGGATCTCAAGGAAGCTCTGGGGTGACAACTTCCACACTGACAGCAGCTAGCTCAATACTGGGATCAAACTCACAAACTCTGAGATCATGACTTGAGCTGAAGTTGGACGCTCAATCGACTAAGCCACCAGGTGCCCCAAAATGTTGAACTTTTAATAGGCTTATTGTATGCTCAAGGAGATACCCTAATGAGGTAGGGGGCATCATCCTCCAAGAAAATGTCATTGGTGTACACTTACAAGGTCCTGGTTAGAGTGTTAATTGATGGTTACATTTATATGGAACAGTTGTGTATCAAAGACTTAAACACATTCACATCCTTTGACCCAGTGGTTTTAGCTCTAGAAGTCAATTTCTAATAAATGTTTTCAGTTGTCTTATTTGTATACAGGGTAGTTCATCTCAGAATTATTTAGCTATATGTGCAAGAATTTAGAAACAATCTAATATCTATTAATAAGTATTGGTTAAAGTAAATACCATGCATTCATAAAGTGGATATTTTGGTGTTGTGATTATATTTAACAACATGGGAAGACACTCATAATATATCATTAAATGAAAACAACTCCACCTGACAAAACCTATATATATATATACACTCCCAATCTCTCTCTCTCTCCATATATAATCCCAATCTCTACAGGATGTATGAGGGATAGCCTATATTTTCTTTTATGCTTCTGTCTGTATCTTCTATAGTTAACATTTTGATTCAGAAAAAGATGTTATCAGAAACAAAGTGAAGTAAATTGTAGTGAGCTAGCATTTAACAGTAGTTGCTGTTCAAAGATATCTAATCATTTCTAATAAAAGCTCCTTTTGAACTTTCTATTTGTGCTATTGGAGGGCCATCCATTTTCATATCTCTCTGGCTATATTTCATCTGTGCACATCTATCTGAGGACCTGGTGTTTACTCTTGTAAGTGCATGTCTGCCACAACTTCTTTTGATCTTGAAGAGGAAGCATTAGACCAGGAGCTGGAAATCTAAATCATAACTTTAACCCTTTTATGATCTAGTGGTAAGTTATAGACACATTCCTTAATTTCTGATCCCCCCTGGTTTGCCTGCCATTTACAGAAAATGGACAAAGGAGCCAAAATCATATAGCACTCAGCTGGATTCACCTAAGTGCAGGTGGTGGGTCAGGAGGCTCCAAAACTAGGGAGGAGCAGATACTGAAGGCTCATGTGGGTGGATGAAGAGCCAGGACAGTCAGTCTTTCCAGTTTCCCTCTTCTCCAAAGAAGAGAGAGTAAAGACTTTTTTGTCTCTCTGTAGAATGAAATCCCCACATGTTGCTCTTCTCTATAATGGAAGAAGTGGATAGAATTGTCAAAGCAAATAGAAAATACCAACGAAAGGTACTCAGAGGGGTTGAGCTCTTTTTTGTTTGTTTGTTTAAAAAAACCTGCCTTCCAAAATAAAAAGGTATGCAGAATGCTCCAGTTAGTTCCTAACATACACTAGAAAAACTAATTATAAGGGATCTTTTGAAAGCTTTTTGATTGGGAAGTTAGAGTTCTTAAAAAGTGATGCTCAAATTGATATGCAGAATTATCTGAAAAAAATATATTTAAAGTTGTTGAATATTGGTAATTCACATATGGCATTATCTGATGATTCTCAGGTAAAGAGATGATGGCACCATCATCTGGAGACCTATGCTTACCACATTACACTTCATTGCATTATTTTTAATATCTGAAGATTTACCACTAGATGGCACTTAAAATCCATGAGACTCAGAGTGATGCTTCCACTGGGTGGCAAGAAAAGACAGGACAGGGATACAACTTCAGTTCTCACAACAGCGTTATCTACTTTTGCAGGAGAAGAAAAGCAGAGTCAAGATTATTTCGAGACAATTGGTGGGTAGGATTCTTAAAGCGAACATATAAATGATAGAATGTTTCTCTTTAAATATAATTTCCCCTCACCTAAATTGCTATTGATGAGTAGGTTTTTAGTATTAAGACAACAGGCTGTTGGACTAATGAGGGTTTGGTGTAAACATTGAGCGGCCGTGTTCCTTCTGAAGGAGGGGTGGAGAACGCGCGGGGAATCAAAACGCGATTTGAGTCCCAGCTCAGTGCCTGCTCTGTTGTTTGGCACCAGGCTAACTGCTCTCTCTGCCTGTGGTTAATTTGGTTTGTGCTTCTCTCATACATCAGGGGAGCGGCACCCAGTGTAAGGACATCGTGATGCATGAAAAGGAGCAGGGGAGTAGAACCATTGATTTTGCGGACGTGGCAAAAGCAGGTCCATCTCACTGATTGTGGCAATAGGATACAGAGGGAGTGGCGGGTGGACTTGGAGGAGTGACCCACGCTCAATTTTAGCAAAGGCGTTATGAAGCCCGGTGAGGGGGAAAGCAGAGTAAACAATGGCCAGTGCTGGGCCCCAGGTGTGTGAACAGCTGGCTCACAGAGAGGGGAAAGATGGCTGCCTGGGTAGTCCCAGTGGGGGATTGGTTCAGACTCTACAGCCAATCACCACCGTGACATTGGGCAAGTTAAGGTGAATTGGGGCCTCTGTTTCCTCGCTGAAAAATGGGAGAGTTCAGTTTCTGGAATTTCCTAAGTTCCTCTCAAGTTTCTAGATCATGTCAGGACAGATACATTTATTTAGTTTAGTCATCACAACAAGTGTTTCAAGTGGGCACTGCAGATATTTTATTATCCTCCCTGTTTTCTGCAACAGGATGTGGGCCTGAGAAAGTCTATTCTTGTTACTGGAAGTGTGACCTGGCGGGTACCAGCTCCACTTGGAATCCTGTGGAAAATGCAGATTCTCAGGCCACATCCTGGACCTGGGGAATCAGAGGCAGTATTTTTAACAAGATCTCCAGGTGATTCACCTACGCATTAAAGCTTAGGGAGCACCCCGGTGCTCTACACACTGCCTGAAAAAGTCCAGCTATGACTTCTTCCTTTCCCTTATGAGGCCACCACTTAGGGGTGGGATTGATTCATTTCCTTGGCAAATCTTTACTTTAAGTGCCTACCATGTGTCAGGCCCTGTTCCCTTCTGGGGTAGTACAGAGGAGCAGGATGGGAAGGTCTCCATCCTTGTGGGAAAGGACAGGAATTCCTTATAGGAGTCCTTTCTCTTCTCCACTTCCTTAGGTGGTGAGATGAGGCCAGCAGTCTCTTACAGCGTTTACTTGGGAGTCTCTTGAGCTTCTAAATATCTAAGACAGGGTTTTTGAACCACAGTAAATTGATATTTGGGGTTCTGATAATTTTTTGTTGTGGGGGATTGTCTTGTATATGTTGCACATGTAGTAGTACCCAGGGCCCCTGTCCACGAGCTTCTTTCCAGGAGCAACCCTTAGTCATTACTGTGATAACCATTAACGTCTGCAGACATTGCCAAATGTCTCTGGAGACGGCAATCCCTCTGCCTACAGGTTATTATTCCCTAATCTAAGAAGAACTAGGCTACAGTCAAGGGGAGATGCAGCCAGGAGTCAGTCAATGAGCCTGAGTGGGTATAAGGTTTTCAGAAACAGAGAGGTAAACAGGACCTTAAGCTTGCTTTCACTGTCAATCCCCCTCTTCATAGTAAGGAAGCAAATATGGGTTATAGAGGACATGATCTATTCAGAACTAAGTAGTATTCCTGTACTTGAAGTTTGTTTAGAATTGCCTCTTAGGGACAAGAAGAAAAGTAGAAGAGAAGAAATCTCTCTACAGTTTCTACACTCAAAGCATGCTCTAAAATTAGAATTGTTTCCTTGGACGGTCAATTCACCCTCTCCCCCAGGTTTTCTAGGTGCCAAGTAGAGTGGTATTGCTTATTATACACTGCGAGAGAGTCTATACATAGGCTGGCATTTCACTGTAGGTTCCCAAACAGCGAGATGCCTCTTCTGCCTTTGGAGTCAGTAGTATTCAAATAATATGCCCAGAAGACTCCTTACCGGCTAGCATTGTCAGGTTCCTAGCTAAATTTACAGGTGAGAGTGTATATACCTCTGAAGTAATTTTAGTGCAAATAAATACCACCAGGATGAAATGAGAGCACTTCTCTTGGACAAAAGCCAAAGCAGAAGAGATTCGTACAAACGTCTCGTACCTGTATCCTGAGTGGAGGGAGACGTAACCTTTCCACAGTTCTGTGTAAATTCCAGAAGGCTAGTCTGTCTTGACTTGATTGTAGCTTGACCTCTGTCCTGTAGGGACTAGAATTGACTTCCTGAAATCCCTTATCAAACTAAAAATCTGCTCTCTTGCCTCATTTGTTTAACCCCTGTGATATAACATTAAAGCGGCAGACTTGCCAAAGGAGTGCTGAGGGTGGGCTCGGGCAGCGGGGGGAATCTCCGTCCCACACACAGCCTTTCTCCCTGCTGGCAATGTGAAGTGTATTATTGAAAAAGGCTGGCAGCTCAAGGCATTGTTTGGCTTTCTTCCTTGGCAACAGCAAGCAGCAAACTGTAGGGAAGTTTTCCCCTCATCTACTGGCACCTTCTACCCTGGTGAAATGCAATATGTATAGTCTGTACACTGATCCTTAAGAAGCGAATAATTCACTTGAAGTAATTTCTCTGCTACCATGTTTTCAGGCATCTTTGCCTACTGTGGAGAGTATAGGTACCTTGTTTACAATAAATCAGTTTTCTCTGGGAGCAGTTAGGATAAAAGCCTTGCGGTATTCAGGTGAAGGTGCTAGGTTTAAGTAGAGCCCTCAGGCAAATTGCAATGTCTATTTCCTTGCTATGCAATGAATGGGTTGAGAGCCACATCCCAATCACGGAGGAGCTTGTTAGAAATGCAGAATCTTGGATCCACCCTAGGCCTACTGGATCAGTTCTGCATTTTAACAAGATCCCCAAGTGATTCATATACATATTTAAGTGTGAAAAGTACCTCTGTTCTGGATCAGTACTGCTCAACCTTGGCTGTAGGTTAAAATCATCTGTGGAATTTGGTAACATTCTGATGCCCAGGTTGAACCCCTAACTCGTGATTCTCAACCAGGGCTGACTTCGCCCTCCAGAAAACATTTAGCAACACTTGGAGACATTTCTGGTTGTCAGTACTGTAAGGATGCTCCTGACATCTAGTGGGTAGAGGTCGGGATACTGCCAAACATCCTACAGTATGGCGACAGTCCTTGAAAACAAAGAATTATCTGGCCCCAAATGTCAATAGTGCCAGTGGAGAGAAACCACGTGTTAGACCAATTAGATGAGAATCTTTGGGGGTGGGAACTAGCCACCATGAATTTTATTCTTTTATTTTTAATTTTTTTACAAATAGTTTACTGTCAAATTAGTTTCCCATGTATTTTTTAATACTCCCAGAGGATCCCAATGTGCAGTCAAGGTTGAGAACCACTGGGAGAAGCTTTGTTGATAGAGAGCCAACAAGACTAGGAGTTAAGATTTCAGAGGTCCAGAAAGATGATTTGGTTTCAGAAGATATGGTAAGTTGAGCTGTCGTGTATGTCCAGTGGTTTCAGCTGTGGGGGAAGGAAGCCTGTGGGACAGGGAAGATGAGACTAGTTAGAAATCAGAAAATTTCTAGACCTTAAATAAACAGATTCAGAGACTTACTCTAGATCCAGCAGCAAGGAACTAAAGGGGATGATAAATCCCCTTTTCTTCTGCACAAAAAAACACTCCACAATATAGTGGCTTCAATGATTTCTTATTATCTATCACAGATCTATGGCTTGACAAGTTTCATCTGGAAACTTGCCTAGGGTCTCTCACACAGGTGCTGTCAGGTATTGTCTGAGACCATGGTCTTTGAGTGGCTTGTCTGCTAGACATCACTTACATGGCTGGCAGTTGATGCTGGCTGGGGCCAAGCACCTAGCTAAAAGCTCATCTGGGGCTGTAGGCTGGAGCATCTCTTCATGAGCTCCCCATGTGCTTTGGGCTTCTCTCAGTATAATAGATACGTCTCAGAGGAAACATCCCCAGAGTAAGTATTCCAAGAGACTAGAGCAGATTTGGGCCCTTGTGAGTGAAAGTCAGACTCCTGATGCTTTCTTAGGGATTTTACTGAGAACTTAATAATAAAGAACTTAAATAAATGTTTATATAATTAAATTTGTATACTGTTAAATCTCCTTGACGTAAGCACCAGCAATAGGATTCAGAGATAAATCTATAGGTGTTGAAAGAAAATTGATACTGAAGTATTTGTGAAACAAAGGACTGCTAAGAAAATATAAAGTATCAACATATTTTTCTCTTCTTTTTCCCTCACCCTTTTCCTTTCTATATTCAGAACTTTATGTCTCCCAACTCTGCTTACCAACAGTAACACGTTGTCTTATTTGTGGTGATAGTATGGGTGGTGCTCATGGGGTCTATTTACAAAGAAAATAAACTTCAAATTTTAAAAGAAAAGTTAAAAAAAAAATTTAAACATTTATTTTTGAGAGACAGAGAAACAGAGCACAAGCCGGGGAGGGGCAGAGAGAGAGGGAGGCACAGAATCTAAAGCAGGTTCCAGGCTCTGGGCTGTCTGCCCAGAGCCTGATGTGGGGCTTGAACTCACAGATTGCAAGATCATGACTGAGCCAAAGTCGGACGCTTAACTGACTGACCCACCCAGGTGCCCCTTAAACAAAATTGTTTTATGCTCAGGAGTGCCGCTCATTATAAGTGACTCATTAATTTGTTAAACCAACCATGTAGAAAGATATGGTTGGTAGTCCTATTTGTCTGTAATGTATTTGAAATAATATCATAGTTAAAATTATTTTGTATTTAGATTTTTTGATAATTCAGACCCATTTCTCTTAAATGACGTTTTTCTTTTTATAATTATAAATCACAGCCATCTCTCTGAAATAGTTCACATTCCGTTTGGACAGGGAAAAAGGTTATAAACTTGGTGGGAATGCAGATGTGTTGTTTACATTCTCTGAAAAGAGCCAATAATATGCTCATTCGATAAAATTAAAATCCCCAAGGACTCTTAGGGTATTTTTTTTTCCCTTTCTTCTTTTGGTTTTCATGAGATTTGTTACCATCAAGGCAACCATTCCCTGGGTTCTTGCTCGTCTATTAATAATATACGTTCCAGACTTTTTAGTAAATAAAATATGTTTACAATCCAGGAGTAATATTGCTTTTTGGCTAGAACAAATGGGTAATCTTTTGCAATAATCAATGGACTCTGCACTTAGTTTATGAAACACATTTCACCAGTTCTTTTAGACTGTTCCACTTTTCCCATCATACAAGTGGGGACCATAAGAATTATGAGAATGAACAAGTCCTACCTATTTCAGGACTTTTCTTAGGAACAATTTTGCTATGTGCTCTTCACAATTATACCATCCTCAAAGAAGTATCACTCAAAGAAAGCTGGCCTATCAAATTATGGGCTACATTTCACAGAAAAAAAATCACAAAAGCTCAACATGGGGACCACCAAGTGTGGGTGAAAGGGAGAATAGCGTGAAAAAGAGAAACTGACAAGGGTTTAAAAAGTTCAAACCTCGTTGCAACTCTGTCACTACTTAGAAGCCCTGATAGAAAGGGGCGCCAGGGTGGCTTAGTCGGTTAAGCGTCCGACTTTCACTTAGGTCATGATCTCGCGGTTCGTGGGTTCGAGCCCCGCGTCGGGCTCTGTGCTGACTGCCAGCTCGGAGCCTGGAGCCTGTTTCAGTCTGTGACTCTCTCTCTGACCCTCCCCTGCTCACGCTCTCTGTCTCTCTCTCCTAGAAATTTAAAAAAAAAAAAAAAAAAAAAAGAAGAAGCCCTGATAGAAGGATTTCACTTCATGCACTACCCTGAGTACCTCCTGAACTTAAAGTTGGTCAGAGGGAAGGGGGATCTCTGATTTGCCTACCCCGGGTGAGATATTATCCACAGAGCTTAGGAGGTGAAAGAGTGCTGTGTAATGCAGGCAGCACACCCCCTATTCCCTCTGCAGTGATTTTCAGCGATCCCTTCCTGGTTTTGGCAGGAGCAGCTCTCTCCTTGAAATGAATGGGAGTTCTTTGTGCATGCAGTTCTGCCCAAAAGAAGGGCTGTCAGATAACAGCCCTGAGACAGTCTGTTCCACAACAGAAACAGAAAGACATAGAGCATCCCCTGAGCCTGGAGAGAACTAATTAATAATAAAATAAGACTTGACTTCATGCAATGTTTCTTCTTTTCTTAGACTTGAGGCCATGCATGTGGAAGTTAATGGTCCCATGAGAGAAGTAGACAGTGATTATACGTAAACTAAAAGAACAAATGACTCTGGGGCCAAACTAATCATTTCATTTCTACTCTCTGCTGCAGATGCATCATCCACCCTTTGCTACCCATAGATTTATTCTACTTTGGAAAATACAAAGTATTTCTCATGACATTTTTGGTTGTTTATACCAGGAATAACATACAATATCCTTGTTCTCCTTCAGCAACCCAGAGCATGTCAAGTACTACTAATGCTTCCTCATTCTACATTTGTATTCTAGAAGAGGAAAGAACAGTAAAGGTATCCTTTCCCAGTAAAGTATTAATCATAAAAGAGAGCTAATAGACACAATCACTAAGTGGTGACACCTAAAATTTAGTGAGAGCTCAGTAAATAAATTAATTTTGTTAATAATTTGTTAAATAAAGCAATGGAGTAGAATTATGGGAACTATTGGAAATAAAAAAGAGGATCAGTTTGACTTGGTTGGAGAACTTGTGAGTGTTATGTTTTGTTTTCCTTTCTCCTATTTAAACAAAGAGGCTTGTTGATTATGCTGTACTTCCAACTTCTCACTAAATCATGCCATCTTTGCATAAAGATTCAGGATAAAAAAGGAAACCTATCATGCATTAAACAGTTTCGCCTATATTGTCAGACTAGATCTTTCAAAGGTTAGTGCTTCCATATTGCTACATCTTCCTATTTTGTAGATAAGAAAAATGAGGTTCATTAATTTGCCCTGAGGTCATATAACAATAAACAGCAGATCTAGGACTTGAACCCAGATCAAACCTTAAGACTTTGGTAATTTTTGCAACACCAAATCTGGCTTTTCACTTTTATCTCCCCTAGATTCCATGCTTAATGCTTCTAGAATCTGTTCTAGGAACAACATGTCAGCATTTCTACCAAAAAACTTTGAGTTATGCAGTCTCTATATTTATATTGGTCTCCATATCTAAAAATACCTCTGGTCTAAATTTGTCACTGTTAAGAAGATCAGTGATTTAATGAGCTTTATTAAATTATAACCCTAGACACATATAACCAACTGTAAAATGACAGACCTATAAGATGTCTCAAGTTTATCTTCCAGTTGGAGGTTGTCTTGGGAAGAACTGTAAAGTAACTGGTCATCTGTTCATTCATTTAACAAATGCCTATTGAGCTTTTAATGTGGAAGGTACAGTTCTAGGTGTTGATAATATAGCAGTGAACCAAAAGACAGAGCTCCTTCTCTCATGGAACTCACATTCCAATGGCAGGTAAGTAGTAGAGGCAGCAACTACATAAATGAAGAATTGTATAACATGTTTGGTATTTGTCTCCATTTGCTGTGGAGAGAAATAAAGCAGGGAAAGGAGACAGAGAATTGGAGGGGTTGAAGGGATAGATGATGTCATGCTGTGTTACACTGCATGGCCAGACAAGACTTCTCTGATGAGGCAAGAGTTGAAAAAGGTAAAGCAGAGAATCATGTGGCTCTCTGAGCATTCCAGGAAGAGAGAACAGTGAGTGTGAAGGTTTCGAAGGAGCATTCATGGTGTGTCAAGTCACTATAGAGAGGCCTGAGAGTACAGGAGGGAAAGGAAAGGCAGCAAGGAGACAAGAATGAATGTAATAGGGTTGGAGGACAGATCCTATGCAACAGTAGGGCTTTGTCCCCTGCTGCACCCAGCACACCTGCACATTTCTTATTTTCAGAATATTTGTCACTGTTTCTGTTATTTCCAGACATCCAGAGAGATCCCTCACACATGTGTCATTTCCAGAGGCCATGCAATGCTGTGCTTCCCTTCGGATTCTGTAATCAAGCTCTGTGGGTTCAAATCTCAACTCTTGCATGTGAATTGGGCAAGTTACCCAACCTTTCCATGTTTCACTTTCCTCATCTGAAAAATGGAGGTCTTGATGATGGTGATAATGGTGATGATGAGGAGGATGATATTGTCTATAATCCTGGAGCTATCTTAAAGGTCACATTAATTAGTATGTGGATGGTACTAGAAGAGTGCCTGACACATAGGAAGCACCGTGTAAGAGGCGGTGGGTTTTATTCACAGAGAGGACAAAGATCTGCTTAAGTAAATCATAGTAGCCAGGATGCCATTATTCCCCAGGATATTTTCCTTTCAAGAGACATTGTTTCCTGACATTTTTAAATGGTAGCATCTCAGGCATGAGAGGCACCCATGTAGGGGAGAGGTTTTTGGTTGGGAAAGCCTTCCCAGCATGCCTCCAACAACACACCATCATAATTTACTTCTGTTGACAAATAGACCAACCCTTTCCTCCACCAGAATTCTACAGGGAGTCCCTGCTCCTTAGTTTTTTGTTGACCCAATATGCTTACGACTTTCCGTATCAAAACCTTCAGTTTTATTTTATGTTAGGTTGTAAATGTTATGCATCCAAGGATCCACACTTGCATAAAAAATAGGGCCATCACTCCACTGTGCACTCAGAAAGGAGAAATTGCTCCAAGCTGCAAGAGAGATGGTTCATCTAGCACATCTGAGACTCAGAAGCAGTGGAGGATTGAGCTCTAAGGGGAGGGCCATTGTAGCATATGCTCATGAATAATGAATCTGACATTATAGCTATGCAAATGAAACACAGCAAGCTCTAAGCTAAAACTTGGTTTCATCATTTATTCATGGCCTCTTGTGTTCAGCACCTGGATAGTGCTCAGGATAGTAAAGGAGCAGAGCAATCTGCTTGCTATACTTGGTGTAGAGAAGGTCTGCAAGAAGAAGCCAGATATCTGCGACAGTGCAACTTCCATTGCATGCTCTGCAGGTAAATGAACAGTCTTAGAGGAAACGCATGCTTGGTTGCCTAAAGAGTGGAAAAAAGTGAGAGCTTATTAAGGCATGGAGTGACAATAATTGCTGATGCTCAGGGTAATGGACAAAGACAAGTTAGAGGCTGAATGTAATCCAATGCATTTTGTGATCATTACATTTTAATATTTAAATTAGCATGGAATCGACATAATGATCAATTTTATCCCTCAGAGGGAAGGTTTACATTTTCTGGCGGTCTTGAATTTACCTTTAGAGTAAACAGTGTTTTTTTTTCGAAATCAAGCATCAATAAAATATTGCAGTTATGGAGAGATGAGGAATTTGTACTGAAAAAGGTGTCCAGATTTGTTTACTTATTGTGCATAGGGACAACCCTTCATTTCTGCCCCTTCACTAAGAAAGGATTGCCCATGGAGAATTTTTCATGATGGAAGGTCTCTTACTATGATTGATTAAGATTGCAGTGTAAATCCACAGCACAAGAAAGGACCCAGGCTTGGTAACTGTTCACCCAAAGAGCTGCAGGAAACAAGATGACTCTGGCTTGTTTTTACAAGCTCTGTGGAGGAAGATTTCATATTTTCCTTATGCCACACAGTTATTTCCTAACTCTGACAGTTAGGAGAGTCTTCCTTGTATTGCAGACAAATCTGAATTGATCTCAATATAATAATATGAGAAAAACCCATGTCAGCACTGAAAAATAGGAAACATTGTCACCCACATGCCAAAGGCTATGAGGAGTTTCTGCAAGATGAGACTGAATTGAGCAAAAAATGGAATAGCCTGTGAGTTGCCCTGCATATTAGAATTGCCTGGAGAGCAATGTAAACCCAGATTTCTGAGCCTCACTCCCCAGTTGGCTGGTTGCAGTTGGTCTGGGGGAGGCGCAGCCAGTGGTGTTTATAATGCTCAGGGCTCCTCAGGTATTTCCGAGGTATAGTCAGGATGGCTCCACTGCCTTATCCAAGCTCTCCAGTGGGCTCTAGCTTAGAGAAGGGAGAGCTGGGGCTAATGGCAGAGGCAGGCTGAGGCAGAATGCAGCAGACATTTTTTGATCAGTGATATGCAAAAGGGCCTCAAGTCACCCCAAGTGGGGGTTCCCCAGAGGTGCCCATCCCCAGCAGCTTATACTCCGTGTGGACAGCAGCACCTTTCTGTTTAGCTTTCAGTAATGGGGTTGGAGGAAGCTGTTCCTGAGTGGAAGGCTTGCAGGCACAACTTCTCAGATTGGCAGGTTCTTTGGGTTCAAGGTGATGGGGGGCTGGGGACCTGTGAGGATGTCTTGAGGCGGCAGAAGCCTTTATCCCCACACCTGGCACCTGGAGTGGCAGCTGCACCAAGCTGAGTAAAGTTGCCCGAAACCCTGCTTCTCCATGCTCCCTTTGCGATGCTGGTTCATGAAAAAGGCAACTGGTGCTCATCTGAAGATCCCGCAAGAGGTCTCTATTCAGCAAACAAGCAGAACTTGAAGAGATCCGCAGGAGAGACACAAATTCTGTGCATTTAAATAGGCAGGACTTGCTGAGGTCCAATTACACAGCAGCCCTGTGCACGCCCGCTCCATCGCTTCTTCCGTTGGTCTTTGGTGAACTACCTGGCAGGTGCAGTTATGTTCAGAGAATAGAAATAGTCTGATCACTTAGGGTCCCAAAGCAGTCTCATTTCAGTGCAGAGTGATAATCAAAATCTCAATATGAAGCTTTTCTTCTCTCTTTGCTCTGCTTGTTCCTCAGACTCCATACCCAGACCAGGAGGCAGGGGCAGGGAAGGGCATTCTTGGCTGCCATGGCCATGACCTGAAACAATTCTGGCTTGGCAGACATTCGAAGCTCATACTTTCTTTACCAGAGGCTTCTGTGTATCTTCTTAGACATTTCTCCCTGAGCACACTCTACTGCATTGCTCTGGATGAGAATGAGGCTGCCCTCTTACCCCCCTCCTAGATCTCCTCCCTGTGTAAAACTCTTCAAGGGCTGTCCCCAAAGCCACACTCATTGAGGAGGGGGTTCTTACAGCACCTTATTACTTCACTCTGGAGAAATCTTTCAAATTCCAACTCACTTGTCAGCTTCAATTCAACCCTCATACCTTTTATGTGGGTGAGGGCTTGAGATTTGAAAATCGAGTTTGCACACCCTTCCTTATAAGTCCTACCTGGTGGTCTAGCACCCCACTTTGGATAGTGGGGATCACTGTTCCCAGGGCTGGCTTCCTGGGTGTGTGATCTTTGTAGTTACACAGAAACTCTCACTCAGAAGCACCCTGTGCTTGAGTTAATTCTCTGCTATCACCATCTCAAACTTCTTAATAATTTGTATACAAGGGGCTCTGCATTTTCACTTCAGATCAGGTCCAGAAAATTACATATCTAGTCCTGGTTGCCCCTATTAATGCGGGGACTTTCACTGATACTGAGAAAGTATCTCTTTTTTATTGTCTCATTGTACCTGTTTCTGGAGAAGATTGCAGGCCTGTGTAGAATTCTTAATTTTGGGTATGGATAAACTGGAGGGGAAAAAGAAATCCATACATACCAGTTTGGAGCCTATGAAAACACTTTAAAGCATAAATGAAGAACAGGGTTCATAGGAGGCAAAGGAAGGACATACTTGAAAAAAGATTTACCGTAGGAAACAAAAGTAATTTAAGGCAGCAGCTGCTTGTACTTTCAATAAAATTCAATTAAGCCTGGGCTCTATGAAACATGAGATTAAAGATGAGATAAGACAATAAATATCAAAAGTAAGCTTGCTTACAGGAAAGCAAAAATCCAAAAAGAAGCCAGACAGCAGCAAGAATGATGGCTTTGAAATAAAAAACGAGTTGGCACAACCTTGTAATGTATTAGTAGTACAGTAGGCCCTGAGGATAATTGCAGCAGTGATATGGACGATGAGCTTGAGACAGTCTCCAAATGCTGGAAAAAGCAATGAGATGGAAGCAACCTCAGAGAACAAGGGAGTCAAAGGGGAAGTAACACACAGGGCAGCAGAGGTCCTTTAGGAGATTAAAGAATAAATGAGACAGAAGCAATGTTTACAGACAGCCAAAGTTTGCCTACTTGCCCCTGAGGGGGACAGACTCACAGCAGAAGGAGTAGGGGACCACCAGGTTTTAAATTAAATCAACTTTTCTTACCAATAAAAATACTCACCACAATAAAGAGGGATATATTAATGGCAAAGCACCCTGGCCTCGTGGACTAATAACTTTTGAGTTTGAGGATGTTTTGCTGAAAGCCCTGTGAATTGTCTCTCCGGTTCTTTGACCAAGTACCAGAGATACATGCAGTTATAAAATATCCCCGTCAATCCCTATTGAGGGTCCCCATCAGGAAGGAGAGTATAAACAATAATACCATTTATGAACACTGAGACCTTTCAAATGCTTTCCGTTATACTTTGTGTGAGCCTCCTGACAGTGCCATGGGGAGATAGTAGTATCAGAGGTTATAGGCCCCCAGGTAGAAGTGCCAGATGTCAATGGCAGGGCCTTAGTCCGCATGAAGGTATAAGCGGAGCTGTGTTTATGGCAGCCAATCAGGAAAGAGATATACTCATGAGCCTGGGGATGGTTGAGAGAGAGGGGGATCTTCCATTATTGTGCTATAGAGAACTGGTTGTCATAAACTCCCTGATGACACCTGTATGGTTATGGATGCTGATGTAAGGGACAGGGCATTGGAACCCTCATTTGGATGTTACAAATGCTGTAAATATGACAGTTAAATCCAGCAAGAAAGGACCAAAAGATCTGGCTTGAATAGAATTTCCATCACAGTCCAAAATGCTCTAGACCCTTTTTGGAGCCTTCTAGAATCAGTAAACAATGGACTTCTAAATATCTGAAGTTAGTTTTTACAAGCAGTGGTTTATTTCCCTAAATGGTATGGCTATTACAGAAGCCTATTAGAAAGATAAAGAGAAAAGAATAAGCCTAGTTTCTGAATAGAACCACAGAGATAGTGATGTTAGGTCCATTCAATTCCTTAGTAAAAAAAATAATGGGTTTTGGACTAAATAAGGGGTAAAAATGGCTACAGAGCATTTTACTGGGCCAAAGTCATAATGTATGTCAGGATCATAATGTGTTTAATGAATCATGGAATGTTCTAATTCAGGAGTTTAGAAATGGTAAACACTTAACACTACTATTTTCCTGCCCATGACAGACATTGCTGGTCTATTATAACAGTCTTGCTTGCTAAGCTTAGACACAGCTTCAGAAACATCTTCAGTACGGCATTCTGAGCAGCCTGCATCAATCCATCAGAGATGGTATTTAGGATGTCATTCCCAATCCAGTACAGCTGTCTAATTTCTCAGGCAAGGTTACTGAATCTCAGAAGGATAGACTGACACAAAGGTCACACGATCATTTGGAAGAAGAGCCAGGACTATAACTTGAATCATTGATTCTCTACTCAAGTAATCTTCCTATTTTATTATTAGAATTCAAAATTGGGATAAACTCAAGAACCTTAAAAATTTAGTTCAGGGGCACCTGGGTGGCACAGTTGGTTGAGCATCTGACTCTTGGTTTATGTTCAGGTCATAATCTCATGGTTCATGGGTTGGAGCCTCACATAGGGTTCTGTGCTGGAAGCAAGGAGTCTGCTTGAGATCCTCTCTCTTCCCCTCTCTCGGCCTCTACCCTGCTCATGTATACTCTCTCTAAAAATAAATAAGTAAACTTAAAAAATTATAGTGTCATACTAATTTTGGCACATGTCTTTGTGTTATCACTATGTGACATACGTTTGATGCATATGTGTGTATATCACTATGTGATAACTGTGTGTGTGTGTGCATGTGTGTGCGTGTATATGTGTGTGTGTGTGTGTATGTTATAACTATGGATCAAAAGTTATCTCCCAGAGGCCAGACTCTAGCCCTGGAATTTACAAATTCTTTCAAACTCAAATTTCTTCCATTTTGAAGTAGAAAATTTTCTCCCATTCCAAAATGGGACAAACAAAGCGTTTACAAACTAAAGAGACCAAAAAGCCTTTTAACCTCCCATGAACCCTGTCTTCCTTGAACCACTGTCCTGCCTCATCTTTCCCTCTCATCTTGTTTCTTGGAAGAGACTAAATTTACTTTCTCTACTTTACTTTTTGTTACTCTTCAAATCTCTTGTAATTTGACTCTGACTCCCGATATTGAAAAGGGCTACATAGCAGGTCACGGGTGATCTAATAGCTAAATCTAATAAACATTTGTTATTCCTATTTTGTGGCCCACCACTTGATATGTTGACCGTCACTGGTTCTTAAAGCCCTTCATTCCTTGACAGTATTTTCTCTCGACTGTGCTCGTATCTCACTTCATTCTACACACCCTTCCTTCTCCTCCTTGGCATTTGTCTTTGGCTCATAGCCTTCCTCTTCTTATACACTATCCTTGGGCAATGTTATCTACTCTCGTTATCTTAATGTCCACCTGTGTTGTGATGACTCTCAAATCATGACGCCTCTTCTGAGTTTTGGATTTATATGTTCACTTTCCTGCCTCAGTATGCAGAGAATCAGCGATTCTCTGGCCACTTGAAAATCACCATGCCACAAAGTGAACCAGGTATCCTTTTCTCTATCCCAGACCAAGCACACTAACTTTGGGATGTGTGTATGTATGGTCTTACTGCTACCTATCTTGTTCCCTGAGCCCCAAACCAGTGAATCAGCCTATATTTCTCTCTCCACACCTCTCCACTTCCAATCTCCATGTCCTGTTTAAACATAAATTCTTAATGAAATCCCCCTAGTTTATGTCTGTATCACTTGTTGCCTGGATGATGTAAGAGCCCACGAACTATCCTGCTGCCCTTAAACCCTATCTTTGCTCTGTGTCCAGGGCGGACCCTCTCAAATCACTTCTTGCCTTGTTACTTTGGGACTGAACACTTTACATCAGCTTCCCTTTGCCCTCAGAATAAAGTTCATGCTCCTTCATGTGATTTCTATGTCTTGGCATTGTCTTTTTTTCACTGTTGTCCACATATGTGCTTACTGTATCACCAGCAGCCTATGGCTGGCACATGTACGTAACTCTCTCATCAACTTCTTCCATGGCCTTTCTCTCAAATAAGTTTCTTTGCCTTGTGCTGGTGTATGGAGTCCCAAACATGTTATATATATATAATTGGAACAAAAGTGCCTGCCTGGGACCCTGAACACTCTGTGGGGACAAACTTTCATTAATCCTCTGGTGTTTCCTCACTGCAAGCTTCAGAATCTTACTGATGGGGAAGAAGGAGGTGAGTTGCAAGATAACCACTTAGATTGGCCTAACTAGACCCTGAAAGCCATATGGCAACTAGGGAACTTCCAAGGCTAGAGTGCAAGTCTGGTGGAGAGGGGCCAGGGTATATGGAGTGGAGGCGCTGACTTTGGGGCTAAAGTTCTGGAAGTCTAACTCTCAGGCTCAACCTGAGTAATTCCCATCTTGGCTTGGTGATGTCTTAGTAAATTATACATCATATGAATTCCCAAATCATTCTATGATTTGTTTCCCCCAGGCATCCAGGACAGGGGCAGAAGTGTGGAGCAGTGGGGAAGTTTTTAAATGTAGTGTCAGCAACTAAGAAACCAGATCTTCCCACAATTGGCAGGAAGATGCTGGAACAGCCTTGGTTGAGGCTTCTAATGGTCTGAATCCCTTCTCATCCTTATTCACCTGGCCAAATCTAAACAGATCTTTGAAACTTCTCTACTGAAGTGTAGTCTGCAGAACCTAACATTGGTACCACTGGGATCTTGTAAGCAACAGAATCTCAGACTCCAGACTGGGTCACCTAAGTCAGACTCTGCATGTTACCAATATCCCCAAGTGATTTGGTGTGTACTCAGTCAAGAAGCATTGCCTTTTTTATTTTATAATTTATTTTAAAGTTTAAAAAAAGGGAGGGGCACCTGGGTGGCTCAGTTGGTTAAGTGTCTGACTCTTGATTTCGGCTCAGGTCATGATCTCAAAGTTCGGGAGATTGAGCCCTATGTCCAGCTCTCTATGCTGACATCATGGAACCTGCCTGGGAGTTTCTCTCCCTCTCTCTTTCTGTCCCTTTTCCACCTGAACTCGAAACAAATAAACAAACAAACAAACAAACAAAAAAACAAAAAGAAATACTGGGGAGGGAAGGGAAGCATTCTTGGCAGCGGGGACAACAGGAACAACAGGCAGAGAGGATGCGTTCTTGGCAAATTTGAGGAAGACAAAAGAAGGCAGTGGGCTGGAATAAAGTGAGTGGGGGAGGGCAGGGTACAACATAAACTAAAGACCTACGGCCCAGATTACTTTGGGATTTGCTGCTCATGGTAAGTATTTTTGATTTTGTACAATGTGTGATGAAAGCCATCAGGGGGTTTTGAGTAGGGGTGTGACGTGCACGGCATTCATTGCAAAGGGGTTACTCTGGCTCTTGGTGATCAGCCTGTGGAGGAGTGTAGCAGGGATACTAGCCGAAATGCACTCGAGTCAGAATGCATGAACCCTCTCTTTGTACAGGTACGACTGAAACTTGTCTCTGCTTTCCCAGGGGAGTTTCCCAGGGCAACCTCTACACCAGCGTCTGGGTGGTCTTCTGTATTACTTATCACCACAGCGCGCCCTTTCAGTGAGTCTGAGCTGTGTGCGAGGCAGCCTTTGACAGGTGTTTACCCATTCCTCAAACTTCTTACGTCTCATTGTTGTGCTTGCTGATTGACATGCCACACCGTATAATTTATGCCTGCCTGAGTCCTAGTGCCATGCATTTTTCATCCTTTTAAAATTAAAAACAAGAATATATACACATATCCTTGCTACTTTATGAGGCTTTCGTACTCAGGAAAGTGTCAGTTTGACAGCTGTGGTGCTTCTCCCACTACCAGAAGCCTGGGTGGTGTTAGGAAGACCCCCTTGGGGGCTGATTAAAATCTCTGCCTGGTGTCACCTGCCTGCAACAAAAGCCTAGTGCCTTCTGCCACCAGGCAAAACAGTTCCAGCACTCAACATGAGGCATAGGGTTTCATCCCTTGGAATGAAATTTAAAACTGCATCTGCTGTAAGGTGTTTGGAATTTAGCCTAGTTGTCAAATTGGATCTAACTTCAAATGTGGCAAAATTGTGAAGTTGGTAAAGTTTGGTTTTGGTGTCTCTAGAGTACTTCTACTACTACTGCTATGTCTGCAATTAAAGAAACTACCACTACCACCACACTGATAGTGAATTTTTACTCATGTCAGCTGCTGTCGATTCATAATCTCATTTAATTTCCTCGACAATTTTTAATAATTTTAAATAATGTACTATTATTATCTCCATTTTATAGAGGGGAAAATTGAGACTTAGAAAGATAAATAATGTGTCCAGGTAGTTGGAATACTTGAAATCCAAACTTCTCTGAGTCCACATTCTCAACCTTAGGTTATGTTGCATCCTGCTTTCCTATTTTGCCCATTTATTCACTCATTCATTCCACTACATCATTAGCCCCTTCATCATACTCATGTTCTATAGGAAGTTATCCAAGGACAAGAATGTTCTGAGAGATTGTGGGGCTGAAAGTCAGAGAAGAGCCTCTATTCATCAAGGGCCTGCTCTGTTGTTTTCATAGAGCTTTTTCCTTGTTATCCTTTTCATTGTTTTGTGGATAGGAAAGCTGCGGCTCCCTTAGGTTGGGTTCCCCAGAAGCAGATTCTAGGATGGGGATTCCTGTGGAAGGAATATTAGGAAAATGTTCCTCACTGGAGTGAGAAAATTGGAGTGGAGAAGAGAAGGAGTGCTCAGCTTTGACTTCTGCAGTTGCTGTGGGTCGTAATTCAGAGATACCCTCACGGGGCTGAATTGACTGGGGTACTTACATCCCTGTCCCCATTAGTTACTGGCCAACGGTTGCTTACATCGTCAGGTCGTTTGAGCTCTCTATCAGCCTGAGGGCATCTCTAGCAAAGAGGTGTGATGCAGACCTTTGAGAAGGATGAGCATCATAGGTCAATCTGCACAAAATGGGTTTTCCAGACCTTTCCCCTGAAGTCAGAACTCTAGGAAGCTACTACTATCTACTTTTAAATCCTGTTGTGTCAATGAGACTCAGCAGAAATTCTGCTTTGGGGTTCCTAGGGAGGCTTATACTGTTTTTTTCTTCCTTCCTTTCTTTTATTTTTGTTGTACATTTTTTTAACAGCTTTATTGAAATGTTTAATCCACATACCATACAATTCACCCGTTTACATTGTACAATTCAATGACTTTTAATATATTCACTGAGTTTTGGAATCATCAGCAGTGTTCAATTTTAGAACATTTTAATCTCTCAAAAAAGAACCTTCCCGTTAGCAGTCACTCCCTATTTCCTCCTCTCAGACTCTGTCTCTGTGCCTCTTCTGGACATCTCATATAAATGGAATATATAACATATGGCCTTTTGTGTCTGGCTTTTTTCACTTAGCATATTTTCAAGGTTCATCCGTATTGTAGCATGTACTAGCACTTCATGTTTTTATGGCTGATTAATATTACTTTTTAAGGATACACCACATTTTATTTATCCACTTCATCAGTTGATGGACATTTGGGTTATTTGTACTTTTGACTATTCTACTGTGAATGTTCATGTGCAAGGTTTAGTGTGAATACTTATTTTTCATTCTCTTGGATATATACCTAGAGTGGAATTCCTGGAACATCTGCTACCTTTATGTATAATTTTTTTTAGGAACTGCCAGTTTTCCAAAGCACTGCACAATTTTACATTCCAAACAGAAGTGTATAAGCGTTCCGGTTTCTCCACATTCTTGCCAACATTTGTTATTGTCCATCATTTTGATTATAGATGTTCTAGTGGGTGTGAAGTGGTGTCTCGCTGTGGTTTTGATTTGCATTTCCAATTAGGAATGGGATGCTGAGTGTTTTTTCACATGCTTATTGGCTACTTTATATCTTCTTTGGATAAATGTCTATTAAGATCCTTTGCCAATTTTTAAATTGGATCATTTGTTTTTATATTGTTGAGTTGTAACAGCTGCATATTATAGATACAAGAGCCTTATAAGATATATGATTTAAAAATGTTTTCTCCCAGGGTGCCTAAGTGACCCAATTTGATAATTGATTTAGGCTCAGGTGGTGATCTCAGGGTTATGGGCTCTGTGTCCGGCTCAGCGTTGGGCTCTGCGTTGGGTGTGGGGCCCGCTTAGGTTTCTCTTTTTCTCCCTCTCCCCCTGTCTGCATCTCCAACATCGAGCATGCTGCTCTCTTTCAGAAAAGAAAAAGAGAAAGAAAGTGTTTTCTCCCATTTGTGCATTGTCTTTTCACTATCTTCATTTTTTCCTTTGAAGCATGAGAGCTTTTAATTTTCATTAAGTCCAATTTATTTTTTCCCCCTTTGGTTGCTTGTACTTTGTGTCATTTCTAATAAACATTTGCTTAATCCAAGGTCACAAAATTTATACTTAATGTTTTTTTCTAAGAGTTTGATAATTTTAGTTCTTACCTTTAGGTCTTTCATCGATTTTAAGTTAGTTTTTGGATATGGTGTGAAGTAAGGCACCAACTTCGTTCTTTTTGCATGTAGATATCTAGTAGACAGTAGTACTTTCTTGTTTCAGGCACCATCCCCTCCCTCTTCTTCCTAACTGGATTGCAAAGGTGATGACTGGTGGTGTAGCGGTCAGCTTATGACTGTGAGGAAAAAGCCAACAGACTTTTGGAAATTCTGGTGCTGAATGGTTGACTGTACTTCTTATTATGTAAAAAACAAAACCAAACCAAACCCCAAAAACCTCCTCAACACCCCCAAGCCATACTTAAGAGTTTTCTGTTATTATGTAGTCCAAAGCACTACCCTCTGATTCCTTATTTCTTCGTTGTTCCTGGAGTAGATATTTCATGTACTGATTGATGTTCCAATTCACAGGGACTCCACCTTAACCGAAAATGTTCCCAAACAGAAGAGAATACCATATTGACCATGGGAGGTCTGTAAGACCTCCTATTGCTGGCCAAATGTGAATGACCAGGGCTGGACTCACCTAACCTGTGTCAGTTAGGGTCCTTAAGCAATATGGAATGTTGAACTGAGATAACTTTTGAGAGAAAGTTACTTGTTTTCTCTATCTGAAGTCTTTGAAGTCACAATAGCTTCTGTCTTTCTGAGGCTTTTGTTTCTTTCTTTCTTGGCTTTCTTGGATTCTGTGCAACAATTTTTACTGCTCCCGCACTACCCCATCCCTCAAAATTTTATTTTTGGCTAATTTGGCTTTTGTCAAAGCTAGACAGAATTGGTTTCTGTTACATGGGACTAAAGGAACCATAACTGTACATTTTTTATCTGGTCCCATCCTTTATTTACCTAGATGGGTATTCTTATAGTCACCTGGGTATTATTTTCTCTACATGGAATTAGTGTATGAGGTACTAAATCCAAAACTGCCCTCAAGTAGACCAGGAGCTGCATTATTCTTTTCCTTCACAAATATGAAATAGTTTTTCTTAAAAAAGTGCTAATAATCTTTCCTATTAGGTCATAGACAATTTAAGAGCAGTATAGGTAAAATCCAAGGCAGATTAGAATAGTCATATATTTATATACTTACTATTTATTTTTCTGAAAGAGTTTGTGGTTCACAGTATTTGTCATTTTGGTAGACCAATATCAGCAGAACTGCAGTATATTAGCCCTTCCTTCACTTGGCAATACAGTAGTGAATGACTCAGACTGAGGTTTACAACTACCCAGACATTTCTTTTCAAAGATCCATGAGGAGGGACTTTGGAAAACTCTAGTTCCAGTGAAAGCAGAGCATCTTCAAATTCCAGTCAGGCCTGGGATATCTGAGGTTCAATTGTGACTTAACTTTTACTCTGGGTAGGCTGAACCCAACCCTCTGAGGTCATGATGGAGACTTTTCTGTCAGAAATTTTTGGCCTCATACTGCCATCTTTCAATAATACTTTACTTATGAAATCATGTAATGTCTAATGATTATCGGATATTATGCTAAGAGCTAGAGGTATAGACATGAATAAGATAAGCCCTTTGTCTGCAAAACTTTCACTATTTATTCCTATTATATGATAGAAGGAACTCTACCACACATTCTGCAGAAATGGTATCATCTCCTCCAAATATTATTACTTTTTTGGTCATGATAGTTTAGTCTGTTTTTGTAACTATGCATCTATCTATATATCTGCTTATGTATGTATGTATGTAGGTGTGTGTATATATCTGTTCCATCTATTAATCCATCCTCATCCATCCATCCACCCTACCCATCCAACCATCCATCCATCCATCTATAAAGTATAGGCTACATTATATCGTGGTGACCAATAACCCTAATGTCTCAGTGGCTTTATGCAACAGAAATTTATTTTTTTAGTCAAAATAAACTTCAAGTTTTTTGATTGGGGAGAGCTCTGTTCCATGTTGTCATATCAAGGATATACCCAGATTGTTGGAGCCCCCACCACCTGGTCACTGTGGTAGTTTGAAAGGAACACGGAAGAGTATTACACTGGCAGTTAAAAGATTGAATGTAGAAGTGACATTGTCCTTGCAAAAGTAGTCAAATGGCCACATCGAAGTCAAAGGGGCAAGGAAGAGCAATCATGTGCCCCAACGGGGATGAGCTCGAAATACTGGTGAGTAGCACAAATATCTGACATTCCACTTCTTTTCTCTCTCTGGCAATACCGGCCTTTTTTTCCTCTCCCTCTCTCTCTCCTTTCTCCTTGTCTCCCTCTTTTTTTTCTTATTTCTCTTTGCCTGTTTATCTTCCTAAATTTAATTTGTCATTTAATTTAATAAAGTATAGCAGTTAAAAAGCTTCACAAATCTCTTATTGTAAAATTGTGACAAGTGGGTAGGAGGAGGTTTCTCTGTGTTATCATACAGCCAAATGTACATGAGCCCAAGTTCTTTCGTATTAACAGGAGATAAAGATAAAAACATACAAGCAAAACCATGTATCCTACCAACAATACAAAATCAGAAAATTTGATGACCTGTGTATTAGTTTCCTATGGCTGTTGCAACAAATGACCTCAAATTTGGTGGATTATAACAACACACATTTATTCTTTTGCAGATCCAGAGGTCAGAGTAAAATTGCCATCTAAGATGTTGGAGGGCCTGGCTCCCTGAGGAGGCTCTAGGGAAGAATCCATTTTTTGCCTTTCCCAGTTTCTAGAACTGCATTTCTTGCTCATGGACCTTTCCTTCATCTTAAAAACGAGGAGCATATCATTTTCGGGTCTCCCTCTGTTTTTTGGTTATATCACCTTTTCCTGATCTTTCTCTTTAATCAAATATCCCTATGATTCTCTCTTATAAGGATATAAGGTTACATTTAGGGCTCACCTTAATGACTCAGGATTCTTTCCACATCTCACGATCCTTAACTTGGTTGCATTTGCTAATCACTTTTGCCATAGAAGGTAAAATTCACAGGTACCAGAAATTAGGACTTGGACATCTTTAGGAGCTATTATTCAGCATACCCACTAGTTATATGAAAAATAGTAAAACTGCATGCCTAATGTTGGAGACAGAGATTAAGAATATTGTTTATTGACCCATCTCTGTACCTAATTTTCATAGCAGTTACCAGAGCAGAACTTACCAGAAAAGAAATGGGACTCAAAATAGTACAATAATTACTAATTGTAGATCATTTTCTACTGCTGCTCTTACATATTTTTTAATGCTGATTTGGAATTTCTTGCACCCAGAGATTACATTTCATATTCAGAATCTAAATGCATTTTGTTTTATAAGTACAGTGACTGGATCTGCTGCATTTAGCAGAAAATTCATTGCTTATACCACTAAAATGAAACTCGTTGGAAACATTTTGTACATATGGGGCTATGAATTATGATTTTCCCTTTACAAGATATTTGCAAGTCAGAAAAGCAAAATCATTGCTTTCTCCCTCCCTCCCCCTCTTCCTTTGAGAAGGGAGCAGTGAATCTCATCTTTTGGCAGGTTAGAAACTTTCCCTCATACTCAAGCAAGCTTCTGCAGACACCCAAAATTAAAGACTAGATGCTCACAAATGTCACACACATCTAAAGAAGATGGAACCTAAATTGAATATTAATGAGTAATGAAAGTTGAAAACAAAATTACCTGTTGGAAATGTGCTCATGAATTATGGGAACAAGATCTAAGTCTTCTCTTCTCACTTCATTTTGAAAATAGCTGTCCATGAGGTGGTTAAGTGAGCCCTGGGATTTTGATGTATTTTTCCAGGATGACTGCAGACTCTTGAGCAAATAATTTGTTCCATATTGCTGAATTCTTAAGAAATAAAATTACTCACCCTAAAAAAGTCTTTTCAGGACTTCAAGGGTAATTTCTGCCTGGTGTGTTCAGTGCCTTTTACCCCCATCTTTGGCTATCAGACTCTCATAGAGCTAATGCAATAATTCCTTGGCACTTTTCTCTTGCAGCTGCTGACAGGGTGAACTTTTTCCTTGGGCCTGTGGTATCTGGCTGTCAGGTGGACGGTAACTGCTTTCACATTTTTATTCATTAAAGGAACCACAGTGGGAATACTTCAATGTCTCCTGTGGCTTCCGTTGAATCTTTGAGGTGATACAAACCTGATCTCATCAAAATTAATGGCTTATGGTCATTCACACTATTACTGCTAATAGGGTTGAGCATACATTATCCCCTGCAAAAATGGTGCTTATTTGGGACCTATAATACAGCACAGTTTGGAAGTACAGTTGACTGAAACTGCCCACCCGGTAAAGTGGGAATTCACAACACTTAGCAAAGATAGCTTGCAAGATAAATCTCGTGAACATTGGCTGCAAATTGCTGTTGCTCAAGCAGGTTGTGGTAAAAAAGAGCAATGATGTATATGAATATGTTTTAAAAACATACTGGTGTTAATGAAACAAAAGCTATACTTTAGACTGCATAATATAAGGGAAATTGTTTTCTTTTAGAATAGAATCTGGCAAAGCTGGCCATTTGGCTGATTTAGCTTGTGGTTTTCCCTCTGTCGCACCTCAGCCAGGCTTCTGAAAGAGCAGAAGGGTCTAATACATTAGACTTAACTCTGTTTAGTTTCATCTCCTTCCATGTGTCCATTCTTTTCAGATCACCAGTGAGGTCATGAAGTTTTGTCAAGGCTGGTATGATTCAGCCTCTGGTTGAAATAGGATAAGGCTGGATCCCGGGGCATGCACAGACAGAGGTCGCCATTTAGTGTGAGGTAAAAAGCAGAGCTGGAAGGAAATTTGGGTCAGATGGGATACTGATATTGCAGGAAGTATCAGTCAAAGTGGGGTCAAGAACCAAAGAAAGCAACAAAGGACAAAGCATGGGAATTTGTTCAGGTATAGAGTAGTCCTCACAAATTTATGGCTGCTTTTTGTTGCATTAGGGATTATTCTGATGACTCAAGGTCACATCTTTGTAATCTTTTGGCACCTAAAATCAGTCACTCATATGAGTTTACCTAACTATACATCTATCCATTCATCTACCCATTCATTTACAAACGTGTTCCAAGTAATGCAGTGGTAGCCTTTACTGGGGACTCAAGGCTTCGTGTATGCCTCCTCTGCCAGTCAGTCCTCATGCCAAAATAATATGGAAGGATGAATGCCAAAGACATTTCTTGGGCATAGATGTTACGGAGATTTGGTTTCTTCCAAGGCCAGCACATTTAAAAGACTTGAAAACTCTTCACACTTGAATGGAGTCACTCACCCCAGGAAAGCCCTGGGATCTGATACAGACACTTCCTTTCTCCTTTTCTGTGTTTTATTTTTTCTTACTCCACAACAGTAAGAGTTAAGGCTGTGGATCTTGGGGGAAAGAGAAAGGCAATCCTAGAGATTCATCTTTGGCTCAGGCAGATGGCATGAGCCTGAACAGTCCTGCCCAGTTTGCCAGAGAAGTTTATCTTGGTGTATGGAGCAAACCTCAGTGTAATAAAGGGTATTCATTTGCCTGGCCTTGAGCTCTGTGCCCCTCTTTTCACAGATCTCTTCATATGGCTCTGAAGAGTAGGACTTTTGCTATTCAGCTTCAGGTTTCTAGCTGTAGCTCTGTCAGTTTCTACCTACTACAGAAATGGCAGACTGGCATGGAAGGCAGGAGGTTAAGTCCTGGGCTGGCAAGTGGTAAGAAGTTTCTCCAGACAGAGTTCAGTGGTATGGTGGGATGAATGACAGGTGAAGAGTGGTTTGAATGGACAGGAATGGGGAGGCACCAAGTCTGGCTCAGGAAGCTGGGTAGTAGTATAAGAAGTTCTGGTGAAGCAAAGCCCCAGCCCAGTAGTAAGTCAGAAGGTTAGGCATTTGGGACGCTTGGAAAAACAAAGGAAGAACAGTTTATTTTTTGAAAAGAAACCAGCGTATCCTTGAGAAAGGAACAGTAAAGAAAAGTGTAATGAAGTACAGAGAGGTGTAATACTAGCTTGAACTGAACACTAACTTGGGTTATTATTCAGAGGAGAATTTTGACCATTTTATTTGTAAATAGTTTATACTGGTAGAATGGAACAGGAACATCTTCTTTCCAGACATAAGTTCAGAATCCAGGGTTCATCCTGTTGGGGCTGATAAAATTAACTGGTGTATAGCTGTCTGTCCTATTAATTAATTGAGTAATTAATTATTAAGTGGACTCTATGCCCAAAGCAGGGTTCAAATCATGACCCAGATATCAAAACCTGAGCTGAGATCATAACCAACATCCATGTGCCCCATCCTAGTTTTTAATGGTCAACAGGGTGCCTTCACTAGTTTTTGGCAAAATATAGGAGAATTAGAATTTAAGATCATGAAAATTCACACTCCATGGTCTCACAATGTATGGTTGTCTACTTAAAATATTTTCAATAGTCTTTTTATCAAGTTATAAAATAATACATATTCATCATGAAAAAATTAATACAGAGAAGCACAAAAAGTAAAATTAAAATTACTTGTCTATAGATAATTGCTATTAATAATTTATTAGTATTATTATTATTTTTTAAATTTTTAATGTTTTATTTATTTCTAGGAGAGAGAGAGAGACAGCGTGAGCAGAGGAGGGTCAGAGAGAGAGGGAGTCACAGACTGAAACAGGCTCCAGGCTCTGAGCTGGCAGTCAGCACAGAGCCCGACGCGGGGCTCGAACTCACGAACCGCGAGATCATGACCTAAGCGAAAGTCGGACGCTCAAACGACTAAGCCACCTAGGCGCCCCTATTAGTATTGTTTTTTAATATTTTTTCTTTTGAGAGTGTGTGCACATGTGCATGCAAGTGTGGGAGGGGCAAAGAGAGAGGAGAGAGAGAATCTTAAGCAAGAACCATGTCCAGCATGAAGCCCAACATGGGGCTCAATCTCACAACCATGAGATTATGACCTGAGCTGAAATTAAGAGTCATATGCTTAATCAATTGAGTCACCCAGTCTCCCCTAATTTAGATTATATTCTTTCAATATTTTTATTGTGCATTAATACACAAACTTTAGGAAAATATGATCATACTATGTTTATTTTTTCTATAATCTGCTATTTTCACTAATACACAGCAATAGCTTTCTAAAGACAGTATATATTATTTTTAATATCATTTATATTTAATTTATCCTAGTAATCTATTTAATCAATCTGTTATTGTTAAGGAGTTAGCCCTTCTCCACTTAAATTCTTTACTGTTATTAACAATACTAATGCTACTATGAACATCATTTGATCAATCTCCAAATATACAGTGGATGTTTAGTACTTATCAAACCTAGTATATAACTGAGTATAAATATAGCAAACAGACCTAGTTCCTACTCTCATATAGGTAAAAGAGATAATCAACAAATAAACCCACAAGCATAGGTATTTTGTGGCTTCCCATGGAGGGTAGGATCACCCTAATCTAGCTGAACTTTATTTTAGGGGATAGTATGAAATAGGCATTTAATTTTATTTTTACACAAGTATTTAGGCAGTTTTACTAATATCACTTATTGAATAATCCATCCTTCTCTAATAGATTAGATATAAACTCTTTATCATATATAATCATCTATTAATATGTGGATCTATTTCTGCTCTTTCTACTCTTTCCATTGTTTTTTCCTCTTATTCCAAAGATCCTTTCTCTTTATGCTTGTCTCAGTGTACCACTTTCAATTATAATGACTTTGAAATGTACAATTTAAGTAAAACATATAATTATAAACATAATATAATTTTATAACTGCTTCTGCAAGATGCATTAAATTTTTTCTTTTTAAAAATCCATTGCTTGTTTCTGCCTGTTATTTTTTTATGTGTTTTTTTCAAAGTTCTACCTACACATTCTGGTAGGACTTAGATTAAATTTACATTATCCTTATGAAATAATCTAAGGCTCCCATCATATTGTCTCTGTACTGGCAGGGCTATTATGAGGTATCATTTCCATGATTAGGTTACTAATCAGTTGATATTTGAGTTATCAAAAGGGAGATTACTGTCTCCCTTTCCCTTTGTCCTTCCCACCCACCCTCTCTCTCTCAAAAATAAATAAATGTTAAAAAAAATATAAAGGAACACAGACAGCTTTTCAAGACATTAAAAGTGCAAAGGATAAAATGTTGGAAGATGATCCAAATTTAAAAAGGAGCATAATTTACCAAAGCATAGAGGAGATGCTCACTCCACCTGCTAACTTATACTATAAGAAGAAGGGAAGCATTGTTGAAATACAGAGAAATAAAACACCTGAATTTGCAATGCATCTAATGTTTTAAATTAGAGTACATCAAATAAATATTAGTTTTATTATTTTTTATTCCTATCTAAATTTACAACTGACAGTAAGTAGGTTTTTAAAATCTTCACAAAAGTTTTTAAAGATCATGAAACAAAAGCCACTTCAGAGAGCTTCAGCTTGTATAGGCATTTTTCATAATCCTGCACTACTGTGCACAGTAAAAGCAGCTCCATCCCTCATATTTTCACACCACCTGAAATCTTTGGAGGAAAGATGAGCAATGTTGGTGAGAGGGGCCATTACTTAAAGGTTGATTAGGCTAGATATGGAAACTTGAGACACAATAATATTTTCTAAAATTTTGCACCATTATATTCTGGTATGTAGTATTGGGGAGGAGGTGTTCAAGGCTGCTCTTATGTTCTTTCTTTTTATGGGTTTTAATTTTTTTATATTTGCATATGTTTTGTAGGAGTGTTTCTGAGCTTTAAGAGGATTGCTCATTTGTCCCATAGCCTGTCCTTACTTCCACATCTGATAGTTTAAAATAAGGCTGCTCGTGGTAATGTGCTGCTAGGATCTTTTCTCTCTTCCTACAAAACACGGATGCTGTAAGAGGAAGGGCAGTTGTGATTTGTCCTTGCCTTAGATTGAAACTTTTCCTGTATAAAAATGATTGAAGGGTCCTTTGATTAAAATACATGTATATTTTGGGGCGCCTGGGTGGCTCAATCATCTGACTTATTTGGTTAATCATCTGACTTCGGCTCGGGTCATATTCTTGTGGATCATGGGTTTGAGCTCCATGCCGTGCTCTCTGCTGACAGCTCATAGCCTGGAGCCTGCTTTAGATTCTGTGTCCTCTTCTCTCTGTCCCTCCCTGCTCTCTCTCTCTCTCTCTCTCAAAAGTGAATAAACATTAAAAAATACATGCATATTTCTTGCTATTACAGGAAGCTTCTTAGAAGGAATCAAGATTATGTTACTGTGATCCAACTACTATTTTTCCCAGAAATTCACAACTCTTTTTCTTAAAATTCTTCTTTGCCACACTGAAGTGTTTAATTTTTAAAACACACATAAGAAGAACCTATTGTTCATAACATTTTTTATTCGATACTTTAATGTGTGATTTCACAATAGACAAGAGCGTTTGGAATTAGGAAGTTTGGCATGTGATAATGTGTTTAGGGGGCTGAGTTATCTATGTAATTTCCTCAGTTGTGGATTTTACTTAGTCTAGACCATATCATGTATTGAAGAAATCAAACAGGACAGAAGTGGGAAGCAAAAGTATGATGAATTATATTTTATTTTGTTTGACTATTCTACCTGGCCCAGTATTTAAAGTGTTACCATAATTTATAGGAATCCCATATCCAGAGCATCTAAATGTGATAAGAAATGGCTCATTTGAGCAATAATGGCTGCTGAAAAATTAATAGTGTTGACTGCAAATGAAAAATAATCCCCTCCTAGAATAGAGCACTGGATTCTTGCTTTATTAACACTGGCTACCCTAGCAATACAGATCCTTAAAGTGTCTGATAGAGTGGGAATATGAATTGATTGGTACTTCTAACCTAGAACACTTCTTTACATAATTTAGATCCTGTTGGAAGTTACACAGAGTTTTATCAAATATTGTCATTTTGGCAAAGATCAAAATGAAGATCCAGCTTTACTTTAGTCTCCTTCTGGGTTGCTTCTTGCCATGCTTAGTGTAATTTTTCATTTTTATCTTTCCTCTGCTCCTGTTTTGTTTATTTTAATATCTTTTCTTCTCCCAAAATGATTTGGATAAATTGTCTTCATGAAAATACAATGAAAACTACCTTGTGATTGTTTCTTGGGAAAATGATTTTAATTTGTGATAGAAGGTACTGGGCAGCAAATGCAACTCAGATAATGTCCATGATTGCTGCTGTAATTATATTTGTCATGATAGCAGAATGGCGCTACTTTGTCTCTTTCTTCATATAGTCATGCCATTCAACATAGATTTATAGACATTTCAGTTTTATGGAGATGGTGTATCAATGTATAAATTGTTAAATATGTAGGGCCCTGAGGTTTGAAATAATTTATGGCAGTCTGTTTTGTTTTAAAAGCACATACTTTTTGTATGAAATAAAGTCTTACAGGTAAAACTAAATCTGGACTAAAGGAGAAAGACTCTCATTATATGCTAGTTGTGAATGATATCAGTCACTATGATGGACATTTTTATTTTTTAATTCTATAAAACTTCAGAAAAATAAGAAAATACAATATAAGACAAACAAAAAGAGTTCTATTCCTATACTCCTGAGATCATCACTTTTACCTTTTTGGAACCTACTCTACCAGATGAAGATGTCCCCCTTACTTAACAAAAATGGGCATAATACCAAATTTTCTCTTTGGAAACTGTTTTTTTTTTTTTTTTTGTACTTCACACTCTAACAGAGATATTGACCCAATTTTACAACATTTTAATGAGTCTCTAGCAATCTTATGAATAAATGCATTACTATTTATAGGTTAAATCTATTTTTGTTATATTTTTATATACTTTCTTAATTTTTTAAATTATGATGAATGTGTGATAAATATCACTATATGTAAGACATTTTTGCAGATCCATAGTTATTTCTTTAGTATAAATACCTAAAGTAGCTTTTCATGGTTAAAGAGTATAGAAA
This sequence comes from Proteles cristata cristata, assembly GCA_017311185.1. Lineage (NCBI taxonomy): Eukaryota > Metazoa > Chordata > Mammalia > Carnivora > Hyaenidae > Proteles > Proteles cristata. Next base: position 447,746 of record JAESUZ010004025.1, on the reverse strand, counting down.
ATAGCCAAAGTATAGTCTAGAAGAGTTGTACCAATCTGCATTCCCACCAGTGGAAATGAGAGTCAATGCCTCCAAATATTTGCTGTGGAACTGTGTAATTTTATTGTAATAATTGGTAACTTGAAAAAGAATAACATGCAGTTTTGCTTTGCCTTTTTTTTAAAAATGTTTTTTTAATATTTTTGAGAGAGAGCAGAGGAGGGGCAGAAGAGAGGGAAACACAGAACCTAAAGCAGGTTTCAGGCTCTGAGCTGTCAGCACAGAGCCCGATGTGGGGCTTGAACCTATGAACCGTGAGATCATGACCTGAGCCAAAGTTGGCTTAATAGACTGAGCCACCCAAGTGCCCCTGCCTTTTTTTTTTTTTTAACTTGAAAGACTGAACATTTTCTCATTTGTTTTAAGAACTTTATTTTGTGTTTCTTTTTTCTTTTCTTTTTCTTGCTTCTTTTTTTTTTGTTTGCAAATGGTCTGTTTGTGACTCTTGCATTTATCTACCAGAAAAAAGCAGATAAGTAAAAAGAGGCTTAAAAAAACACAGGTGGAGTAGATGTATTAAATACTATTCCAAGTACTGGAAACAGTGGAGTCATATCCATAGAATTTGGAGGGCATGGAGGTTGTAGACCACAAAATTATTACTGAATCAGGGTGACCTTTATGTGAAAAGGCTATAAGAAAGTCATTTCAAGAAATCAGAAGGCTTAGAAAATAAAATATCTGTCAATACTTAAAAATTAGGTCAAAATGTTAATTCTACTGTAAGATGGAGAAAAGTGCATGTCTAATACCTTGTGCCTGATATTTGTGAGCTTATGTATGCTTTACATATCTTACCTAATATATGCTTTACATATATTAACTCTTTAATGGTGACCACCTCCTGAAAGGAGCAATAATGAACAAAAAAGAAAAATTTATCCGAAGGACATAATCAAAGTATGTATGCAGAAAAGTAGTGGCCACTGTTATGATAATAGTCTTTTATTTAATAATAATAAAAAGATATAAACAAACCAAATACCCAACAGTTGGGGTCTTGGCACTATACAGTGGGATTGTATACGAAGCAGGCATTAAAAATGATGGTGAGGTGAGCCTGGGTGGCTTAGTCAGTTAAGCATCTGACTTCAACTCAGGTTATGATCTCACTGTTCATGAGTTTGAGCCCCACCATGGGTTCTGTGCTGAAAGCTCAAAGCCTGGAACCCGCTTTGGATTCTGTGTCTCCTTCTGTCTCTCTCTCTCTCTCTCTCTCTCTCTCTCTCTCAAAAATAAATATATAAACATTAAAAAATTTTTTAAAAACTGTTGAAAAATACTGAATGACACCTGAGAGGCACTGTGCTAATTGTTTTACAGTCATTATCTTAAGTTACAACAGCTTTATGAAGCAGGTACATTTATTAACTCCATTATACAGGTAGTGTAACTGAGGATTAAAGAAGTTAATTTGCTCAAGGCCATATAGCTAGGACTCAGACAGATCTGTGCAATTCTAGTGTCCTCACTTAATCCACTATGACTTCCTCAACCTACAAAGATACATAGATGGCTCCCTGGATATGTCATTACTGAAATCTTTAGGATCCTTAGCACCAAGGATTTTTTTTCTTTCTTTTTTGTCTTTTCTACAATTAATATGTATTCATTTGAATTTAGGAAGAAAATATTAGCAAACGATAAAGTAAATTTAAGAAAAATAGTAAAAAAGAAGTTTTTGAAATAAAGAAGAAGTAAAGACTCAGAATAGAGAATTCTGGACACAGTTGAAATTAACAATACTTTCTCAAAGGGAAAGATGTGGGAGTGAAATAGTCTAGTCCTTATTGGCTTACAAGTCTAGAACTTTAAAACCCAAGATCAGGTTACCTGGGAAAAGCATGATGTGTAACTATTAATTATTTTTAAATTTATTTTTGAAAGAGGGTTAGAGACAGTGTGAGTGGGGGAGGGGTAGAGAGAGAGGGAGACAGAATTTGAAGCAGGATCCAAGCTCCAAGCTGTCAGCACAGAGCCTCATGTGGGGCTCGAACCCACAAACTGTGAGATCGTGACCTGAGCCGAAGTTGGATGCCCAACTGACTGAGCCACCCAGATGCCCCGGTAACACCCAAGGGACCTGACAGATTGCCAGAAGCTACATGAGTGTATCAGTTAGAGTATAACTGGGAAACCAGAAGCTTCTATAGGTATTTGAGGTGAGGGAATTTAATACAGAGGGTTTATACACATGGGCTGGAACAACTGGAAGAGCCAAACAGAGGAGAAAGAAACTGAGAGAGAAAACACAAATTGAGATGATACCTAGAGAGTAGGAGTAGCCAGAATCCATGTGTCTACACACATTGCTTTAGTGTTAGGGACTCTCTAGCCATCTGTTTCAAATTTGCTGAAGGTTTCTAGAATCCCTGGTTTCCTCAACCAGAGTTGCCACCTTCATCAGCGCTGGCATCATAACTGATGTTATGTTACTGATGTTACTCTTGCTGCCAAAGTGTCACTCCCCCCGGTTGCCCACCATTTCTCCTTCTACTATCTCATTTTGCCTCCTATTGGCAGAATCTAATTGGAGTCCAGTTGGCAATATGGCAAGAAAATTTAGTTTCCATCTTCCAAGCTTTCTATTATAACTGGTAAAGAAAAGAAGGGTGGGGAGAGGGACTGAGGACAAAGATTCAGGTGACTGACACTGTCTACTCTTTCGGTCACTCAGTGTCCATTCACATCTTCTACCCATATGTAATTTCCATACAATATTCTGTTTCCATCTGATTGAATGCACGCACCTCTTTTATAACAATGATGCTATTTCCTCATCTAATTCACTGAACAGTTCCTCCAGAATATTTCACATTTTATAAGCTAAATTATAAAACTATCACTAGTTGGTTTTTTTTGAATAAAGAAATGGGGGAGACGAAGGGAGGCAAAATTGCTCAATATGTATCTACCTAATTTCTACTAATACATCTACATAAAAAAGAACGAAGAAAAACATTTATAGTTGCTATAAACAACTATATAATATGACTATAACTTGTCACGAGGCTGTGTTGATATTTATAAAATTCTTCTTCCATTAACATTTCATTTTTTCTTCTTTGCTCTCAGCCAGTCTCTCTTCTCATTAAAGTTCCAAATCTTCATTCCTAAAGTATCTGACTTACAGATAATTTTTCTTTCTTGGGTTGCTATTGTCTTCTTTTAGCCCTTATGATTGGAATAGAAATAATAAGAGAAGCATTAGGAAATCCCTAGGGTTCCAAACACAGTCTTCCTTGTTCTTACTGTGTGACAGCAACACTGTTTGCTTTTGACAGTTAATCACTCTTTATGCCATTTGATTTTGTGTCATAAGAATCCAGAAATATCTAGGTGGTCATCTGACCTTTCAGTTCAATTGAACAATTATATTCCTTAATGAAGCCATTCATTTCCCAGGAATGGAGGCCTGCAAAATAGCAGAGTCCAATATTATGGGGGCATGGCATAAATTCTGTGAGTGGGTTATTAGGTGTAATAGAAGAGCCACTACCGATTCTCCACTTGGTTCCACGATCCATCTTTTCAGGTCATGGAAGAAAGAGCATCATATATTGGTTATCAGTTCAAGGCATATGCCACACCTTGAAGGATAGCACCTATCCCTTGCAGAACACACAACTGAAGCATCAGCAAGCCACTCTACTATTACTTCCACCAGCTGCTTTTAGATGCAGGGACACCATTAGTAAGGATAGCGGATCCTCTGAATATGACTACATTATTAAATTTTGATGTAAAATAATCTCGTTTTGATGCAAAATGAGCTCCTTGATGAGAAGCAATGTTGTATAGGATGACATGATAGTACATGTGGTACTGTATTGATTTTCTAAGGCTGTTGTAAAAACAGTACCACACACTAGGTGGTTCAAAACAATGGAAATTTAGTCTCTCACAGTTCTGGAAGTTAAAGGTCTGAAACTGAGGTGTCATCAGGGTCATTCCTCTTGTGAAGGCTCTAGGGAAGAATCCTTTCTTGCCTCTTCCAGCTTCTGGTGGCCCCAGATATTTTTTGACTTATGGCAGGATAACTCCAGTCTCCAAACTCCAATAACTATCTTTACATTTCCTTTTCTCCATGTATCTCTCTCCTCTTATAAGGACACCAGTCATTGAATTACAGTGTATCTTAAATCCAGGATAATTTCTTCTAGGGATCCTTAACTAATTATATCTGCAAAGATCCTATTTTCTTTTTCTTTTTTTAAAATTGTTTATTCATTTTTGAGAGAGAAAGAGACAAAGTGTGAGCAGGGGAGGAGCAGAGAGAGAGGGAGACATAGAATCTGAAGCAGGCTCCAGGTTCTGAGCTGTAAGCACAGAGCCCAACGCAGGGCTCAAACCCACAAACTGTGAGGTCATGACCTGAGTCAAAGTCTGACGCTTAACCGACTGAGCCACCCAGGTGCCCCAGATCCTATTTTCAAATAAGGTCACATTATGAGGTTCTGAGTAAATATGATTTGAGGGGCTTCTTTTTAATCCATTACAGATACCATTATGAATGAGCTATGATAGACAGGACCCATCTTATCAATCTGCTACTAGGTGACTGAATGATCCCGTGTTGAGGGATCCATTTGCTCTCTGCTATTAGTAGGTAGAGCATTCAGCAGTGGCGGCAGCTTCAATAGCCTTAGTGAAGGAAGTTCCTGTTGTTGGGTCCTCCTTCCTGATTACTGTATTCACTTTGTATATTGTGCAAGCCGTGAGAAAAGGTCTCGTTGGCACTGACAGAATGTGTAATCTTGTCCTTGTGATTATTGAGAGCCTCTTCTGAAGTGGATACTCTTTAGTGAGTATTAATATGAGACCCAAATTTCGTTTTAGTCTTGCCCATTGTGAGCTATACATCCACATGCCTCTTCCTAAGCCATTCTTATCACCAATCAGATTATGTATCTTCCACGTGCTTGACCACGTGGTTAAACTAGAAGCACTTAGTGTCTGTAAGTCAGTGAAGATCTAACATCAGGCTTTTCTCTGTCTCTACATAGTGGACAATCAGACAGGCTTCTTAAAGTTCTACCCACTAGGATGGTTTGCTGTCCCCACAGTCTTTCAAGGACTGTAATGCAATGGCGGCTCCCATCCAGAATGTACCAGCATGCCATGTGGTTCCATCTGTAAGGTAGACCCAAGATTTTTCTTTCTTAGCCAATTGTTAACATGGAACAACCTACCAGGTAGTATTTAAGGATTGAGAGAGAAGCAAGAAAGCAGCAGGAAAAGATTCTAAGAGAATTTTATTTGTCTTCAGGACTTGCTCAATTTCAGGCTCATTTCCATTTGATGATGAAATGTTACTGTGCATGTCCAACTTCATGATTTTGTGGATAAAATAGCACTCGATTCATTATGTATAAGTCAGATCCACGATTGTGTAGTATCCTTTGGTCAGACATTCATCTGTAATAGGGCTTACAGGCAAGCCAAGAGCTGTTCTTTCAGAGGGTAGTTATATGCATAAGGGCACTTGGCTTTACACACAAATCGTAGGGATTTCTGCTCTGATTTTCTAATTGGAGGCTTCCTGAACCTTCATAAAGTTTTGCTGATTTGCCACAGAATCTTCCAACATTGTCGAATCTCCTGAGTCATAATGTTCTAGTGCACACAGAATAATTACCTCCCAAAGATATTCACATCTTAATTCCCAGAACCTGTGAATATGTTACCTTCTATAGCAAAAGGGAATTAAAGTAGTGGATGACATAACAGTGATGATCAGTTGACCTTAAAAGAAAGGATTATCCTGGACTAAATGGGTAGGTCAATGCCATTGCAAGACTCCTGAAATGTGGAAGAGGGAGGCAGGAGAGTCTGTCAGAGTGATACATGTAACTCAACAGATCTTTGCTGGTCTATGTGGTGTTCTTTGGGATGTCAAAATGGCAGAGGTTTCTAAGTCCTAGATTATAATAGAAAACTGCAAAGTTAACATAACCTAGAGAGGTAAGTCAGGGAAGATGTCCTGTGCTTCTGCCATGTAAACTAAGCTACTTTTAGTAGCCTTTGCTAATTGATACAGATAAAACATTTGCTGTGTTGATTTGCTTCAGCAAATAGACCACAACTCTTTTAGGAGCTGAAATTGGAATCATCACTTGATTATGTTTATGTCATTCTCTAAGACTCGTCTGCCTTCTGCACAGGTCAAACAGGGGAGTTAAATAAGGAAATAATAACGACCACAAAATTCAGTCTTTCCCATCTTTCTAGGTGGCATTTATCCCTGTAATTCCCCCATGGATACAGAGTTGCTTTTGGTTTACTCTTCTGATAGTTGTGAGCACACGAAGGGCTTACTATAGTTCCTTCTTATGATAATTGCCATTGTTTTATTGATCAGAAGCCAGTAGAAGATTTTGTAATTTCTTAAATATGGCTACTGCAATTATGTCATCACTTCAAGAACTAGGAAAATAAACATAAAATGGTCTATAGACCCAATGGGCCCACTGTAAGACAGGCTAGGGCCATATCTCTCTATCATTTGACAACCATAAGCACCTATTAGGTCAGGCAGAAAATAGAAATGTTTTAAGTATCCAGAGATCAGCAGTTCAAAGTCTGTGTAGTTCCAGATGATCAGATGATTTCTCCTTCACTGTACAATCATCTTGGTAAACAGCTACCAAACCCTTTGAAGGGAAGATTTAGAGGAAAAGTCAAAGAAGATACTTTGCAACAGTTAGTAAGGCCCTTCCTCACCAGGCCCTGTCCTCTACCTTAATCAAGGGGCTCTGGGTCTTTGAATTGGTTTAAGGCTGAGAATAGGCTAAGAAGCCATGATTACTCAAGGTTTCTACTTATCAGAACTAGAGATTTTTTTTCTTTTCATATATATTAAATAATATTTAAGTATATTTTCCATCAATTTAATTCTCAGAAACAACATGATCAGCAAGCTATCCCCAAAGATCCCTGGCTCCATTAAAATCAGGGAGGTGTCTAGTATAAAGGCAGCATCATCCACTGTCATTCATAATATAGCAAAGATGGTTGCTGTAGAACTTTTCAAGGATGCCAGCGCTCCTCATGAACTCAAATCTCTAGGTTAATAATGTATTGCTCAGGGCACCTGGATGGCTCAGTCGATTAAGTGTCTGACTTCACCTCAGGTCATGATCTCGCGGTTCGTGGGTTCGAGCCCTGTGTCGGGTTCTGTGCTGGCAGCTCAGAGCCTGGACCCTGTTTCGGATTCTGTGTCTCCCTCTCTCTCTGCCTCTCCCCCGCTCACGCTCTGTCTCTCTCTGTCTCAAAAATAAATAAACTATAGTTAAAAAAAAAAATAATGTGTTGCTCGATGTCTTTGAGAAGGGAGTATCTTATAGATCCTGTTGGGTCACCTGAGTGTAAAATCCTTTCTGTAAATTATGTCACGTAAGATAGAACATATCAAAAAGTTTGAATTTAGGTCATTGCTGAGTTCAGATTTTGGTCAATTATCTAAGAAAATTGTTAGAATAACTTTTGATATTTTAAGCAAGGTATTGGATACACAGGAGTGGAAGAGCTGGAATAACAAAGGAAAGAGAATGAAGATAAGAAGAGGGAAAAAAGAAGGGGTAACACTCAAGAGATGAGAAGCAGCTATTGCCCTTGAGTGGAAACCCATGCTCCCATGCCTGCTGCTGCAATATTGGAGATCCTGGCAATTGGTTCTGTACCCATCTAACTGCCTTGTTGACCATAGGTGATGTATGCCTTTAATATATTACTGCTACTGCTGGAATGTGGAAATTGCATCTTGGAAAACCTCCACTAAAGGGGTGATACATGGACTGGTCTTGACCGATGAACAGGAGTTTTCAGATACTTTTCCAGGTAGGAAAATATTTTCAGAAGCCAATTTTCCTACATAAGCTATAAACAGCCTTTGGGAATGAGGAGGAGATTAGGAGGATTTTTATAAAACCATGGTCCTGTTGAGGAGAGGAAAAATTTTACTATAACCTTCAAATTTCTTGTAGCTGGTCTTAAAGATTAAATTGATGTGAGTTAGATTAGCAGAAGAAAAAAATCAAAGTTTAATTACATGCACTATTAAAATTGAGACCCAAAGAAATGACCAAAGCAGGCTGCTTTTATACTTTTTAGACAAAACACAAATGTGTTAGGAATTGACAGGACAAAGACTTATTTTGGGGAGCTTCAGATAGTAAGAAATTCTAAACAGAATTTGGGCTTGAGTGGTAAATTAGTAAAAGCAATAAGGTTTGTTTATATAACCCTGGTTCTGATTTCCCTACCTCTGGGGATAAGGATATCTCTTTACCTCTTAGTACAGGGAGAGTACCTTTCCCGTGGGAGATTTAATTCCTGTTTTCTGGAAATAAAGAGGGGGTCAGAATGTTCTTGCATTGGATATTACCTAAATAAATTTTATTTATTTATTTTTAAAAGCTTTATTTATTTATTTAAGTAATCTCTACACCCAATGTGGGGCTTGGACTAACAACCCAAGGATTAAGAGTCCCATGCTCTACTGACTGAGACAGCCAGGTGCCCCACCTAAGTAACTTTTAATTCAAAGTAATCAGTATGCCAAAGTGGCACCTTATGGGGTAGCCTGCCCTGGGCCCCTACAATTCACATACCACAGTGTTGAGATGTTTCAGAATAGATAAAATAAATTAGAATTTTCCTAGTATGACCTTGCAATCTGTTTTAACAAGCACATTAGTTATTTTTATATACAATGAAGTTTAAGTCAACTAAAATTTTAGGAACTTCAGCAATTATTCAGTCAAGTAATTATGACTGAAGAGGAGCAGAAAACTGCAAGAAGTTTTTCCACCCACAGATGCATTTGGTTTTGGCTTAATATATCTGTGTATGTGTGTAGATAGCATGGCATTCAACAGTAGAAGATACACAATGAGCTTACTGTGTATATTTGTTTTTTTTGAGCATGCTTATGCATATTCAAGTATGTGGGCCATTTTCTGTTGAATTTTAAAAATAATGATAACAACATGGTCTCTATGATTTTGGAAGATAAAATCATCAAGGGCTTCTGTGAAACAGAGACGGAACTTCTTTAAAAACATCCAAAATGTTTTTTCTTACTACTTTATTTTATGTGTGAAGGGAAAATGTCCAGAATAAGGAACGTAAATGGTTCAGCATTAAAAAGAAAGTACATCTAATTATATCATCTTCTGGAGATTTTCTTTCTAAACCTCATTTCAAAGTTGGAGTAGAGAGAAATGATCAGTTGCTTGTTATTTTCATCACAAGTTTGGAAATTTTTCTTTGAGGTCTCAGGACAAAAAGAAATGTAATTTTACTAGCATTTTTCTAGTTAAGGTATTGAAGAAGAAATTGCAGAGAAAGAGAAAGTTTGTACATGGGTAATTTTAATTGACTAACAAAATTAAATACTGAATCACGGAGGCCTAGTGACAATCTGTTAATAGCAGAAAGATAAAACAAATCTGAAGTGTACTGAGTTTTCATTGGGAAAAGAAAAATGAAATTTTATAACATATCTTGATTTTCTATATGACTCTGATGGGTTCTAAGTCTTTAAAGGTTAAGCTTTTAGAGAGCAAAGAAGTATACAGTATTTTTATCTTATTTAGAGTGGTAGCATTATTTTTCCTTTTAATCTATTTACTTAGATTTAAACTTCCATTAAGCACAAGATTTTAAGTGAGCAATTTGTGGAAGCCTTTTTGGGTTTAATTATCAGTTCATAGAGTGTCTCCTGAGCTAAATATTTATCCTTAGGCCAGGTACACTGAATGTGTTGAATTAAGGCTTGTTGTTTAAGAGGGGGAGGAATTAAATTGCCAAAAAAGTTACTCAATTTGTTCCACCTCCAAAGTGCCTGATTTACTTAATCTCACTCTGTCAGTTTTTAAAAGCATGATTATAATTGCAAATTCTAAAGCATCAGTTGTCCAAATGATGAGATCCTCGTTAAAGATGAAAGGAGAGAAAACCCAAGATAGTTAGAAAAAAATCTATTTATTGTTCTGCCTCATTTTGCTTTTTTCAGAGGTACCAAGAAATTTTGTACAGATCAAAGGAAATTAAAAATACATAAGCCTGCTGAAAATATCAGAGAATCAAAAGTTTTAGAGAAAAAGAAGGTTGTAAATTACAGAAACAAAAGAAAGAATTGAACTAAATCCAAAATACTTGTTAAAAAGAGTAAGATAGAAGCAGGTAACCTAGGAAGACCTCACTTTTTTTTTTGATGGGAACCGAAAGATGACTTTGCTAAGGTCAAGCTTACTGGTGATGATTAAAAACAAGAAGATAGGCCCCAAATGGAGCCACTTAGGCTTAAGCCCCACATACCCAAACTGAGTCTTAATACTCACCTATAGTTTCAGCTCTCCCAGAAACAGAATTTTAAACCAGTCAGTCAGGCACCACCTGGTCAGCTCTAGCGAGGTAATCTGCTGCCACCCTCTAAAGGTAAGTGACCTTTTTATAACCAATCCACTTTTTGCTAGTATAACTTCCTGTTCCCAGGACTTTCTGCCTATACAAGCCCTTCATTTTGTACAGCTCTACTGTAGTAGAAGATCTGGGATTCAGTGAGAACTTGAAATATTAAATGAAAGCATTGGTCTCTTTTGATTTACTGCCAGTTGAGACAACATAGTAACAGTTGAAAAATATGGTATGCATATAGAAATTGCTATGGAATCAAATGACCTAATACATATAAAGACGCTAGATCCAGGGTTGGCAGAGTAAGCATTTGGTATTATTGTTCAAATATAAGATTAATTAAATAGGTTTGTATGGGCCAGAGAACTGAGTCGTGCTCTATTGCATTGTTTCAGTGGAGAAAGTTCAAGCAAATGGTTCTCAATTTAAAATATTAGTATACAGCAGGATCATTACCGGGGCCACTGAAGTGACTCTGAGGTGGAGTTGACCCATGAACAATGCGTTAAACTACATGGGTCTAGTTATACGAGGAATACTGTAAATTTTCTCTTCCTTATGATTTTCTTAATAAGACTTAATAAGCTTTTGTTATGCCCAGATCACAGTATCCTCAACAACCAGAGATCACCGGGGAGACCGAGTCACGCATGCAAAGGCAAAGGGCTTTATTATGGGCTCGAGCTCGGGCTCACAGAATTTACCAGTGCAGTGGATCCGTGCTGTGAGCCCCGAGCAAAGGCAGAGTAGGGTTTTTATGGGGTTTGTGACAGGGGAGTTACAGAAGTTGTGGCATGGAAACAGTGATCCAATCATAATTGGTCAACATCATTGACAGCGGGCTTAACCATACACATTGCCTAGAGTATTCGTTACTTTTGGCGGGATCCAATTACAACATTTAGAGTACCTTTAAATTCAACCAATTACAGAGCGAGCCTAGGGTCTTGTTCGGCAACTAACGGGTTAACTTTAACATTAGGTAACAGGGTCCCATCTATAGTTTCTATCTATAGGCCTCTCCCTTAGTATGTGAAGGGTGGTTGCTGGCCTTTCCTGATTGGGTGTTGCAAGGGTGGTTTCTCCTGCCTTGGTTAACGTGTAACTGCCTGATAGTTTCCGGGAAGCTGAAACTTAGGCCTTCTAGTTTAGAGGGGAAACTTAAAGCCTGTCATGGAGTCAGTTTGGTTTAGACTTGTGTCCTTACACTTTTTCTTTTTTCTAACTTACTTTATTGTAAATATACAGTATATATATCTATATATACACATATATATACACACATTTTGTATACATACAAAATATGTGTTAATCGACTGTTATACTGTATTGAGGGTTGGTGCCTCTGTCCTGTGTTGTTCAAGTGTCAACTGCATTATCATTTTTTCATAATTGCTGGAGAACAAAACCTTCAGCATAGCACTGCTTTGTTTTGGGAAATAGCATGCTTCAGTAGAAGAGTCCTGTCTTTGGTACTGGACAGATAGAAGTTAAAATCTCAATTCTGCCACTTATTAGCTGGGTGACCTTGGCCAAGTTCTATAGATTTACTCAGTCTCAGTTTTTTAATCTATAAAATATAGATCTTGTTGAACATGAATTAGGCAAACTTTGCATGATTCCAGGTACACAGTAGGTGTTTAATGTATGTGCATGCCTTCTGGTTCTCATTGTCTTGATATAATCTATTACTTAAGAATATTTAGGTTTGTGCAGGGAAAACAAAGTGGCTCACTTAAAAAACAATGCAGACTATGGGGATGTTTAATTGGCCAAGTACAGTTTCTTTCATATCCTTGTGATCAACTCTACTTTTAAGATAAGTCTTAACTAAGCGTATTATGCTTTAGAATTCCTTAAAATCAGTCTTTAACAGTCAGATTTTTGTTGGCTTTGTCTAGTATTCTTGATTTTCAAAATGTAATTATCATTCATAGATGATAAATGATCAAATCTGAGACCAATAAAACATTTTTTTCCAATTTAGTCAAAAAAATTGAAAAAACTTTCCAATCATTTTATTTTAATAAAGACAGCAATACATGTGCTTCTGTGTTCCTAATTTTAATAGCCTCTCCACTAGGTAAACTTCTGGTTCTTTGTGCTTTTGAAAGGTTAATCGCAGACAGAGGTCTAGACTGAGGCAAAATCTCTACACTCTTGGTGAAATTAAGTAAACAAAAGCTACTACCCTGACGTGGTTCTAATGCCAGAACAGCCTAGGTAAGCAAACCAAGCCTATGTAATCCTGTAAATGCCTCAAGGTTAAGAAATTGAAACCTAAGCACCACTGATCACAAACAGCCAATCAGCCTTTCCCAAGCAAGGCAACCTCCAAAGCTAAAGTCCATCAAATAATTTCCTTAAATTGCTTCCGTATCTTCTCTTCTTCCTCGCTTAGTTTGGTGGAGGTTTAAGCACTGCCTCATTGGAATGGATTTTTGTTCAAACCCTTAAAAGTTTTAATATGCCTCAGTTTGTCTTTTAATACCTTTTACCTTCTAGAGTAGTGGTACAAAAACTTTTATGCCCTGCACCCTACCAATAAAAAATTGAGTTTTTACCCATTTGTGTTTGTCTGTCTATCTATCTATCTATCTATCTATCTATCTATCTATCTATCTATCCATTCTCTATCATATACATAGTATATTAGCATGCACTGTACTACATACTATACAATGTGCCTCAAAACAGAAATAAGAAAGATTGAGAACAAGATTAAATAAGCTATATTTAAAATATTTTAGTAAGCATGATGGTTTCAGACTATCATAATTTTCTAATTTTTCATGGCACAATATACATACAGGGTGATTTTTATAAGAAATGATTGAGAATGTAAATTTGTATTTCAAATGGTTTTCTTAAAACTATTGACTGATCCAAGCTGACTTCTTGTCAAACCTGGTTAGAGTCATTGTTTTACTTAATATCATAGTTGATTGAAAGTCTCTACTTGGAGAAGGAGGTGTAACTCTTTTATTTCCTTGTTAGATACTTGTGTTTGTAGGATTAGAATTTTATTTGTGTTTTTCTGCAGGAACTTTTAAAGTGACATGACCATTTTGTATCGGTTGTTTGGATAGATAAAAAGATCGTTAAAAGCATTTACTTAGTCACACAAAAAATGTACCATATCACAGTGAGTTGGAAGAGAACAAGTGAAGGGGGACATGGGGCTGACCCCTCCCATCTGTGAAATCTTTTCCCTTAGGATATCTCAGCCCTATTACTTAAATGCAACTATCTGATCCATGGACAAGCTGGGAAATTCCTGGTCAACCTATGCATCAAATAACTTTAAAGTATAATTCCTTATTTGTTTGGGGGAAAAAGATAAAAGAAAATAGAACTGTCAGTATTTTGTTTCACGTTCCAAAGAATCACCACTTTAGCCCCTGGATTGAATTTGAGAGATTGCTGTCAAGAGCAAGGTCAGTAACCCTTTTCTCTAAAAAGCTAGATAGTAACTATTTTCAGCTTTGTGAGCCATATGTGTTGTGCCACAGCTCCTCAAATCTGCCATTGTTGTGTGAACACAACCATAGACAAGACATAAGCAGATAGGTATGGCTGTGTTCCAATAAAACTTTATTTACAAAAACAGGCATCTGGTCAGATTTGGGAAGGAGACTATAGTGTGCCAACCCATGATCTAGAGAACTGTGAGCCTGTTCAACATTAATAAAATAATGAATCCCAGGAAATTACCTGGAGGAAAAGTCTCCCTTAAAAGTGGATGGTTTAGTTTAACTCCAGACTCCTTTAAAATGTAACCTCTGTCTCTGATTCATTCTCTCTCTCCACCACGCACACACATACACACACAGTAATGAGGTAGCCACCATGTTTTGAAATTAATGAGAAGATATAAAGGAAGATTCAGATATGTGTTCATTGATCCAGCTGTAACTTTGGGGAATAAGGAATAAAATAACTTCCTAAATTGGACTGGTAATTTCTTTAAACATCTATCAAAAGCTTAAGCAAATCATGAGAACTTCAGGGAAATCTGGACACAATTGAATGAGGACAAATAAACATGAGAAGTAACAAGTTGCAAGTAAAAGGAATTAATAGAAATGGTTTTTTTGACAGAGTGATGCAGGAGATCTTTGTCCAATAGACTCTGGCATTCTGTTGATGTTTTCCACCTCTACTCTATTTACATCTCCTTTCACATTCCTGGTGGCCTTTTGACCCTTTTCCTCAATTGCTCAGAAACTTCAAGGTACCCCGAACTCCCTATAAGGCGACCCATCTTGGCCAGCTTTGCCTCCAAATTGCCTCTTCTCACTGTCCTCTTTCCATAACACAGCAGTAAGCATAGGGAATAGCAACCATCTTCACCAGTGAGGCTTCTTAATTACAGCATGATAAGTGCAAGACTTAGCTAATAAAAATATCAAGAGAAACCAGAGGTACAGAGATTCTTGAAATGTTACACAGAAATTATTGCTTGTACAGACTTTTACATTCACTCAACTTTCCAGTGGTGTTAGGCAAGTATGATAAAATGGGACACGTTACCTCATCACGTTGAACTTGGGGCTCAGTTGACAATTTTATATAAACACCAAGAGTTCTTTGTTCATGTGGCATTTTAGTAGAAGATGTTTCAGAGAAATGAATTTTCCAGATAACTAAAAATGGAAGGAAATGAAGAAAAGCAGCATTATTGTGTGCTGTTTGCCTGGCAGTGTTTGATGTATAATAAACCTGGACTTATTTAGTCTTTCAATAACTATAAGAACTAAGTATTAACATGCGTGCATTAAAAAATTTGCAGGAAAGAGAGAGGGGGGGCAAGATGGCGGAGAAGTAAGGAGCTCCGTACTTGCACTCGCACCCATACATCACACAGAAAAGATCTGAAGCCATTGGAAACCTTACAAAACCTGAGAGACTGGGAGAAAAAGGACGCAGAATCCACTGAGAAAGCCTTCTAACGTGAGTGCGAACCGGGGAAGGTAAAATCGGGCCGGGATCGGAGACTCCAGGGTGGGAGGCGATCCCCCTCTACCCTCTACGGGGAGTGAGAGGGAAAAAGGAGAGAGTCCAAGACAGAAAAACATCCGCTCATGGGGGAAAAACCTCCGCTCGGTGCAGAGAAAGACCGTACTTGCCAAATACCTGCACACCAGGTCCCCTCGAGACAACTGGTCCTGGGGGAGGCTGAGCACACAAACTGCTTCTTTGTGCCCCTCCTGGAGGTTGGATTTCAGAGCGGCGGCGGTGTGCCTGCCGCCGTTGTAGCTCCAGGGTGGCTGGGACCCCTGAAAGAGCCGCGCTGACACCGGGCGTCCGTGCTCCTGGCTGGCTGGAACTCGAGAGGGAAGGCAAAGAGCTAAAAACTGGGAAATTTGCCTGTGAGTTCGTGTTTCGGGTGACGAGCCATAGAGAGACCTGGTTTTCCTCACTCCAGCGGGCTCAGGCTACGCGGACCCGGCAGGCAAGCCCCCGCGCATGCGCGCCAGCCCGACCCAGAGAAGGAAGCAGCGATTCTGACTCCACCCCCAGAGCTCAGCAGGGAGCCTGGAATAGGCCGAGGGGGTTGTCTGGGAAGCTGTGTCTAAGGCAACTTCAGCGGGGTGTGCGGACTGGGATTTGGTGATTGGAACTGGCCTGGGTTGAAGAGTGCAACCAACTTCGGCTGCGTCCCTGGAACAGGGAGTTGACACGCCAAAAAAAAAAGCGAGGTGCAGCGCGGGGTTCAAGAAGGGACTGGAGCACCGTCACTCTCCTCCCCACAATCGCCAAGGCAGAACCCTCGCCTGAGGCATCGGATCACGCCACGCCTATCCCTGCCTGAGAGGTGCCCTCCTCCCTTTTTTTTTCCTCTTTCTTTTTTCCTTTTTTTTTGTTTTTTTTCCTTTTTTCTCTTCTTTCTTTTTTTTCCCCTTTCTTTTCTCTTTTTTTCTTCTTCTTTCTCTTTTCTCGCTTTTTCCCCCAAAACGCTGACCTGATTAACTCTGGTCGCCAGCTTGCTTAAACAATCACAACAAGTCCATTCTGTAAATGTAAATTCTACACCTACAGACTTTTTCAGCTATTTCTCTCAGGAGTAATTAGACTATATAGTTTCTCTGGATAATTCCAGCATCTTTCTCTCACCTATCCACCCATATTCTACCCTTTACCTCTTTGAAAAAAGCTTCTTATCCCTTCTGCCTGTTCATTCTATTTCCAAATCTGCCTCGTCTCGCCCTGCCTTCTATCTTTTTCTCTATGCTCTTCAACCAGCACTGCATACACCGGCTATTTAACTGTAGCTGGGAAATCCAGGTATAAGCTTTAAACCGTTCTTTGTCCATCGGTTTTCTTCTTTTTTCCTTTTCTTTTCCCCTTTTTGACCCTTTTATGTATTTTATGCTCCCTATTATTCGCCCTCCCTCCTCCGTCTTTTATCTTAACTTTTTCGTTTTCCCTCTCGCTTTGCATGTTAGTTGAATCAGCCTGTGCGTGTGTGTACTCCTGCTCCCTGTGTGTTTGTCTGTCTGTTTTCTTTGCCAGGGCTACCTCAAGAAACAAGCTAGAGTACACAAGGTGAAGAGTCCCAAATATCACTACGAATAGGAAAATAAAATAACTAAGGTCCCAACAAGAGTGACCGAGGGATACCATTCAATAAACAATCTCTGAAAGGATAGGCCCTGGAAAGACAAAGAGTCTTCTTGGATATAGCAGTGCTCATAGAAACAGAGAGCATATCAGGTCTTTAAAACCAACAAGAGCCGGAGAGCTAACTAAAATGACGAAACGAAAGAGCTCTACTCCAAAGAAACTCCAAGAAGAAATGACAGCTAACGAACTGCTCAAAACAGATATCAGCAGCATAAGTGAACAAGATTTTAGAATAATAATGGTGAAATTAATAGCAGGCTTGAAAAAACATAGGCGACATCAAAGAAACTATGGCTACAGACAGAATGGAAAATAAAAATAGGCATGAAGAATTAAAAAATGGAGATACATAATAAATTAGGCCTCCAATGCACGGATGAGGCAGAAAGGAGAATAAGTGATTTAGAAGACACCATTATAGAAAAACAAGAAGCTGACAAAAAAAGAGACAAACTGATCCAGGAACAGGAAAGAAGAATTCGAGAGCTCAGCGACACAGTCAAACGCAACAATATCCGTATCATAGGAATCGCAGAAGAGGAAGAGAGAGGGAAAGGTGCTGAAGGAGTCCTGGAACAAATTATAGCAGAGAACTTCCCCGACCTGGGGAAGGAAGTCAATGTGGAAATACAAGAGGCTCAGAGGACTCCCCTCAGACATAACTTGAATCTATCTTCTGCATGACATATCATCGTAAAAATGGCAAAATACAAGGACAAAGAGAATTTTGAAAGCAGCTAGGGAGAAAAGGGCCCTCACATACAAAGGGAAACCTATCAGAATGGTGACAGACCTATCTACTGAAACGTGGCAGGCCAGAAAGGAATGGCAAGAGATCTTCAATGTGATGAACAGTAAAAATATGCAGCCAAGAATCTTCTATCCAGCAAGCCTGTCTTTCAAAATAGAAGGAGAGATAAAAACCTTTCCAAACAAACAGAAATTGAAAGAATTTGTCACCACGAAGCCAGCCCTACAAGAAATTCTGAGGGGGATGCTCTGAAGGAAAGGTTGCAAGGGACAAAGATTCCAGAGACACCACCACAAACATGAACCCTACAAAAGATACAAAGACTCTAACCCCACATATTTCAATAATAGCACTGAATGTAAATGGGCTGAATGCTCCAATCAAAAAACATAGGGTAGCAGAATGGATTAAAAAACAAAATCCATCTATATGGTGTCTACAAGAAACTCATTTTAGATGGGAAGATACCTTCAGATTAAAAGTAAGGGGATGGAGAAATATATATCATGCTACAGGAAATCAAAAGAAAGTCAGAGTAGCGATACTTCCAACAGACAAATTGGACTTTAAATTAAAGACAATCACAAGAGATGAAGAAGGGCACTACATAATAATTACAGGGTCCATCCATCAAGAAGAACTAACAATCATAAATGTCTACCCACCGAATATGGAAGCACCTAAATATCTAAAACAATGAATCACAAACAGAAACAAGCTCATAGATAAGAATGTGCTAATAGCAGGGGACTTTAATACTCCACTTACAGCAATGGATAGGTCAACCAGACAGAAAATCACTAAAGAAATGATGGACTTGAAAGACACATTGGACCAGATGGACCTGACGGATAGATTTAGAACTTTACATCCTGAGGCCAGGGAATTTACTTTCTTCTCAAATTGCATGGCACATTCTCAAGATGAATCACATACTGGGACATGCAAGCAGCCCTCAATAAATATAAAAGAATAGAGATCATACCATGCACACTGTCAGGATCACAATGCTTTGAAACTTGAAATCAATTACAGGGAAGAAGTCTGGAAACTTCAAAAATATAGAGGTTAAAGAACACCCTTCTAAAGAATGAGAATGGGCCACTCAGGCAATTAGAGATGAAATTTAAATATATGGAAACAAGTGAAAATGAAAACACAACAATTCAAAGAAATCTATGGATCCTTGAAGCAGTCCTAAGGAGAAGAATTACATTGCTCTCCAGGCCTATTTCAGAGATTAGAAAAGCATACAAGTCAAAAATCTAACACTCCTACCTAAAGGAACTAGAGGCAGACAACAAGAACGCCTAAACCCAGTGAAGAAGAGAAATAGTAAAAAATTAGAGCAGAAATAAACAACATAGAGACCAAAGAAACAATTGAACAGATCCATGAAACCAAGAGTTGGTTTTTTGAAAAAGTCAACAAAATTGACCAACCTCTAGCCAGACTTATCCAAAAGAAAACAGAGCACCCAAATAGACAAAATTATGAATGAAAATGGACTTATTACAACCAACCCCTCAGAAATACAACAATTATCAGGGAATGCTATGAAAAATTATATGCCAACAAATTGGACAACTTAGAAGAAATGGACAAATTCCTAAACACACACTCACTACCAAAATTCACACGGGAAGAAACAGAAAACCTGAACAGACCCATAATGAGTGAAGAAATTGAATCAGTGATCAAAAATCTCCCAACAACTAAGAGCCCTGGACCTGATGGCTTCCCTGGGGAATTCTACCAGACATTTAAAACAGAATTAATCCCAATTCTTCTCAAGCTACTCCAAAAAATAGAAAGCGAAGGAAAACTCCCGGACTCATTTTATGAAGCCAGCATCACACTGATTCCCAAGCCAGACAGAGATCCAGCAAAAAAAGAGAACTACAGGCCAATATCCTTGATGAATACGGATGCAAAAATTCTCAACAAGATCCTTGCAAATCGAATCCAGTAGCATATCAAAAGAATCATCCACCAAGATCAAGTGGGATTCATTCCTGGGTTACAGGGCTGGTTCAACATTCGCAAATCAATGTGATACATCTTATCCATAAAAGAAAAGATAAAAACCATAGGATCCTGTCAATAGATGCAGAAAAAGCATTTGACAAAATCCAGCATCCCTTCTTAATAAAGACTCTCGAGAAAGTTGGGATAGAAGGAACCTACTTAAACATCATCAAAGCCATCTATGAGAAGCCTTCAGCTAACATCATCCTCAATGGGGAAAAACTGAGAGCTTTCCCCCTGAAATCAGGAACACGACAGGGATGCCCATTCTCACCACTGTTTTTTAACATAGTGCTGGAAGTCCTAGCATCAGCCATCAGACACCAAAAGGAAATCAAAGGCATCAGAATTGGCAAAGAGGAAGTCAAACTTTCACTCTTCGCAGATGACATGATACTCTACGTCAAAAACCCGACAGACTCCACCAGAAGCCTACTAGAACTGATCCAAGAATTCAGCCAAGTTGCAGGGTACAAAATCAACGTACAGAAATCGGTTGCATTTTTATACACCAATGAAGCAACAGAAAGAGAAATCAAGAAACTGATCCCATTCACAATTGCACAAAAAACCATAAAATACCTCGGAATAAACCTAACCAAGGATGTAAGAGATCTGTATGATGAAAACTATAGAAAACTTATGAAGGAAATTGAAGAAGACACAAAGAAATGGAAAAACATTCCATGCTCATGGATAGGAAGAATAAATATAGTTAAGATGTCATTACTACCTAAGGCACTCTACACATTCAATGTAATTCCAATCAAAATTGCACCAGCATACTTCTCAAAACTGGAACAAACTATCCAAAAATTTGTATGGAACCACAAAAGACCCCGAATAGCCAAAGTAATCCTGAAAAATAAAACCAAAACGGAGGGATCACCATCCCAGACTTTAGCCTCTACTACAAAGCTGTCATCATCAAGACAGTATGGTATTGGCACAAAAACAGACACATAGACCAATGGAACAGAACTGAGAACTCAGAAGTGGACCTAAAAGTATACAGCCAACTGATCTTTGACAAAGCAGGAAAGAGTATCCAATGGAAAAAAGACAGCCTTTTTAACAGATGGTGTTGGAAGAACTGGACAGCAACATGCAGAAGAATGAAACTAGATCATTTTCTCACACCATGCACAAAAATAAACTCAAAATGGATAAAGGACCTGAACGTGAGACAGGAAACTATCAACACCCTAGAGGAGAAAGCAGGAAACAACCTCCTTGACCTCCACCGCAGCAACTTCTTACTTGACACATCCCCAAAAGCAAGGGATTCAAGAGCAAAAATAAACTGTTGGGACCTCCTCAAGATTAAAAGCTTCTGCACAGCCAAGGAAACAACCCAGAAAATTAATAGGCAAGCAACGGAATGGGAAAAGATAGTTGCAAATGACATATCAGATAAAGGGTTGATATCCAGAATCTACAAGGAACTCACCAAACTACACGCCCGAAAAACAAACAACCCAGTGAAGAAATGGGTAGAAGATATGAACAGACACTTCTCCAAAGAGAACATCCAGATGGCCAACAGACACATGAGACGATGCTCAGCATCCCTCCTCGTCAGGGAAATACAAATCAAAACCACACTGAGATACCACCTCACACCAGTCAGTGTGGCTAAAATGAGCCAATCAGAGAACTCTAGATGCTGGCGAGGATGTGGAGAAACGGGCACCCTCCCACACTGTTGGTGGGAATGTAAACTGGTACAGCCCCTCTGGAAAACAGTGTGGAGGTTCCTCAGGAAACTAACAATAGAACTCCCCTATGACCCAGTAATAGCACTGCTAGGAATTTACCCAAGGGATACAGAAATGCTGATGCATAGGAGCACATGTACCCCAATGTTCATAGCAGCACTCTTCACAATAGCTACAACATAGAAAGAGCCTAAGTGTCCATCAACAGATGAATGGATCAAGAAGATGTGGTTTATCTATACCATGGAATACTACATGGCAATGAGAAACAATGAAATCTGGCCATGTGTAGCCACATGGATGGACCTTGAGGGTGTTATGCTGAGCGAAATAAGTCAGGCAGAGAAAGACAAATATCATATGTGTGCACGTATAGGAGGATTAGGAGGAACTTAACAGAGGACCAAGGGGGAGAAGAAGGGCGGAAATGGTGGGGGAAAGGGGGAGAGGCAAACCATGAGAGACTCTTGAATGCTGACAAAAACTGAGGACTGGTGGATGTGGGGGGGATGAGGGGTGGGCATGGAGGAGGACACTTGTGGGGATGAGCACTGGGTGTTATGTGGAAACTAATTTGACAATAAACTATTTGTAAAAAAATAAAAAATAAAATGAAAGAAACAGCTGAAAAAAAAAATTGCAGGAAAGAAAGTAGAACTCCAAGAGGTTAAGTAACTTGTCTTAAGACCACAGTGGGGGGAAGGGCTGAATATTCACTTAGATTTGAGTTTGCCTCCATTGTCTTATGCAACTTTTCTTAATTTTTACAGTTTTGCATGATCCTATTTATAAGTATTGTCATAAATTAACCTAACAAAGGATATTAAATGTTTTTCAAGCTGTTCTTGTTAATCCAGTGTTGTCATATGAATCATAGCCCCTCAGGGACTTTTGAAGTATGAAGGATATTTGTCCTGGAGCCCCATCTGTAGTGTTTTCTGAGCACTTGTGTCTATTTTTGATCAGTTTTCTGTCTTTGTGCTCATCAACAGGCTTTCAGCTGTCACTTCTTATTCCTCTCTCTGTGATTGTCTCTCTCAAGCTAACTACTACTACCAAGTTACAATTTTCTTTTTTCTTTTTTTTAGTGTTTGTTTATTTTTGAGAGAGAGAGACCCAAAAACAGGGTGTGAGTGGCAGAGGGGCAGAGAGAGGGAAACACAGAATCTGAAGCAGGCTCCAGGCTCTGAGTTGTCAGCACAGCCCGATGTGGAGCTTGAACTCATGAACAGCAAGATCATGACATGAGCGGAAGTTGGATTCTCAAGTGGCTGAGCTACCCAGGTTCTCTCTACCACACTCCAATTTGTTTTAAAAAAAATTTCCGAGTTCCAATTTGCAAAGTCTAATGTCCTGATGACTGCAAAACCCGACAACCAACCCTGATAGGGTTATCTCCATGAGATATTTTTAGGATCTGAGGAGTATGGACTATGAAGTACAGGTGTCTCCTGCTTTTCCAAAGTTTGCATTATAATACTTCACTTTCAGGAAAGACTCACTTTGGTACCTATTTTTGTTAACTGAAAGAAATCCAAAGAGTATTTTTTGTCATATGAAAATAACATTGTTTTGCAGACAGCCTTTATAGAGCAGTGCACTCTGAGCAGCAGAGACAGTGGGCCTGGGGCCTATGCTCAGCCTCAAGTGCCTTATCTTACTGTGTGAATCATTAACAAGATGTCTTCCCAGGTCTCAGGAAAGTCTAAGAGAGGTTATTTTTGGGGTCCAGGAACGCTCAAAAACGTATCTATGTACATTTCATGGCAACTGATTCTTTGCTTTACATCATTTCTGCTTTCCCAAGTTTTCATGAGAACACTCCATTTTTGAGTAGTGGGGAAAACTTATAATTATTTCAGCTGCTCAGAGACATTTTTGCTTCCTCTCAATTTCCTAAACTGTATTCTGTAGAACTGAGATCCCTGGGTAAGGGAACTGCAGAAAATTGAGACTATCACTCTTAGGTGCATGTTAGAATAATGTACTTGCAACTAACTTCTTTCTTAATATTTTCTTCCTTTCCAGCTTTCCAACCTTGTCCCTTTTTCTACTCTCTTGTCTGTCTGTTTCATGTGCAAAGATTAAGAATTGAAGAAATGACATCCGTCAATCTCTGAGAAATACAGAAAAATACGAGTTGAATAGAATGTTGATTTTGAGGGGAACAAGATGAGTTCTAGCTCTGAGGCAAATTTGGCTTTAATTTCTTTGGTGCTATTTCTGTCAGAGTAGAATGCATGACCTAATAGTCTTTCAGAGACTAGAGTTAAAAGGATACTCATACCTACCTTATGGAGATGTTGTGACAGTTAAGTAAAATTTCTTGGGGAAGGAGTAGCACATTGTATGATGAGATCAAATGTTACTGAATAGTATTGAAGCCATTTGGGAAAATATTGTGAACTTGATTTGAAATTAGAACTTTCTCAGGGAGGATGGGGGTAGTTTCTTGTGGAAACTTTCTTGCATCCATAGATAGTTGTGGGTAAGAGGAAAATGCTGTGTATTTGAAAGGCTGTGGAATGAGAATAACCAGGGTTATCGCTGACCCCTGCAGCCATGCCCAGAGAGGGTCTTAAGGACCTATTTCTTTCTGTATTGCCAGTTTTCAGCACAGTGCTCACTACAGAGTGGATACACAATGGTGTCTTTTGAATGGATGAATGGATGGCTGGGAGAATGGAAGTGGTGAAGAAACGGTTGTTGCCAGAAGCCAAATGTGCTGATGAGAACCTGTCTCTTATCTAATAAGCTCTCCTGTGGAGAAGGCCTGGCAAGAAAGGTGAATTCAGGTGTGTTTCAATGAGACTCTCAGTGCCACAGTGACGTGCTCTGGTTTGCTTCAGGAACCATGGTGGGATCTGGTTTTTGTTTTGCTTTTACTTTTTTTTTTTTTTTTACATTTTTGAGACTTTTAAAATTTCTTTCAACGTATTATTTTATTTACTTATTTATGTTTAATGTTTTATTTATTTTTTGAGGGAGACAGAGAGAGAGAGAGAGCGTGAGAGAGAGTATGCACAGATGGGGAGGTGCGAGAGAGAGGGAGACACAGAATCTGAAGCAGGTTCCAGGCTCTGAGCTGTCAGGAGAGAGCCTGATGTGGGGCTCAAACTCACGAACCATGAGATCACGACCTGGGCCAAAGTCAGAGGCTTAATGACTGAGCCACTCAGGTGCCCTTCAAGGTATTACTTTAAAATAAATATGAAGCTAGAGGGATGGGCTGAATGGTGATGGGGATTAAGGAGTGCACTTGGGATGAGTGTTGGGTGTTATATGTAAGTGATAAATTACTGAATTCTATTCCTGAAATCATAATTACACTGGGTTAGCTAGCTTGGATTTAATTTAAAAAATTAGGTAGAACACTGTTATGAAGCAGACTTCTTACAGAGATTGAGATACAGGGCTGCCTAGCTCCAATCCCTGAAATAGAGCAACTGCATGCAATAAAAGCCCAGTAGAATTGCCCTGAATCCTAGTGTTAGTTTTGTTCCTCAATCACAGAATTATTACCCAGGTTTTTAAAGAATTCTCTTTACAAAGAGAAGTCTCTGCAACAGAGGATTTAAGTACCAGTAATAAAGGCCGGATGCTAGCAGAGATTTCATTTCATCACTGTTACTCTCATTATAAATGAAAAAAATATTTTATTGCTTCTTCCAGATACAGCATTTTACTATATGCCACCCTCTGTCTCATGGTACAACCTTTATAAATTCAATAAACTAATACAAAGTTGAAGCCATTAAAACTGTTAATTGGTTCCAAAGACATATATAACTACAATGTTTATAGTATGCAAGATGAGATTTAGAAAAACACAGAAGTTCAAGATAATGGTAAACATTTTTATTTGGAAGGAAAAAAGCTCTTTGTGTTGTTGAATGATTTCTAAGTTTCTTCTAGTTTATTTTCTCTGCTATTTTCAATAAATCTTGCAAAATTTTAGGAATAGCATCACTTTTGTTAGAGCTAAAGGAAGTCCTAGAACTTTTGCAAACTATGCTGCTTTTGGCAAGTATAATAGACACTCGCAGTTACCTATCCAGTTTCCATTTCCTTTCTCTCACTTCCTTGCTAGGGTATCCCTAATATGTTTAAGGTAAAAAAGTGCTCCATTAAACATTCACCTTCCCTGCCCTTATACTAAGGCCATGTGAATCCATTAGTACCAATGAGGCTAAGTCAAATTCTGAGGAGTGTTCCTGGGTAAGCTTTTGTCTTTCCTGACTGTTATGGGCTGAACATTTGTTTCGTCCAAATTCATGTGGTAAGTCCTAGCCCCCAGGGTGATGGTATTTGGAGGTGAGGCCTTTGGAGGGCAATGAAGTTTAGATTAGGTCAAGAGGCTGGGATCCTGCTACAAATTATTTGTAGCAGCCCCTACAGGATTAGTGCCCTTACAAGAAGATGAAGAAGACAGGGGCGCCCGGGTGGCTTAGTCGGTTAAGCGTCCGACTTTCGTTTAGGTCATGATCTCGCGGTTCTTGGGTTCAAGCCACTGCTGACTGCCAGCCCAGAGCCTGGAGTCAATTTCAGAGTCTGTGTCTCCCTCTCTTTCTGACCCTCCCCTGTTCACGCTGTCTCTCTCTCTCTCCTAGAAATAAATTTTAAAAAATATTAAAAAGAAGAAGAAGATGAAGAAGACGAGGATAAGGATAGAGGAGAAGGAGAAGAAGGAAGAGGAGGAGGAAGAGGAAAGGGAGGAGGAGAAAGAGGGGAAAGGGAGAAGGGAGAATGAGAAGAGACAGATATCCATCCCCCTCAACTTAACCTGCCCTGGCCTCATGAAGGAGGAGGCATAGACACCAAAGAAAAAGCCATATGCACACATAAAAGAGAAAGTGGCCATATATGATCCAGGAAGAGAGCTCTCATCTGATGTACCATCTGTTGACACCTGACACCTTGATATTGGACTTCTCAGCCTTCAAAACTGTGGGAAAATAAATATCTGTGTTTAAGTCACATAGTTTATTGTATTTGTTACAGCAGCCCTAACAGACTAAGACAGTGACAAAGGACAGTAGATGAGGCTGTTGCTCTTCCCTCCTACTTCTTTCAGCTTCAAAGATACTGTGATGTCCAAAGCTAAAGCAGACATCATACAATCATAGAGTGACAGGTGTAGAATAAAACCCAACATATTAAGGATGGAAGGAGCAGAAAAGGAGAAAGAACTTGGGTTCTTAATGGCATCTTTGAACATTTAACATGTTGTAATCATTTGCTTCCAGACGTATTGTTTCCTGGGAAAAAGAAACTGTTATTTATGTAAACTACTGAAGGTGGGTTTCCTGCTCATTGCAGCTTAAAACATTCATAAAAGTGAGAAATGGCTATGGTTCATTAATACTCAGCTTTTCTTATCCACATAGGGGATTCAATTCTTGTTTCTTAGCAATTTCTCAAAGCAGCTGGATGTAATATCAAATAGAAGTATCTTCATTAGGTCAATCTTCTCAAATAAATTTTTAAAGGCATAACTAAGTAGACTTTTTTTTTTTTTAATTTATTTCTGAGATAGAGATAGCATGAGCAGGGGCGGATCAGTGAGAGAGGGAGACACAGAATCTGAAACAGGCTCCAGGCTCTGAGCTGTCAGCACAGCTGACACGAACCCACGAACCGTGAGATCATGACCTGAGCAGAAGTCAGACGCTTAATCGACTGAGCCACCCAGGCGCCCCTAGGTAGACTTTCTAAGGAGAAATTGTTGGTGCCCCAAATATTCTTTAATAAATTTTTTAAGGAACTCCTATTATGTCACTGAATTTAGTAATGACCTTTGCAACAGTATCTCTTCAGGCTTTTGTTTCTTTGGCTAATCCTTTGCAGATGATACCAGCATAAAAAATACACTTTTATCAGCACCTGGAAGACTATTTTCTGGCAGTCTTCAACTACCGTGAAAAGTCAAGTCTGTAATGAACCGATAGAATGGGGTTGATTTTGTTTGTTGCTTTCAAGGCTCAGACATTAAAGTATCTGAAAATGCAATTCAAATACTTGCATTTGCTTATAAATTATTTGTAGCAGTCACTGCAGGACCGCATTTCACCAACCTTTTACCTGTACCTTTGCCTGTCTGTGCATTACAACACTGATTGTCTTCCACAGATGACAGTTGCATGACACTTTGTTCAGGGAGTCTTTCATTTTCATAACTGGAAATGCTTATTGATATATGTTATTCATCTTAAATGTCATCATAGCATTTTCTTTTGTTTGGTTCTATTCATCTCACATTGCGCAAATCACAATCTAGTCCTGGGTACACCAGGACAATGACTGAAGTACTAGCCTTGGGACAATGGAACAATTGTACTCTTTGAGAATTTATCTCTTCTCTCTTTTTATCTTATTTAATTTTATTTTTTATTTTTAAAAAATTTTAATGTTTTATTTATTTCTAAGAGAGAGAGAGACAGACAGACAGACAGACAGCATGAGCAGGGAGGGTCAGAGAGAGAAGGAGACACAGAATCTGGAACAGGCTCCAGGCTCTGAGCTGGCTGTCAGCACAGAGCCCAATGTGGGGCTCAAACCCATGAACTGTGGGATCATGACCTGAGTTGAAGTTGGAGGCTTAAGTGTGACTGAGCCACCCAAGCTCCCCTCTCTTCTCTCTTTTTAGATCACACTGAAGTTTTTGTTTTTTAAGTTGTAACTGATGAAATTCTTGAGCTTTTAGATCAGAGACTCCAAATACTTAGTAGAGAGGTCTGGGCTGCACAGAACCAAGCCAACCAACACCAACCAACCAACCAACCAACCAACCAACCAACCAACCAACCAACCAACCAAAGTCTTCGACTTACATAGAGAATCAGCTTAAGGCAAAGATATGTAATAGAACACATTTCTTGTCATTATCCTCTCCATTGACTTATCCTGCTTCTTGTTCTCTTTCATAAACCTGCAGAGCCTAGTTGGTTAGTTTTTCATGTTACTTGGGGCTTTGTATTCTAAATCCTTGTACATATTCTATTCCTGCCCAAGCAAACATATTTTATGTCTCATTCATTCAGCGTTCTTGTCTTGACTAAATGTCATGTCGAAGGGGAATGGGGCATGCCATTTTAAATAATGCCTTAATATATTTAAGTTCCAGAATTATTCAAAACATTAAAAAAGTGTGATCCTTTATTCAAAATAATTTATAGTTATTGGGGGTACTAATGTAAGCTATTAATAGATGTTTATAACTTGCAGAATTATTCAAGGAATGAGGTACATTCTTGTTTTCTAGCAAATGTTTGATGGATGGATTGCTTTTATGAACCATCTTAAAAATGGTTGAATTTACCTTAATGATTTCACACAGCTTCTGACCAATGGGAAAAACAAAATTATAAAAACTATTTTTTAAGATGATATATTGAGCCATAGAGAGATTTAGCTACTTTCTTTCTTTTTTTTTTTTCAATGTCATACAATGACTTGTTGGTATGGAAGGAACTGAATTTACCCCATTTTCAATCCTGCAAATTACTACAGATTTTATGATTCTGTTTTCTTGCCATGACCAATATTTATTGTGAAACAGTCAAGGTCAGATTTTCAATTCTATCAGTGAGCAATTGCATGGAAACCCACTGGATTGGCTAAGAGGTAAGTAATCAGAGTTAGCCCCAAACCCAGATTGACCATGCAACAATTTCTTCCTAAATGTGATCATCTGTAGCCCAATTCCTATTAAGTATAAATCAATGTTATTTAAATAGCCCCCTGAAAGAACACTGTATCACCTTCTAAAGACATTTGTCTTCAGCTGGATTGATACCTAATGACCATATACTCTGAAAAATAGGACCATTGGAGGATT
Source organism: Proteles cristata cristata (assembly GCA_017311185.1). Lineage (NCBI taxonomy): Eukaryota > Metazoa > Chordata > Mammalia > Carnivora > Hyaenidae > Proteles > Proteles cristata. The sequence continues at coordinate 418,324 of JAESUZ010004025.1, read as the reverse complement.
TGCTATAGATTTTGGTGTGCAAACTGCAACCATTTGAATTCACGTAACGTATATTTCAAAACAAAACTCCTTCTTTTAACTGAAACCCAGATAAAAGAAGATAATTCTAAGTTATAGTGTCAGGAGATCAGTAGAAGAGTGAGTGGAAGGAGCGGGAGAGCCTTGGGAAACTTGAGTATGTGGCCTGTGTGTCAATACTCTCATACAGATGTTTCCACTTTTGTTGCTATAAAGAAGAAACCAAATATGACCATTTGTCAACACCTGGAGAAAACTTTAAAGAGGTGATTGTGCAACACATAAAAGGATTTTCTAAGCAACAGTCTGTCAGGAACAATCACTCAGTTTAAGAAAGGGAAACATTAAATACTCAATTTAAGAAAGGGAAACATACAGAATTGCTTTGAAGGTTGAAATAGCCAGCTGATTAAACTTTTATAGTATATAAAACCCCATAATTCCTCTTTTCAACTGTTTCTCCTTTTGAGTTGGATTTATTAGGAAAATCCATAAATTATCAGGCTATTGTCAGCGTAGTAAATGCCTTGGAAAGCTTGAATCATTCTTCTGAATTTTATGAAATTATTTTGAAGCTGGAATTCATATACAGAAGAAAGGATCTGAAGATCTCTGCATATAACTTTTACTTCCCGTGTTTGAAAACATGGGAAAAAGATGTCCAAATTAGTATTGTACTGACCTCTGCTCTTTTCTACTTAAAAGATCCTGTAGAGGATCTATTTTTCAGATAGTATTACTTTCAAAGTTCAGAAATAAGGAGAAAACAGTCTCTATTTTCTTTTCTTATTGCTGTAAAACACAAAAGATACTTTGAGGAGCATTTTATCTGAGCAGGACTTTTCTGTATTCTGGATGCTGTTTGTCTTACACAATAGGGTTTGAGTATGTGTTTGCTGATTAGTATTTCTGATTAGGACATAGATAATCATCTGAAGTAAGTGCTGCTGGATATTTTTGGACTTCACATAAATATACATGAGTGTGGATGGCAGGAAAATAGTAAATAACAATGCAACGCTGAATGATTAGAGTCTAATATGCTATGTTGTCAGGGAAGAAATGTGGGTTCAATTTCCAGTTGTAGCCTTTTATAACTCACCCAGAGTTTAGTACAGTAGGGACTAACCCCGTATAAATGCGTGTTTGGTGTTTTGCTACCAAACCAGAAAAAGAATCAGATTTCTAATTCCAGAATTATTCTTTCCCCTCAATGTTCATTTGTGTTTTGAAGTATGTGATCAATTATACTGATGCCTTTCTGTTGGATGTTTCTAAAGGTCTTCCTAAGAAAAAAAAAAAGGAAGATAGAAAACAAATAAATAAAAATTTACTGTGTTCATTAGACTGAGACATTAATCATGTCATAACTTTGAAAATGAATGAACATTTTAAAATTTTGACTTCTTTTTCAATCCATCTTTATGCCAGGAAGCAAACAACTTCCTGTGCACTTGTGATTTTGTCTGTTATTTTGCGTGCTAGTGTTGCCTGTGCCGGGCTGGGTGTCCATGTTAATTCATAGACTGCACCCTCTTCTCCCTGTGCACAGCAATTTCCCTGTGAGTGGTGGTAGGACGGCACTGTGCATTCTTCTGTTTACTTTATAGTTGGTGAAGCTGAGATGTAGGGATGAAGACATTACTTTTAAGTTATGGCCTGACTCAATGCCAAAGACAAGAACTCAGGGCATTCTAATTCCCAGTTCTATGAAATACCAGCTTTTATTTTTCTCTTCATCTTAGCTTCATCGTCTCTTCTGTAAATCAGGCCCCGTGGCCTTACCACAACACTGACTGCCAAACACCTGCACTTAACACCCTGTAAATGGGCTGTCAGGACTCGCCGGACAAGAGTCTAAAATAAATGGTCTGAAGCTTGCTTCAAAGAAGACAAACTGACCCCATGATTTTAATTCCTGTTCCATTCCCAAAACCCACTGACATAACCAAAGGAATATAAAAACATGGAAAAATCTGTCTGAGCTTCAAAGCAAGGAGGGATGCCCTCCAACGTGTCAGAGAAATCTCAGCAAAATACACTGTAAGTGACAATAAGCTCCAGAATGGGCTCTGACCAAACTGTGAATCACTGTGTAGGAGAGAGTAAAGGCTGCCTCAGGGAATAAGTGGATGCAGTCCTAAATAGAGCATGTGCTGAGAGCTGTGTAGGGGGAAGGCAGGAGCAAGCCCTCGAGAAGTTAGGGTGGACAGCAAATCTCAGTTCTTTCAGAAACTGAGGATACATGAGTGTCAACAAATAGTGGTAGGCATCCGCATGCATTCTCAGCTAACATTTGATACAGAGGGAATGAGTTTCAAGGAACTGCCAACGGCGGAAATGATACCCTCTCAGGGCTAGATCATATACTGCATACCTTTTGTAGAATTGAGAGTGAAATTTCAGGGTCAGAGCCTGTCTAACAGTTTTCACATACACTAGGATCTCTGACTAAATGCAATGCCTCCATGATATTAGACCATTTCCTCTCCCTTTAGTCCTCAGCTTAAAGGTGAGAGTCTTTGTCTGAAGGCTTTTCACCCCAGAGCCACCTGCTCCCTCAGTGCTAGCGAGAAGTGAGAGTAATGGCGGTGAAGGGCTGTCCAGGTCTATGGGCTTCTCTCCCAGAAAGTTGGAAACATTTGCTCAGGGCACAAAGGGCAGAGATTTTAGCTGATGTTGAAATGTTTACAGCCTTCCAGTGCTTAATGCCAAAAGGCCTCTGTTTTCAGGTAAAGATCTATTAAACCTGCCTAGTTGGAACCCATTTAATTTCAACAAACCTTAGCTTTCCTCTTGACCTGTAAAGAAGCCATCAACATCTACAAGGTTCCTGATCAGATACAGCACAGGATTTGCATATGTAATTTATTCTCTCCCAGGACACCCAGGTAGTCTTCTTACAGGAATCTTATGATTCCTGGTCTCTAGGAACAATGGTTTTTACATGAAACGTAAAAATATTTTATATAAGGGGCAGAGGGGTGGCTCAGCCAGCTAAGCATCTGATTCTTGATTTCAGCTCAGGCTGTGATCTCATAGTTTGTGAGATCTAGCTCTGGGTCAGGCTCTGTGCTGACAGCATGGACTCTCTCCCTGCCCCTTTCCTAGCTCGTGCACACGCTCTCTTTCTCAAAAAAATAGGTATTTAAAAAGTATTTTACATAAAAAACTTTAAAAAAATTTCTTCATAAAGTGGAAACATCATTCCATAGATGGTGCCAAGGGGAATTTGGTGGCGTTTGGCACCTTTTGGCATTTTCTTGGTAACCCCCAATAAGAGTGAGAGGAGTCTAGCAGATGGTCCTGCCCATGTCTTGTTTCTAACAAGAGAATTCAAATCTGTTAGAAAAAGGAAGGCAATATACTCTTGCTCAGTTTGAGCAATATGCTCTCAGTGTGAGACTCAAGGGTAAACTAAAATGCTTTATCACAGCTGTAGAGACCCTGGACTGAGGCTCCCTCTGCCCATCCCCACCTTCTTCGTCCTCACATTCTAACTCTGATCTGTGGAAGCAGACACGGCAAAGCCAGTCTCCTTCTTTCCCTTATATGGACCACAAAGCATTTACAAAGAGAACAAGACATTCTTTTAAAAAATCTCCTTTCCTAATTCTGGACAATAAACTGTTCTTTTCTCCCGTCCAACCACCAACAGTCTCCCACACTTGAAAGATGAAAAAAATGGAGGAAAATCAACAGATATATAAAAAAGTCTCAGCCCTTCATCAGAAAGGGATTTAAAGAATCACAGCAAAAATCTCCCTATGAAGCAAACTTACTACATGGAACTGGAGATAACTTCTGACACTTAAAGTTGTGTTTTTGAAAGAGCTTAAAAGGCCATTGCATCTATGAAAAGGGAAACATTTAAGGTAAAGAATGATAAAAAAAAAAAAACACAGCTTCATGCTTTATAATATAAAAATACCACAATGGATCTTTCCTACACTCTGAATTTTATGAAAATAAAAATCCCCCCTCCCAAGCATACAATACTGAACAGATGCAGCAAATGTATAGAAGAAAGGTAAATGTGAACAATAGAACACAGAGGGAAAACGTTAACAATGATACAGAGATGTTTACTATGAATTATAAAAAAGGCTCATGATGAACTTACTCAGGAGATTGAATGTAATGTGACTTCCAGAGAGAGAAAAAACTAGTGCTGAAGAAACCATAAAGAAAAAAATCAAGTCTTCCCAGGTTGAAGATAACCTTGAATCTTCATATCAGTTATGCAATTGGGAAAAGTGAGTTAAAACAGTCCATATTTGGAAATCTTGTTGAAATTTCTGTATCCAGGCAGAAAATTCCAATGACTGCCAATTAAACTTCTTGGAAATAGTTACAGAAGATAATGAAATGACACTGAGTTTTGCAGCAAAAATCATTGTGACCCAAGAATTGTATATCTGTCCAAAGATTATTCATGTGCAAGAGCAGTAGAAAGGCACTCTGAGAGATGAAGGAAATCAGAAAGCAAATTACCAATGTGCTGTTCTTGAAAACATAAATCAATAAGATATTTGTAACTTACCGAGAAATGCATTGAAATGAAGTTATGAATGAGAAAGATGGAGAGATTAAAAAAAAAAAAAGGCTCTTAAGTGAATGCTGTACCTTCCTTCCATCAGTTTCCTGAGTGGATTTCTCTTTAGCTTCTGTGGCATGGTCACTTCATCTTGCTATGGTGGTCTCTATGGCTAGTCTGGTGATTATTAATTTAGTGTTCACACCACTTTAGACTTGAGAATGGTTTGAGAAGGACAAGCTTGCCTTCTGGTGGGGTTGGAAAGCAGCCTGGGAAGTTCTCTCTGAATTTCTAAGCAAATGTGGGGCAATAGTTCCCCCTTAAACTTCATTATTACCCCAGATTATATAACACATCTCACCTTCTTTTAGCTAGAACTCAGGAATGGCAAATCAGGCCACTCATCTGGTCATTTTAATCCATGCCTCCTCCTCTTCTCTTTCTCCCCACTCCCTCACACATTCCTACCTGGAGGAGTCAAGTTTCCTTTAATTTTCTGAGTTGTATCTCCCCTCTTCCAGATTCCTGCTAAGCCTTATCAGAGTTCAGTTAGACCTCCCCTAGATTAGAAAAGAAATTCTCCAACTTTGATTGTTACTATGCTAAAAGAGGGAGATTGAGGGAGAGAAATCCTTAGCAATACATTATCCTGACTTGTCTAACTATTCTCTGCTCTACACTTCTATTTTGACAAACTTTATATTTCCTTAATCTTTCTCTTCAAACAAGTGTGAATGTTGTCCTGGGCACATCAACACTTAGGGAGGACACAGTGAAAGTTTTGTGTTTGGAAAGGCAAAGTGGAAAGCACATTAAAAATGTGTGTGTGTGTGTGTGTGTGTGTATCTGATTTCATTTTGAGAGTTACTGGTAATGTATTCTAAAAATGTTTTTCTATTTTAGAGTCCCTTTTATAGCATGTATGTCTATTTTTCCATGCTTTTGTTGAACCATGGATGTTATTATTTTTCTTTCTTTTTTGTTTTTTTTTCACTTTTTGTCAATCTGATAGAGAAAAATTATCAAATATCTCTTATCTCATTTCTTATCACAAGGAGGATTGTATCTTTTTATGTTCATGGTTTTTTTATTGTGTTATGTCTGTGTGTCTGTTAATGGCTGAATACCCTTTCCTAATTTCCTACTCCATGGTTTATTTATTATTTTTCTTTCTTTTTTGTTTTTTTTTCACTTTTTGTCAATCTGATAGAGAAAAATTATCAAATATCTCTTATCTCATTTCTTATCACAAGGAGGATTGTATCTTTTTATGTTCATGGTTTTTTTATTGTTGTTATGTCTACTTCTTCTGTTAATGGCATATGAATACCCTTTCCTAATTTCCTACTAGGTTATTTAACTTTTCTCATTGATGTAAATTTCTTACTGACTATATGAGGATGTTAAACATATAAACACTCAGAATGGTGTCTAATATATAGCACGCATGCAATATGGATTGTTTTGGGGAAATATAATAAAAACCAAAATCTCCCAACCCAGAAAACCTCTCCATGAAGATAGTAGAGAAAGAAAACAGTTTTATTATTGAAGAAGCATCAAGCCATAATCCCATGCACATCACAGGCAATCTGATAAGAGATTGCACAAACAAGAATTTCACCCCCTTATACAGCCAAGCAAACACAACCCATTCCATACATGTTCTCAAGATAAACAATAACTAGATCTGAGGTTAGTGGACTGAACAGACCATTTGTCACACACAGTTTATCCTGGATTCACCTGGTAATTGTGATGACCATCAGTGTTAGCTAATTGACTTTATCCAGAGGAAAAGCAATGTTGTCATAGCTTTATGACAGGTAGTTTTGCAACATGGAGCAAGGTGCCTACTAAAATTAGGTGCTAGCCTCCCAAGAAAATAGGGAGACAGGGGTGCTCTCTCCCTTGATGATTACATTTCAAATAGATGGCTCTCAGGTCCTTGAGAAAGACAGTTTTGGATCATAAAGCTGACAAAAGGCCTATCTAGTTTTCAAAAGGATTTATATATATATATTTCAAAGACATGAGAAAGTACCTTACAATTACAAGTGTTCTAAAGTCAATGCTTTAAGAAAAAAGAAGGAAAATGTCTTATTTTCAACAGGAAGAATTAAGCTCCTTACGTTTAGTTTGTATTTGTCCTTACAGTTGCTGATAATATTATCATTGTTGTTATTTGAATGTGCTTTTTAGATTAGGAATATTACATTCCACTTTACTATATACTCAGTGAAAACAAAGCAAAGCAAAAAGGAAACAAAACTCAAAAATGCTGGCTTTTGAGGTCTTACCCAGCCTGGGCACTGCTGTCACTCAGATCTCACCTGGATGACACTCCCGTTTACTCCCCTCCTGCCACAGGGGAATGTACTCCCAGACTCTGTTCTGGCTGTTGTCTCTTCTTGGAACATCATCCCCCAGATATGTGCAGTTTTATTCCTTGTCATTTTTCAAATGACACTTTCTTATTGAAGGTTACCTTGACCACTCTATTTAAAATGATATGTTCATCCTGGTCCTGGCACTCCCACCTAGAAATCCGTATCCCTCTCCTTGCTTTAGTTTTATCTATAGCACTTATCATCTCTCTCTTTTTTTAATAATGTTTTTTATTTATTTCTAGGAGAGGGAGAGAGACAGCGTGAACACGGGAGAGTCAGAGAGAGAGGGAGTCACAGACTCTGAAACAGGCTCCAGGCTCTGAGCTGGCAGTCAGCACAGAGCCCGATGCAGGGCTCGAGCCCACAAACCGTGAGATCATGACCTAAGCGAAAGTCAGACGCTCAACCGACTAAGCCACCCAGGCGCCCCAGCACTTATCATCTCTTAATAGACTAGAAACTTTACTATTTATTTTGTTTGTTGTCTTGTCTCCTCCCTCTCATTAGAAGGCAGGGGGCAGGGAGACACAAGATATTGTCTATTTTCTTCACTGCTTTGTCTCTAGGGCTGAGTAAGCTCTCAATAATATTTTGGAATGGATGAAAAAATTGATAAATATACATTGACATCTTCATCGATGTTTCATTGTGTACATAGGGTGTTTCATATAGAAATGTTTTCATCGTTATATAGGCAAATCTATCAATCTTTTCTTTTATGGTGTCTGACTTTCAAGTCTTCCTTTAAAAAATTTTTCAAAAGGCACCTGGGTGGCTCAGTCAGTTAAGCTTCTGACTTCAGCTTCCAGGTCATGATCTCACAGTTCATAAGATCGAGCCCTGAACAGGGCTTTGTGCTGACAGCTCAGAGCCCGGAGCCTACTTCAGATTCTGTGTCTCCCTCTCTCTTCCCCTCTCCCAATCACACTCTGTCTCTCTCTCTCTCTCTCAAAAATAAATAAACATAAAATGTACCACATACCATGATAATATAAAATGTTAACAGTAGAGGAAATTGGGTTTATAGTTTAGAGATGTCCTTTGTATTATGTTTGCATCTTTTCTGTAAATTTAAAATTATCCTAAACTAAGAAGAAGTTTATTTAAAGGTGTTATCTTTTCTCTGATCATGTTTACAGTTTTGATTTTAGTTTTGGATATTAAGACTATACTGGAATGGGGGCTCCTGGAAGGCTCAGCTCAGTTGGTTGAGTTTCTGGCTCTTGATTTTGGCTCAGGTGACAATGCCAGGGTCATGGGATCGAGCCCTGCATCAGGCTCTGTACTGACCATGAAGCCTGCATAAGATTCCCTCTCTCTCCTCCTCTGCTCCTCTTCTCTGCTCAGGTTCTCTCCCAAAATTAAAACTTAAAAAAATTAGCTTAAAAGACTACACTGGAATGACTTTCTTGTTGTTCTTATATTGTGTGAAGTAGAAGACATTTTAATTTTTCCCTTTAGGATAGTCAGTTGTTACTGTTTCAAATGCTGTACATAACATGTATTCATTTAAGGAATTACATTCTTATTTTCTGAAAATATCTGAACTCTTCTCATACATTTATTCTTTTAGATTAATTTTATAATTGGGTCAGTCATCAAGTTTTATAGAAATTCCCATTGTTATTTTGACTTTGATTGAGATTGTATATGTACAGGATAGATATTTTTGGTAAAATATTACTGCATTGAATTAATATACTTAATGTTCCTTATATGCAAAGATACTATAATCAGTAATAAAAAAGAATATGCAAGGTACATGAACAGGCAAGTTAACTGATGAGAAATCAAAAGATCAATGGCATACAAAATTTATACAAGAGATTTCAAGCTAAAGAATCATCAATAAAATACAAATTAAAAAAGAGTCAGCACTGTTTTTTTCTCAAGTGGAAAAGATTAAAATGAGCAATAATGCCTGGCTCTTGCAAAGATGTAGTTAAATAGGGTCTCATATATTGTTGGCAGGAAAGTAAATTTTGTACAGTCTTTCTGGAAAACAAATTGGTAATTTCTTTCAAATTCTCAACATTTTGAACACACATTTATCAACTTTATCTACTTCTGAAGATCCCTCACAAGAAATAATCATGCAAAATATAAATTGTAAAAACACTTCCCACAATACTGCTTTATAATAGTGAAGATAACCCAGTTTTACATTAAGGCATAGTTGAATAAAATTTGTTATATATGTACAGTGGAATCCCTCTCTATACAGTTCTGTATCATGATAAGCCAACCAGAACAGGCTTGGTAGGAGTGCCATGAGATTTGTTCATATATGAGGGAGAAATATCATATATAGATTTTTCATGGACTGAAATAAGTACGGATTTTTAAAAAGGCAAGTTTGCATGTGGTCTCTAGAACATAATCTCTTTTCCCCCTTTGGGTAAGCTGAATGACTGAAAGCTATCAAAGAGAGCTACTTGTCTTTGAGCAAACTAACCATTATCAGGAAAGACAATTCCAATTATTTGTAGCTTTTCTAAGAAACCTTGTGATTCAGACATGGAGTATATGTGATCTATTTGGATCTGTTGGTTGTGGGTGTCCTGCCATTGACACCCACACTTCAGGTAATTTACCAGGCCTGTACCACTCTGTTATGATGTCGCAGCTTCCCCTTTAAGTCAACCTCTGATTCCAGTGATCTTAAGCTGACTCAGAGAACTTAAGTTCTTTTTCAGTGTACCACTATCAAGGGGAGGTCACGTTGGTATGACAACTACTTAGCAATAATTAAGCACCTGGGCATCAGATAGTAGAGAGGCAAGAAGTATAGGGACAACAACAGAAATGTTAGAACTCACTTCATAGCCAATATTCTAGTTGGGCTAGGCCTAAATGGAGAGTAGTTCCATGGGTTAGTTTGGTCAGTCTTAGATGAACAAGTGCCTCTGTTTTTTGTTTTGTTTTGTTTTGTTTTGTTTTGTTTTTTAGTTGACTGATTGAGTTCACTTCAACGAAAGGAGTTCAGGTTCAACTGTGTATGCATGAGAGGGCCATCTGTTAATGCAAGAATATTCCTGGGGGTACACAATGAGGGGACATAAAGTATTGTTTATGATAACAGGTCAGTACCAACTCCTCTCTGGACTTAATTTGTCTCATTGTGGAGGACCATTACCTTAGATGAAACTAAATAGAGCATGTGCTAATTTTGAAATAGATTTTTCATGAAATGACTGGACTATAACTATTCTTATCTTTGATGTTTCTTAAGCCCTTTTGCAGCTCTGGAGGATATCAGTATCAGCAGTTAATTGTACAGTACTAAGGTCCAATTAAAATGCATCAGGGTTGGGAGGGGCCAAGATGGAGGAAGAACATGGAAGGTTTTTTTGCATATCTCATCCCTGAAATCCAGCCAGATCAACATTAAACCATCTTGCACACCTAGAAAACTGATTTCAGGATTAACACAATAATCTGCACAACCTGAACCACAGAACTCAGCAAGTATGCGGTGCAAAGAGGTGAATTGGAGGAGAGAGAAGCTGTGGAGGGCAGGGAGCTGCTTTTGCTTGTGGAGAGAGAACTGAGAGAGGATGGGGAAAGGGGGTGGGGCAGTGCGGCGGTGGGGGAGAGTACAGAAAAGCATCCTCCTGGCCTGAGAGTAGCTGGAGAGAAAAAAAGAGTATGCAAGGGACTGAAAGAAAAAGGGAGAAAGGAGAAAGGAAAGGGTTTAAATTCCATTAAGACCCTATAAACAGGGGAAGCACAGAGTCTGAAACTCCACAGCTTGATACCTGGTGGTGCTCTGGAGGGAAGGGCAAATCCCCGGAAGCAGAGAGTGAGGTCCTTGAGGTCCTGGGGCCACATAGGGAGAGGTGGTTCCTCTGCTGGAAGGACATTTGGTATGAGGCTGTGCAGGCACACCATTGGCAAAGGTCCCAGTGGACCCTGGAGAACAAATACATTTTCTGGTGCTGGAACAAAGACATTAAGGGGGAAGTCTGATGCTAGATGTATGTTGTGATTTCCCATAATCCCTGAAATGCTGCTGCTACACGATCCCATGAACTTTTTCTGGGGTGGGCTGACACCCAGCCACAGTATCTGGACATTGGCAGCAGCATGGCCCCATGACTGTTTCTGGGGGCCGGTGGACTCATTGCTCAGTGAGACCTTCCCCACCAGTTACCACCTCCTCCTCCCCAGGGTTGGAATGTGTCAAAGCCACAGTCCCTCAGAAGTGAGGGGTTGGGAAACACAGCCGCATCTGAGATAAAACTCTGGAAGGAGGTGATGCCTGGCAGCCTGAGAGCTTGGTAACAGACAGTTTACAAACGAGGAGTGGATAGAAATCAGAGACTAAAGAGGGGTGCATGATTGACAGTTGGGGAGGTCACAGAGTTCTGACACTAGAGACTATGTAGCTGGGTGATGCCATTTTCACCCCTCCCGCGCATGCCCATATGTGCCCACACTCGCCACAGCAATCTACCCCAGTAAGCTAAGCAGCTTAGTAGTGAAGGGAGCCATTACACTAAGCTGCACCCAACTGGGCCAACTGCAGTTCTGAGGAAGAACACCACAAGTCTCTCTACCTGCTTAGTTTACTGACTATAAAGTGCTTCATAGTTTGACTTCTAGGGGAAACTGATGTAATTTCAATCATATTTTGATCTGTTCACTGGTCCTTCTATTAAATGTTTTTTTTTTCTTTTTCTTTCCTTTTCCTATTCTTGAATACAGAAAGAGAAAAATCTATTTTTATTTTCCATATTTATTAAAAATATTGTTCTCTAATTTTTTTCTACTATATATTTTACTTTTTGTAAAATTTTCAAATTCTACTTTACTTCCAGCATTTTATTATTTCATTTTATTCTATTTCATTATATTCATTTTTTCAAAATTTCAAATGTTTTCCTTTTTTTCCCCTTTTTTCTCTAATTTATCAAGCTCCTTTCAACAACCATATCAAAACACACCTAGGACCTAGCATCATTTATTTAATTTTTTTGTGTTGTTTTTAATTTTCTAATTAATTATTTTTTACGTTATTTACTTTGCTTCCTTCCAAATGATGAAATGAAGGAATTCACCCCAAAAGAAAAAACAGGAAGAAACGACAGCCAGGGACTTAGCCAACACAGATATAAGCAAGATGTCTGAACCAGAATTTAGAATCACCCATACTAGCTGGGGTCGAAAATAGATTAGAGTCCCTTTCTGGGGAGATAAAAGAAGTAAAAGCTAGTCAGGATGAAATAAAAATGCTATAACCGAGCTTCAATCTTGAATGGATGTCACAGCAGCAAGGATGGATAAAGCAGAGCAGTGAATCAGTGATATAGGGGACAAATTTATGGAGAATAATGAAGGAGGAAAAAAGAGGGAGACTAAGGTAAAAGAGCATGATTTAAGAATTGGAGAAATCAGTGATTCATTAAAAAGGAACAATAACAGGATCATAGGGGTCCCACAAGGTGAAGAGAGAGAAAAAGGGGTAGAAGGATTATGTCAGCAAATCATAACAGAAAACTTTCCTAACCTGGGGAAAGACAAAGATATCAAAATTTAGAAAGCACAGAAGACTCCTATTAGATTCAACAAAAACTGACCATCAAAAAGGCATAGCATAGTCAAATTCACAAAATACTCAGGCAAGGAAAGAATCGGGAAGGCAGAAAGGGATAATAAGTCCTTAACCTACAAGGGAAGACAGATCAGGTTTGCAGCAGACCTATCCACAGAAACCTGGCAAGCCAGAAAGGAGTGGGAGCATATATTCCATGTGCTGAATCAGAAAAATATGCAGCCAAGAATTTTTTTATCCAGCAGGGTATCATTCAAAATAGAGGAGTGATAAAAAGTATCCCAGACAGACAAAAATTAAAGGAGTTCATGAGCACTAAACCAGCTCTGCAAAAAATTTTAAGGGAGATTCTCTGAGGAGAGAAAAGGCTAAAAAAAAAATAAATAAAAAGAAATAGAAAGAAAAGAAAAGAAAAAAGAAGAAAAAAAAAAGACCAGAAACAACGAAGATAAGAAAGGACCAGAGAACACAACCAGAAACTCCAACTCTACAGGCAACATAATGGCAATAAATTCATATTTTTAAGTACATACTCTAAATGTCAATGGACTATATGCTACAATCCAAAGACATAGGGTAACAGACTAGATGTGAAAACAAGATCCATCTATCTGCTGTTCACAAGAGACACATTTTAGACCTAAAGACACCTTCAGATTAAAAGTAAGGGGATGGAGAACCATCTATCATGCTAATGATCACCAAAAGAATGCTGGAGTAGCCGTACCTATATCAGACAATCTAGCTTCAAAATAAAGACTGTAACAAGAGACAAAGAAGGGCATTGTATCATGATTAAGGGGTCTACCCACCAAGAAGACCTAACAATTGTAAACATTTATGCTCCAAATATGAGACACCCAAATATATAAATCAATCACAAACATAAAGAAACTATTGATAATAATATCATAATAGTAGGAGACTTCAACATTCCACTTACAGCAATTGACAGATCATCTAAACAGAAAATCAACAAGGAACCAATGGCTTTGAATGACACACTGGACCAGTTCAACTTAACAGATATATTCAGAACATTTCATCCTAAAGCAGCAGAATACACATTCTCCTCCAGGTCACATGGAACATTCTCCAGAATAGATCACATACTGGGACACAAATGAGCTCTCAACAAATACAAAAGGATTGAGATCATATCGTGCATATTTTCAGACAACAATGCTATGAAACTTGAAATCAACCAAAAGAAAAAATGTGGAAAGATAACAAATATTTGAAGACTGAAGACCACCTACTGAAGAATGAATGAGCTAACCAAGAATTTAAAGCAGAAACTAAAAGGTACATGGAAGCCAATGAAAATGATAACACCACAGCCCTAAATTGCTGGGACACAGCAAAGCCAGTCATAAGAGGAAAGTATATAGCAATCTATACCTTCCTATAAGAGAAGAAGAGAAAGTCTCAGATATGCAGCCTAACCTTACACATTAAAGAGTGGGATAAGAACAGCAAGTAAAACCCCAAACCATCAGAATACAGGAAATAATAAAGATAAGAGCAGAAATCAATGTATCAAAACAAATAAACAAACCAAAAATGGTAGAACAGATCAATGAAACCAGAAGCTTGTTCTCTGAAAAAATTAACAAAATTGATAACCCCCTTGCCAGTTTGATCAAAAACAAAAAGTAAAGGACCCAAATAAATAAAATCAAGAATGAAAGAGGAGAGATCACAACCAACACATCAGAAATAAAAACAATAACATGAGAATAATATAGGTAAGTATATATCAAAAAAAGGGCAGTATGGAAGAAATGGACAAGTTGTTAGAAACATATAAACTACCAAAACGGATAGTAAAGAAATCGAATGAGTAATCAATAATCTCCCAAAAAACAAGAATCCAGGGCCAGATGGCTTTCCAGGGGAATTCTACCAAACATTTAAAGAAGAGTTAACACGTATTCTCTTGAAGCCGTTCCAAAAAAAATACAAACGGAAGGAAAACTTTCAAACTCTTTCTTTGAAGTCAGCATTGCCTTGATTACAAAACCAAAGACCCCACTAAAAAGGGGAACTATAGACCAATTTTCCTGTTGCACATGGATGAGAAATTCTCAACAAGATACTAGCCAACAGGATCCAACAATACATTAAAAAATTATTCACCACGACCAAGTGGGATTTATACCTGGGATGCAGGGCTTGTTCAATATCTGCAAAACAATCAATGTGATACAACACATCAATTAAAAGAAAGGGCAAGAACCACATGATTCTCTCAACAGATGCAGAGAAAGCATTTGACAAAATACAGTATCCTTTCTTGATAAAAATCCTCAAGAAAGGAAGGATAGAAGGATCATACCTCAAGATCATAAAAGCCATATATGAAAGACCTACCACTAATATCGTCAATGGGGAAAAACAGAGCTTTCCCCCTTAGGTCAGGAACAAGAGAGGGATATCCACTCTCGCCACTGTTATTCAACGTAGTATTGGAAGTCTTAGCCTCAGCAATCAGACAACACAAAAGAATAAAGGGCATTCAAATTGGCCAGGAGGAGGTCAAACTTTCAATCTTCACAAATGACATGATACTCTATATGGAAACCCAAAGATTCCACCAAAAAAAAATGCTAGTACTGATCCATGAATTCAGCAAAGTCACAGGATATAAAATCAATGCAAGAAATTCGTTGTATTCCTATACATCAAAAATGAAGCAACAGAAAGAGAAATCAAGGAATCGATCCCATTTACAATTGCACCAAAAATCTTAAAATACTTAGGAATAAATCTAACCAAAGAGGTGAAAAATCTATACACTAAAAAGTATAGAAAGCTTTTGAAAGAAATCAAAGAAGCCATAAAAAATTGGGAAAATATTCCATGCTCCTGGATAGGAAGAATAAATATTCTTAAAATGTCATCACTACCCAAAGCAATCTACATATTCAATGCAATCCCTATCAGAATAACACCAGAGTTCTTCACAGAGCTAGAACAAACTATCCTAATATTCTATGGAACAAGAAAAGACCCCAAGTAGCCAAAGCAATCTTGAAAAAGAAAACCAAAACTGGAGGCATCATAATCCCGGACTTTAAGCTGTATTACAAAGCTGTAATCATCAAGACAGTATGGTACTGGCTCAAAAACAGACACTCTGATCAATGGAACAGAACAGAGAACCCAGAAATGGACCCACAAACGTATGGCCAACTAATCTTTGACAAAGCAGGAAAGAATATCCAATGAAATAAAGACAGTCTCTTCAGCAAGTGGTGCTGGGAAACCACTTGTGTAGAAAAATGAACCTGGACCACTTTCTTTTACCATACTCAAAAAATGGATGAAAGACCTAACCGTAAGACAGGAAACCATCAAAATCCTTGAGGAGAAAGCAGGCAAAAGCTCTTTGACCTTGGCCACAGCAACTTCTTACTCATCACATCTCTGGAAGTAAGGGAAACAAAAGCAAAAATGAACTACTGTGACGTCATCAAAATAAAAATCTTCTGCACAGCAAAGGAAACAATCAGCAAAACTAAAAGGCAACTGAAGGAATGGAAGAAGATATTTGCAAAACACATATCAGATAAAGGGTTAGTATCCAAAATCTATAAATAACTTATCAAACTCAACACCCAAAAAACAAATAATCCTGTGAAAAAATGGGCAAAAGACATGAATAGACACTTATCCAAAGAAGACATCCAGATGGCCAACCAACACTTGACAAAATGCTGAACATCACTCATCATCTGGGAAATACAAGTAAAATCACAATGAGGTACCATCTCCCACCTATCTGTCAGAATGGCTAACATTACCAACTCAGGCAATAACAGTTGTTGATGAGGATTTGGAGAAAGAGGATCTGTTTTGCACTGCTGGTGGGAATGCAAACTGGTGCAGCCACTCTGGAAAACAGTATGGAGGTTCTTCAAGAAATTAAAAATAAAACTACCCTATGACCCAGCAATTGCACTACCAGGTATTTATCCAAGTATATAGTTGTGCTGTTTCAAGGGGCACATGGACCCCAATGTTTATAGCAGTGCTATCAACAATAGCCAAAGTATGGAAGGAGCCTAAATGTCCATCAATGGATGAATGGATAAAGATGTGGTGTGTATATACATATATGTATATATGTATATATATATATATCCATGTGTATATATATATATCCATGTATACACACACACACACACACACACACACACACACATATATACACACACACAATGGAGTGTTACTTGGCAATCAAAAAGAATGAAATCTTGCCATTTGCAACTATGTGGTTTGGACTAGAGTGTTTTATGCTAAGTGAAATTAGTCAGTCAGAGAAAGACAAATATATGATTTCACTCATAAGTTGAATTTAAGATACAAAACAGAAGAACATAAGGAAAGGGAAGCAAAAATAATGTAAAAACAGGGAGGAGGACAAAACATAAGAGACTCTTAAATATAGAGAGCAATCAGAGTGTTGCTAGAGGGATTATGGGAGGGGCAATGGGCTAAATGAGTAAGGAGCATTAAGGAATCTACTCCTGAAATCATTGTTGCATTATATGCTAAATTTAAAAATAAACAAATTATAAATAATAAATAAAATAAAGATTATTTTTTAAAAATATTACGGTTAATAATATTCCTGTGCTGAATATATAAGGGAATATGATGATTAGTTTTGAGGTGAAAAGTAGTGGACTTTTGGGTATGGCATTTGGACTTCTGGGTATTACCAAAAGATCCTTAATAGAGAGATCTGGGGCTGAATGACAAATCCAGCAGTTGGAAAAGTTGTCAACCAGTGACTGGGGAAGGTGAATTAAGGAGTTCAAAGTCTTTGCAGGAACAAAAACAGTTAAGACAATAGCTGAAAAAAATAGGGGAAGAGAATCATAACACTCTATCTTGAACCAACATAAAGAAAATGGGCAGGTAGTAAGAGAAGACAAATTAAATGTAAGTCTTTTGTTCTAAGCATGCACTTTGATTTAAAAGTCCTTGGATGAAACTTTATAATCTATTCTTCTGGCAGCTATTTGTTATTTTAGTGAACCTTGGAGTTGGACCCCTGGAGAAAATGGACTCCTCGGTTGTAGGATTCTGAGCAGTATTTATATTCGGAAACAAGAATCTGCCATGTATGACTTGCAGCATAAGCTCAGGATCTGTGGTAAAAGTAGAAAAAATACCTGAAGTGGTCCCTTTAAGGCAGACTTTTATTTCTCTTTCAATCCATCCTCCCTCCTTATTTGTTATTATTCAGGGGTATGTCTGGGGATACTTAGAAGTACAGCTTGCACCTCCTGGGCATATGACTGTGATATTAATTTTTGTTAGAACCTTGAAAGGTCAGAATTGAGCAAGGTAGAATGTGTCAGAGGTTGAGTCAATATGAGTCTCTCAGGTTTTTTTCTGTAATAATTACATATGGTGAGAGTTTAAGGGAATTTTGTGATATAAATCATGGTTTCTTTAGGGTAGAGTTGGAACTTCAGGCCAATATAGATTAAACTCTTCAAATTTTGACAGTTCTCTTTTATTAAAAAAATTATCACACAGTAAAATTGACTTCTTTTATTTTTGTGTATAGTTCTGTGAATTTTGACATCTGTATAGACTCATGAAACTATCATCACCATCAGGATGCAGGACAGTTCTGCCACTCCAAAACATTCCCTCATGGTCTCCATTTATAGTCACATCCCTGACCCACTTCACCCCTGGAAACCACTATAGTTCTGTGTTTTTGAAAATGTCATATAAATGGAAGCATACAATACATAACCTTTAAAATTGCCTTAACTCAGCATAATGCCTTTGAGATTCATCGACATTATGTGTCAATAGTCCATTCCTTTTTCTTGTTGGCCAGCATTCTGTAGCATGGATGTACCAAAGTTTGTTTATATTTTCACCTATTGAACAACATTTGGATCGTGTCCAACTTGGGGCAATTATGAATAAAGTTGGTATAGAACTTTATATAGAAGAGTTTTTCTTATTAGAAACTGGAGGAAAGGCTGTCCTTGTTATAAAGTGGCAAATGAATCATCTGAATTCTGTCGCATTTTGTGAGAAGTAGAATTTGTAAGTGATGAACATTTAGTTGAGGAGATTTCTAAGCAAAGTGCTGAAAGTATGGCATGGTTTCTCTTTGCTGGAAGAGAGATAAATTGAAGAAGGAATTGTTAAGAAAAAAAGATATAAAAATATGAAGATTTGGAAATTTCGCAGCTTATCCATGCTGCAAAATGTAAGAAAGCATGCTCTACAGAGAACATCAAGGGTATGGTAGACACCCATTTGCTAAAGAGATTACAGGTATGATGCATCGATTCAAACATCTCAACAGAAGTAAGGAATAGAGATAAGTTTCTCCAGGAAAGATCTGCGGAAGACTCTCTTTTCTGAAGACTTAAGGGACCCCTTTTGAGTTGGAGACCAACAAAGGTTTTGAAAATGTTAGAGCAACAGAAATGCTGCCAGTTTAGATTAAAGGGGACAGAGACTGGATGAAATAAAGGAAGGTGGCTGCTGGATTTCTGGGATTCTATAAAGTAGGCCAATAGACTCATCTGTCTGTGAATATGGGTTATACATCAAGATAAGGGAAGAATGACACTGAAGGTGGTTTAGAGGTCAGCAAAGTGGCCACTGTCACCATGGATACAGAGGGAACAGCCTGGGGGGCTAATGCTGTCTCCTCTTCAGTTCTTGAGGTCATGACCACATTCTAGGTTTCAGAGGGTGGGCCATCTCCTCAGCTTCTTCTAGGAGAAACTAGGATGCCAATACCCAGGGCTGAGGGGAAAGGTTGCTACTCTTGTACTTTCAGATGTCAGAGCCACCTCAGTTGGCCTGGAAGACAGATCACTGAACCAAACAGAATTATTCTCAAGACTGAAAATTTAACGGGTTTGGGGTGCCTGGGTGGCTCAGTCAGTTGAGTGCCAGACTCTTGATTTTGGCTCAGGTCAAGATCTCATGGTTTGTGGGTTTAAGCCTCACATTGGGCTCTGTGTTATTAGTGTAGAGTCTGCTTGTGATTCTTTCTATCTCCCTCCCTCTCTACCCCTTCTCCACTTGCTATCTATCTCTCTCTCAGAATAAATAGACATTAAAAAAATCTAATGGGATTTTCCCTGGTAGGTTTCACACTTGGGACCTATGGGTCTTTTCTTTGATTTCTCCAGTTTGGAATGGGAGTATCTATCCTAGGAGGGTCCCACCATTGTAGATTAGAAATAGATAATTTATTGTCTGGTTTCACAGGTTTATTTTATTAAATTTTTAAAAATATTTATTTATTTTTGAGAGAAGGAGTAAGAGAGTGTGAGTTGGGGGAGGAGCAGGAAGAGAGGGGACACAGAATCCGAAGCAGGTTCCAGGCTCTGAGCTGTCAGCATAGAACCCGACGTGGGACTCAAATTCACGAACTGTGAGATTTTGACCTGAGCTGAAGTTAGATGCTTAACATAACAGACTGAGCCACCCAGGAACCCCATGGTTTCATAGTTTTAAAGTTGGAGAGGAATTTTGCCTCTGGATGAATGATACTTCAAATCTTACTCGAAACTTATTTAGGTGGCATTTTTGACTCAGAGTTGATTCTGGAATGGATTGACTCTGGGGGCTGTTTGGATGTGGCAAATGCATTTTATATGTAAGAAGAACAAGAATTTTGAGGGGCCAGAAGATAAAGTGCTATGGGCTATATGATGATCCTTCCAATTTGTATGTTTAAGTCCTAACCCTTGGTACCTCAGAATGTGACTATATTTGAAGGTAAAGAGATAATTAAGTTAAAATAAGATCATTAGGGTGGGCCCTAAAACAATATGACCAGTGTCCTTTTAAGAAGAAGAAATTTGGACACAGATAGGTGTTAAAGGAAAACAACATGAAGACACAGGAAGAGGGTGGCCATCTACTAGCTTTGGAGAGAGGCTTCAGATGAGATTGGGTGCATTCAGGGTGTTATGGCCATAGACTAAGGAGAGAGGCTTCAGAAGAAATCATCCCTGCTGAAGCCTTGATCTCAGACTTCAAGCCATCAGAATTGTGAGAAAATCTATATGTTGCTTCAGCTACTCAATCTGTTGTGTTTTGCTATGTCAGTCCTAGCAAACTAACACAGTAAGTTTTCATAACTCTAGGGTTAATACCCAAGAGTGGGATTGGTAGGTAGTATGGTCAGAGTATATTTTACTTTATAAAAAACTGCCAAACTATTTTGCAGAGTGGTTGTACCATCTTGCTTTCTCACCAGCAATGTATGAGGGCTCCAGTCCCTCTGTGCTCTTGCTTCCAGTTGGTATGGTCACTATTTTTAAAAATTTAGCCATTCCAGTAAGTGTGCTATGATGTCTTATTATGGTTTTAATTTGCATTTCCCTAATAGCTAATGTTGAATTTCTTTGCCAATTTTTAAATTGAGTTGTATCTGTATTGTTGGGTTTTGAAAATTATATATATATTCTACAGACAAGTCTTTTGTCAGATATATGAGTTGCAGATATTTCCTCCCAGACTGTAGCTTATTTTCATGTTCTTAATAGGGACTTTTGAAGCACAAACGTTTTTAATTTTGATGAAGCCTTGAGCTCTTAGAGAGAACTGTTAAAATTTCTTTTGGTTGGAATTAGCCAGGAGTAAAAGTTAGGGCAACTAATTCCATATTTGATTAGAGAGTTCAGCTATCAAAGTTTTACTTGCCCACATAATCTCTGCCTTCTGTCACACGTGCACACACACACACACACACACACACACACACACACACCACACACACACACACACAGAGTTGTTTTAGTCTTCCACACTAGGTTGATGCTACAATATAGCATATTGCCAAACTAAAACTCTGTAACATCTCCTCTGTAACATACATTAAATTGCAATCAAATTTAATTAATAATATCACCAGCTTTCCACCCATTTGGCTTCATATCAGAATACTTTTTAAATGACTTTTTTGACAACAGATGATGTTGACTGGGTGCCCTCTTTCCTCAGCTACCACAGTCATTTCTATTTCCAATGCTGGTGCTCATTTGATTTTGAGGGAGCAAAATCCTGAAGGAATGCTTCCATATGCTAAGGCAAAGGAGACTGTTAACGGCATGCTTGTGGAAGGTGTACACTCTCATTTCTTATTCCCTTATTGGAATTTTTTCCTTTTGGCCTCTGAAATTCAATTTAATATGCTTCTGTGGATTTCCCTTCTAATATACTTCACATGTGGTAAAGACTCCTTCTAGAATGATTCCTATCCATATTCTCTCTGTTGCTCTCACTGTTCTTGATTCTTCCCTGCTAAATTCACTTAGATATTATGGTGAGCAATGGCCAAGATTTTTTTATTATTGAGAGAAAATTTGGTAATTAATATGAGATGGAATCACACGATCCAAAGTGCAGTTCATTATATAGGAAGCATCTTTCTAGGAGATACATTAAAACAATTTACTCATGTCACTTGTGTAGCATATAGGTAATCACCATATCATTAAAACGGAACTTCATGTTGTTCTACATAGAACACATTCTAGGATTTGCTCTACTTCCCATAGTGGTTGGACTAGAGGCTATTTTTTAAAAATTTAAATCCAAGTTAGTTAACATCTAGTGTAATAATGATTTCAGGAATAGATTTTAGTGATTCATCACTTACATATAACACCCAGTGCTCAACTCAACAAGTGCCCTCCTTAATGTCCATTGCCCATTTAACCCATCCCCCACCCAACAGTCTGCCAGCAAATCTCAGTTTATTCTCTGTGTTTAAGAGTCTCTTATGGTATCTCCCTCTTTGTGTTTCTCTTATTTTTACTTCTCCAGAGGCTATTGTTGAGACCAAATGCTCAGCAATATTTCTTTAATGGATGAAGAATGGTAAACAGACCTTTTAGTTTAGGTAATCATATAATTGATTCAATTAGATAACATAATAACAAAGTTCAGGTTTGAAGTTTAGCCCATTTGAGAAACAAAGAGTGTCATTCTCCTGCTATGTAAATAAGCACCCACCTCCTCCACAAATGGTCCTCATGAGATGGTATTTCACTAAGTCCTGTGTTTACAAGAATCTTAGAATGTCAGAACTGGTTCCTTCAAGATTTCCTTATCCTACCTCTTCATTATACCTCATTTTGTAGGTAACAAATAGGCACTAAATTCCCAGAGGTCTTAAATACTCCCTTGACCACAGTTTATGCAGCTTTCTCTGCTCGAGCAGTAGTGGCACTCAGGTCCTCTTGTTTCTGGTGCCTTTATTCACAGGGTGACTTGCAAACTGCCACTCTCATGATTCAAGAAAAAAATGCCTTATTTTCAATAGCCGAAGAAATTCTACTCTAAGAGACATGACTGTTGTATAAAGTAGAAAAAACTAAAATTTGCCAGACTGTTATCATTTCAGTCCCTCTACTTGGTCTCTTTAAATAATTCCAATCTCTTTCAGGTCAATAGTCAACCTTTCAGATTTCTTCCTTCTCTCCCTGCTTCTCCCAGCAAAGCCCCTGGATTTTAGTGGGAGTGGAGGAGGGCCTTCTCTGGTCTTAGGTGGCTGGGGAAGGGAGCCCTGGAGTTGTGTACAGGAGCCCTAGACTGCCACCTTTAGAGTGGAGGCAGGCCTGTTTTTTGTTCCTCTTTTGAAGTCTCCTGGGTTCCACAGTTATCAATTGGCCTTTGTGGACACTACTTGGATACCAGCCACTAAAGCTTGTGGTTCTCAGCCACTTGCCTCTTGTTATAAAAGCATCTTTGCCCAAATCCCACTGCCCTCTCTTTGTGGCCCTCACTGGGGCTTCTAGGAACTTCTGGGTCCACTGCAGGCTGCCCCAAAGCCATGGGAAACCACAGCATTGTTTTGGGCCGTCTATGTAGGTTCCATCCCTCCACCCATGTCATGGGATGAAGCAACAAATGGCATATGGTGCTTCCCTGGACCTTGAAGCTACTCCAGTCTGTAGCCAATGGGTTGCTGGGCCTGATTTCCCCACACTTAATTTGAGTGCTTTAATCACAGCTCTCTCTTATGAACCCCATGAGGGTTTGTAGTTAATCACATTTGCCTGCTGTTCTCCTTTCTCCTTTCCATGTCTCCTGACCTGGAAGGCTGGGCTAACACCCTTTTATTATAGCAAATGCTTTCCCTTACAGCATATCCTGAGTTTAAAAATAATCCTATTCTATATGTCAAAAGCTGAAAGCTACTTTTTATTTCCTTCAAATTCCTGTTGTGATAATCCGTATTCTCCCGGGGACTCTGGAATAACAAGGGGGATTTTACAGGCCAAGAAAAGCCAAAGAAAACAACTTAAAATATTTATAGAAATAATATTCCCACTTCAATAATTCAGTTATTTCACTAGAATTTATTGATTTCTTGCCATGTGTCAGATATTAGGAAAGCAGAAAAAAAAAGACACAGTGTGTGGCAAAAAGGGAGAGGAAACAACTAATGACAATACTAGATACTGCCAAAATGGGATCTTATAGGAAGGATACTGAAGATAGAAACAGTTTATGTCTATGTGCCTCAAGGGAGTCAGAGAAAGCTTCTTGGAGGAGGTGACACTTCTATGAATATGCTTCCTTGGACGTTTGCCATTGGTAACAAGAGGATGAGAGAGAGTGTTGTAGATCCATTCAAACTGGTCCTTACGAACAATAGTAATGACTAACAGTAGACAACAATAGTTTACATTATATAACCTCTATCAGAAACAAAGTGGTACAAAAGTCATTTGCACAGAGGCACCTACCTGGGTGGCTTAGTCAGTTGAGCATCTGACTCTTGATAGCAGCTCAGGTCATGATCTCCTGGTCACGACATCAAGCCCCTCATTGGTCTCTGCACTGACAACGCAGAGCCTGCTTGGGATTCTCTTTCTCCCTCTCTGTCTGCCTTGCCTCCACTCATGCTCTTTCTCTTTCTCTCTCTCTCTCTCTCAAAATAACTAAAAAAAGGTGATTTGCACAACACAAAGATCAGATATTATTGATTTATAGGACTGCACATATCCTTTAGGTCAGTGTTATCTTCAAAATATAAGGTAAAGAGACATTCATTCATTCATTCCTTCCATAACTATTTATTGAGTACCTACTATGTGCTAGTACAGTGGATATAGAATGAAGAAGCAAGAGAAGGTCCCGCTTCAGTCTCTTCTAGAGAGGGGTAGTGATAAATAAATCAACGGGAAGG
Organism: Proteles cristata cristata; assembly: GCA_017311185.1. NCBI lineage: Eukaryota > Metazoa > Chordata > Mammalia > Carnivora > Hyaenidae > Proteles > Proteles cristata. Next base: position 393,620 of record JAESUZ010004025.1, on the reverse strand, counting down.
ATGGATCAAAGTATTGACATGTATGAAGAATGTGAAACAGGATCGTGTGCTACATTGTGTTGGGGTGGGGAGACATGCATGTAATTTAAGCTTGCTTTCAATAATAATAATAATAAATGACCGGAACCTAGATATGCTAGTAAAAAATATGGCGTGCCTGTTTGGCTCAGTTGGTTAGGCCTCTGACTTCGGCTCAGGTCATGATCTCGTGGTTCATGAATTTGAGACCTACAATGGGCTCTGTGTTGGCAGGTTAGAGCCTGGAGCCTGCTTCAGATTCTGTGTCTCCCCCTCTCTCTGCCCCTCGCCCACTCATACTCTGCTTCTGTCTCTCTTTCAAAAATAAATAAATATTAAAAAAATTAAAATACATATATATGGGATGGGAAGAGTGAACACAAGAGGGCCAGAGGATGTTTGTCCAAGGGAAATTTTCACTTTCTGAGATTAGCATTTATCTTGAAACTCTGAGATTTCTTTCTTTTTATGGATTCTGTAGGAAAAACCACTGGCAACTCTAGTAGAACAACAGCCTGAGTCTGCAGTTGTGTAAGGATGGGACATTCTTCTGGGAGAGAGCAAACTCTACAGCTGATCCTGGTCTCTCTCGGGAAATTTTTTTCTGTGATGTTGATTTCAGGAGGATGCTGATTTCCCTTTCCCCATTCTGAAAAGTCTGGGCATAAATAATTCCCTTAATTCCTTTTTGAACAGCTGAGAAGACCCTGGTTTAATGTTAATGCAGTCTTTCCTGAAGGTTGAGGAAAGATGAAATAAGAGATTCAACATAGACAGTAGCATGCAATACAAACTTCTAGCTGTCTGGTGTACCTGGCTCCTGAGTCTTTCTCATCACATCCCTGAAGGGGCTGCTGTCCTGCTTCGCTGCAGGCGCCACTCCACCTGGCTCCCAGCCCCGTAAGTGGGTTAGCAGCAACTCTCTGGCACGTGCCTCCTGGGCGTGTCTTCCAACCTGCCGAACTTCACCAAATGCCAGACCTAAACAGCAACAGCAAAACACCTGGAGAAATAGTCCCATCTCCTTCCGTTCTAGGTGTGCTTCCCAGATTCTCCTTTTCTCTCCCATGCTTTGTCCCTTCCTAGACGAACTGTCATTTCCTGAAAGGGAACTCCACCCTCTCCCCAACTACCTGCAGACGTATTGTCTTATATGGTTAAAAAAAAATCATATGCAAATGACCACAATTCAACATTTCCCCAAGATATAAGGGGTAATAAGGTGGATTACAAGATTTCCTTGTAACTATGCTTGAAAAGTACTGTGGACACTCAATTAATTTTTATTTTATTTCTTAAAACTGAGATATAGTTAATATACCATAAAACCCACTCCTTTAAAGTGAATGAGTCAGTATTTTTTAGTAGATTCAAACTGCTGTGCAATCGTCACTGCTAATTCCAGAGCATTTTCTTCACCTTAAAAAGAAACTCATTAGCATATGCATTTCCAGTCACGCTCTGTGTCCCCCCGACCCCCAACCACTAGTCTACCTTCTGTCTTTGCGGATTTACCTATCCCGCACGTTCCATATACGTGGCTTTTGGCGGAGGTCGCTGAGAGGACGTGACCGCTGGCTGACCCTGGAGTTGCACCGGGGCAATTGCAGGCTCCTAACCCCTCCCCTGTCCCTGGAATGTGCATTCAGCCTAGTCTTCCCACACTGGAGCCCATTCGCCTCGAGTGAAGTGCTGTTGAGACGTACTTCTGGACTTGTCCCCTTGACTCGTGAGCAGCACCAGGCAATGGCGGGCTTCTCACCCCTCCTTGGTCCTTGGAACGTTCATTCTACTTGCCTTCCCCGCAGAAGATACACGGATACAGTTCCGAGATACTAAAGTGTTGTGACCATGTCCAGGGTATACAGGCTTCGTCCCGTTAAGGCCTCTCTATAAACTTAGATTCCTGTGGGCAAGTGCACAGATCTACCTGTCTTGCTGCTGCTTAACACAAGCCTCAAAAGTAAGTTCATTTGCTATGTTAACACCCTCCCCCAGCCCCTGTGCTCGCCAGTATTCTGCGGCTGGTTTCAGATTTCACCCGCGAAGCTCGCATGATGGAATCTTACAATCAGTATATGTTCTTTTGTTTCCAGCTTCTTTCACATAGCCTAAGTTTTCGGTTCATCCATGATATAGGGTGCTTCAGTGACTTTTTATGGCCGAATAATATTCCGTTGTATGGCCGGGGTGCCTCATTGGTTAAGCATCTGACATCGGCTCAGGTCATGAGCTCTGGTTCCAGAGTCGGAGCCATGCTTAGGACTCTGTGCTGACAGCTCAGAGTCTGGAGCCTCCTTCTAATTTCTGCGACTCCCTCTCTCTCTGCCCCTCCCCTGCTTGCACTCTGTTTCTCTCTCTCTCAAAAATAAATACCCATTACATAAAAGAAAATTTAAAAATTTTGTATGGCTATACATTTGTTTGTACATTTGAAAATATCCATTCATCAGGTGATGGACATTTGGGTTGTTTATACTTCTTTGCTATTATGAATAATGTTGCTATGAACGTTCATGTGCCAGTTTGGGTGTACATTTATTACCAATTTTCTTGAGCATACATGTCAGTACATGAGTCGAGTTCTTGGGTCATATTGTTAACTTTATGTACAATGTTTTTGAGGAACTGCTAAATTGTTTTCCAATGTGGCTGCACCATTGTACATTCCTACCAGCTGTGCCTGAGGGTTCTGATTTCTCTACATTCCTACCAACTCTTGTTATTATCCATCTTTTTGATTACAGGCATCCTGGTGGATATGAAGCGGTATCTCATTGTGGTTTTGATTTGCATTTTCCATTAGTACAGGGAAGCTGAGCTTCTTTTCATGTGTTTATTGGCCATTTTTATATCTTCTTTGGAGAAATGTCTATTCAGATCCGTTGCCAACTTTTAAATTGGGTTATTTGTCTTTAAATTGCTGAGTTGTAATAATTCTTTACATATTCTGATTACTAGACCCTTATCAGATATGTGACTTGCAAATATTTCTCTCGTTCTGTGGGTTGTCTTTTTCCCTTTCTTGATAGTGTCCTTTGAATCACAAAGATCTTAATTTTGATGAAGTCCAATTTCTCTCTCTTTTTTTCTTTTTCCTGGTTGGTTGCTTGTGCTTGAGGGGTCATAACTAAGAAACTACTGTCTAATCCTGGGTCATAAAGATCTACATTTATGTTTCCTTCTAAGCGTTTTTAAAGAATAAGGAGTAATTTTTTTTTTTTTTGGATAAAAAGTGAAGAAGAAATTTCCATACAGAGGAATGGCAGCTGAAAGTCACAGAATTGTGAAAGGCTTTGATGACTTTTATAAGGAAGAGGTAGCTGGGGCACAGCCTACCATTTTCTCATATAGTGTTTAATTTTTGCACAAGTTGGCATTTTTTACATTCTACCAGCAAAATGTGTATGTTTTATTTTATAATGTGTTTTAAGAGGCCTGGGCAGACTGCTTTCTTTGAACACAAAGTGTTATATATTAGCTTAATGTTGCCTGCACCCTGGTTAGTCCTACCACATACGTTGCCAATAATAATGAGGAAGAAAAAACCCAGAGGAAGAGTTCATTTAATTTTTATTGACCGTCTTATATCTCAAGAATTTCATCAAGCAAAGTGACAACATACATTGAAAGTCTGTGCTGAAAGTCTTAGCTGAGTGAACAAGAATGAATCAGCACAGTAAATAAAACATTGTTTTTTTTCTTGGCCTGATACCTCAAGGTCATTGTTAAAAAACACAAGTACTTTTGAGTAGTGGTTGTTAAACCTGGATGCAGATGTTTCTACATCTGCGTAGATTTTTTCCTAAGGTCCCATTCCAGAACTAATGAATCAGAATGTCCAGTTTTTTGTTTTGTGTGTGTGTGTTTTATTAAAACATGTCCAGTGATTCTCATTCTTAGCCAGGTTGGGGGACCATTGCCTTGCTCCACAGCTGTCCAGCTTGTGTTGATGGCGCTTCAAGCCAAATTAATACAAATAAGAATGAATGAATATTATTTTCCAGAAAAATGCTACACTGTATCAGAAATATTTTCTTAATCAATTAGCAAAGGTACAGGAGAAGGGAATTTAGAGAGTTAATGAAGCAAGTCCATTGCACTCACTTGGCTGCAAAGAACAAAAGCTACGATCACATTATTATCTACAGAAATCAGTCTCTCAAAAGTCCATAAATATATGATGATTGCAGTTAATGATCATAACTCAATAATGAAATCAGCCATAACACTGAGACTCTACAAGATTAACAAAACATGCATTTGTTTGGACTCTGAGCATATTATCATTTTATTGAATAGGCTGAAGTCAATGGAAGAATAATCAGGAATCAGTTTTATTTTTCTCCCATCACTGCCTTTAGGCATTCCCTGATAAATTTTCCTCCTCTATCCCCTGGACAGAAACTGGTAGAAGTCTCAGCTTTTCAGTCACCATTAAGGGCATGAAAAAGTCCAGTTTACATCCAGTTCAGATTCTCTTTTCTCAGAAAGTCTTGTGGCTTGACTTGTGATGTAGGGTACTTGGGGCATGCAGAGGAGGGAGGTTTGGTCAGTTTTATCCTTAATTACCAATTGTCTTGCATCTAGCTTCTCTAAGGTAGGGGTAGGGCATCGGGGAACTCTAGGTAAATTGACAAATATTTTAATCTTGTAGCCATTTATAATAAAATATTTCAGAAAAAAGGCATGAAGGAAATTTCAACACCTATGTACAACTATACAGCTTAAGAAATAGAGCATTACCACCACTATAGACCCACAAGCCCTTATTTGAAAACTTTGGGGTAAGATGTGTTTCAAAGTTTGGGTTATTTCAAATTTTGGAAAGACCAATACTATCTAAATACCACATATAATATAATACCTCCAGTGAGGTCTGGGCTGTACCCCTAGTTAAATACATTTACTATTTCTACAACCTAAATGTTTGCTTATTTAGCCTAAGTGGGATAACTTCAGTCTTTAAATTCTCATGTCAGGTCAGGTCAGGATTTTTTTTTCCTCCAAATAAGTTAGGATTTTGCAATTGAAGCAAGGGCTTTAGATCTACATAATGAAAGCACTCTCTCTATGTATTCCTCTCTGATCCCCTTTCCTTTCACTGCAATGGGACATGTCTCTCACAGTGAATTAGAAGTTTATAATTCTCAGGCATTCCTTTCCAACTTCACTATATATGCTTGTCTTCCCCGTATTGTCTTGTGTTTATAATTGAAGGGGCAAGTTTTCACACGACAAGAGTTATTATCTGGAAATTGTGGTGCCCTTTCATGCTCAGTGTCCAAATGAAGGCTCTTTAGTATATTTGCTTCTTCCCTCTACCCCCTCGTTTTATTGAGATATAATTGCCATACAACACTGCATCGGTTTTAGGTGTACAATATAATGACATAATATATGTATATATTGAAAAATGCGTACTACACAAAGTTTAGTCAACATCTATCACATAGTTACAATAAAATTATCTAGATAATATTCAAACATTCCCTTTTCTTATATAATTTTGATATCATATTTATTGAAGTATAGTTTACATACAGCCAAATTTATCCTTAAATGGTAGAGTTATATGAATCTTGGTGATGAATATCGCGTAACCACCACCGTCATCAAGAAATAGATATGCCCATCATCTTAAAAAGTTCACTCATGTCCCTGAATAGTTAATCCCTTCCTACACTCTCAGACTCTGCCAACCACTGATTTTATTTCTGTCCCTGTAGTTTGTCTTTTCTAGAATGTCATATGAAGAAGATTGTACACTATGTAGTCTTTGTGGCTGTCTTTTTTCATTTAGCATAATGCTTTTAAGATTCATCCATGTTGATGATGTATCATGCTTTTTGTTGTTGTACCTGTTGTACCACATTTATCCATTTACCAGTTGATGGACACTTGGGTTATATTTGGCTTTAGGCGGTTATGAATAAGGATTTTATAGACAGTGGTGTGTATGTCTTTGTGTGAAAATATATTTTCATTTTTCTTGTGCAGTACTAAGTAGTATTAGAATTCTAATTGTTTCATATCTTCCAGTCCTTGGTGTTATAAACTTAAAATTTTTTCACCCTTCCTGTAGATTTGTAGTGATATTTCACTGAGGCTTTAATTTGCATGTCTCTAATGACTAACGATGTGGAACGTTTTTGTTGGTGACATGTCTTTTCAGATCTTTTGTATATTTAAAAAATTGAGCCTTTTTACTTCCCTAGTTGTGACAGTCACCTCTTTTCCTCATCCTCTGCCAAAAGTGAAATGCTTCTTTTATTGCATCTGTCCTTGGAAGGACCCTTTGGAAGTTAGTTTACTTGGTTGCCTTTAGAACTTCAGCTTTCTAATGATCTCAAGAAGAGTTATAACTTTGTAGACTATCTGGATTTTTCTTACTGTGAGGGTAGGAGTGTTGTACTATTGTGGCTTTGTAGATCCAGAGTAGAAGTGGCACTCTCTCCTGTAATATTTGTTTTCAGTAATCAGATTGTTTTTTTAAACCTAATATTATGTTACAATCCTACAAAATCCATAACAAGATTTAGATTTTTAAATTTGGCAGGTGTCTTCAAACTGTCAATCAGTGCGTTTTAAAAGTCAAATATGGTACCTGCGACATGATGGTTACAAAAGTAACTGTTGATTGTATCAATTAAAAAGTTTATTGGGAGGAAAGGAGATGGAGTCTACTAGGAAGACAGCCTCATAGGTGCATATTTGTGAACTGGGGGAGATGAAAATGGGCCAGGACACGGTGGCACAGAGGGGAGGGATCCCCTTCTGTGGAGAGACAAAAGGAAGAGAAAGAGTGGCTGGGGAAATGTAGGACTGTATCTGGACAAGAGAAAAACCCTCAGACTGGGACAGAGAGGGATCCTATCATCACATCTCTAACTGCAGGGCTTTTGGAGGGAGATCCCGTCTCTAACTGTGGGGCTTTCTTTGAACTGGGGCTAGTTGCCCTGTTCCCGTGCCTGAGGACAAGGGGAGTTCCCTCTGGGTTTGGTGGTACCTCAGTGGCACAGTCGGCATCAGGAGGAACAGGTTCCCTGCCCTGAAGTGCAGCAGCTCATGGGATTACACTTCAGGCGGCATCATTAATGTGCATGAGTGGGAGCTTGGAACGCGCCTGGGTGTGAGGCACCTTGGCCCAGCTTGTCTGTGCCTGCGGCATAGTGAGGACAGATCCAAAGGAGTGATTTGGGACACCTGGTCCGAGAAGGGACTGGGGGTCACCATTTTCCTCCTCACAACAAGGTGGGATCTCAGAGATCGGACCCCGGGGCCCACAGTAGAGGTGGGACCCTCCTACACCAAACCACACCCATCTGGGCTGAGTAGCTACTTATTTACCGGAGCCAGATAGATGCTGCAGACACCGACAGCATCCCTGCCCCCCAGACCAGCACTGCAGCAATGCCATGATTAAATCTAGGGCTACTTCAAGGAAGAAACCAAAGCGCACATGGTGAAGAATCCAAAACATCATGACGAGTAGGGAAATTAAATAATCAAAGTCACAACAAGAGAGACCAAGTGACACCCTTCAAAAAACACCTCCTGAACGGCCAGGCCCTGGACAGTGTATAAGCCTCCTTTAATATAACAGTACTTGCAGATGCAGAGCACATAACAAGCTTTTAAAACTTACAAGAGACAGAGAGCTAGCCAAAATGATGAAACAGAAGAATTCTCCTCAAAAGAAATTCCAGTAAGAAGTGAAAGCTAAGGAATTGCTCAAAACAGCGGCACCTGGGTGGCTCAGTTGGTTAAGCATCTGACTTCAGCTCAGGTCATGATCTCACAGTTTGTGGGTTCGATCCACATGTCGGGCTCTGTGCTGAGAGCTCAGAGTCTGGAGCCTGCTTCTGATTCTGTGTCTCCCTTCTCTATGTGCCTCCCCTGTTCATGCTCTCTCTCTCTCTCTCTGTTTCTCAATAGTAAGTAATTTAGTTTAATAAGCAATTTAATTTAAAAAATTAAAAAAAGAATTGATCAAAACAGATATAAGCAACATAACTGAACAAGAATTTAGAACAATAGTCAAAAAATTAATCGCTGGGTTTGAAAAAGTCATAGAAGACATCAGAGATTCCATTGCTGCAAAGATCATGGATCTTAAAAATAGTCGTGATGAATTAAAAAGTGCTATAAATGAGGTGCAAAATAAAATGGAAGCGGTCACTACATGGATTGAAGAGGCAGAGAGGAGAATAGATGAATTAGAAGATAAAATTATAGAAAAAGAGGAAGCCATGCAAAAGATAAATTCATCCAGGAACATGAAAGGAGAATTCAAGAACTGAGTGATGCAATCAAATGGAACAATATCCATATTATAGAAATTCCAAAAGAAGAAGAAGAGAGAAAGGGGCTGGAGAGGTACTTGAACAAATCATAGCTGAGAACTTCCCCAACCTGATGAAGGAAATAGACATTGAAATCCAAGAGACACAGAGAACTCACCTCAAACATAACTTGAATCAATCTTGTGGGTGACATATCATAGTGAAACTGGCAAATACAAGGATAAAGAGAGAATTCTGAAAGCAGTTAGGGATAAACGGGCCTTAACATACAAAGGGAAACCTATCAGAGTGGTGACAGACCTATCTAAAGAAACTTGGCAGGCCAGAAAGGAATGGCAGGAGATCTTCAATGTGATGAACAGGAAAAATATGCAGCCAAGAATCCTTTATTCAGCAAGCCCATCATTCAGAATAGAAGGAGGAGAGATACAGGTTTTCCAAAACAAACAAAGAGTAAAGGAATTCCTCACCATTAAACCAGCCTTACAAGAGATCCTAAGGGAGACTCTATGAGGGAAATGTTGCAAGAACACAAAGTACCAGAGACATCACTGTAAGCATGAATCTTACAGAAAAGTTCAGAAAATTATGAGAACATTTCTAGTGGGCACAGGCAGAGGCTGTAAGCCTCCATGAGAAGCCAGGTTCCCAGACGTTTCCATCACAATGCTGGACAGTAATGCCTCATCTTTGTGGGAAGTGGCTGACAGTCCTGGCCACTCATCAGAACGTGGCTTTAAGATGAGGAGACCATGTGTAGATACTTTGAGACTTGAACGCAAATGTTTAGTCACAGACTTCAAGCCCTAATTACTAAATGGGTCCAGTTGTCTTGCTGTGGTTACTTCTAGAAAGAATGTCAGTCCATGAATTTACCAGCAGAGATTAGGCAGGATATAGGACACTTAGTACATCTGAGAGTTCTTTTTCCACCATTCTTCCCTCTGCCATGAGGACTTCTTAACTTCCCTCTTATATTTAGACATCTTGGAGAAATGAAATGGGAAGGGTAAAATCTGAAGTGGTGAACATTTTCAAAGGTACAAAATAGGACTTAATTTCAGATTATATTAATTAAGAAAAAAATGCATGTATTGGGGGGTGGAGGGAAGAGTGGGGTGGGGAGAGAGAGAGAGAGGAGGTAGGGAGAAAGGTATGCATTAAAACCTTTTTATTCCAGGAAAGATAAGTCAAAAGAGATAGAGTGTCACTAATTTATTCTTTATTAAAATGTACAAATGCTCAAAGTTCATTAGATACAGTTTGGAAAATACAGTGTGGCACAGATTTTCAAGTTATCAGATATTCATCTCTCTACTTCCTGGCTAATGGAAACCTTATTTTGTCTGTTCTTTGTTTTTAGAGTCCAGCAACCTAAAGAACTCATATAAAACACACACACACATACACACACACACACACACACATATATATATACACACACATACACACACATTAATGAAAGATTGCCAGAAAAGGATATAAAGCAGCAGGCACAAGAAGACATAAATTTATATTACAGACATCCAAAAGATCCATACACACAGATTCTAGAATCCTCTCTAGGTCTCAGGGTTGTACTTCATCTCTAGCTTCCAAACCACTAAAATATTATGATCTCAGGGAAGCCACAGTTTCATTCAAATAGGAATCTTTTATACTCACTCCTCTGGCTACAGAGCTGAAACTAGGCTATGTGAACATGTTCAGTAGCAGAAACTGAGACAGTATACAGAAGCCGGATGCAAACCACCTATCTGTACATTTTTTATATGCGATATTAGAAAGCCGTCACAGGCTTCATTCTCATTATATTTTGAATAGTCCATTAGTACAAAATTGTTAATCTCTATTCAGTTCTGTTCTGTTTTATCCATCCAGTCCATTTTATCTCATCCCACTGATCTCATCCATCCCATCCCATTCAATGCTATCCTATCTCATCTAATTCCATCTCATCTCATCTCATTCCACCCAATCCCATCCATCCTATCCTATCCCAAGAATCAGTAGTATGGCTGAAGGCACCCCTGGAAATGAATATAAGGTTTTGATAGACCAGTTGAAAGTTACAGTGTAATTATACACTGTGATTAGTATTTTTCATCTAGTTTGGACAATTCCAAATCATTGTCTCTTCATATCTTGCTTTTTGCTCATTTTGTGTGTTCTCTTTTCTGAGACTTCAATTCTAACATGTTAGATCTTTTCATTATGTTCCATATATGTCTTTATTTCCCTGTATTTTTCTCTTTGTACTTTTGCTCAGAGATTTTGTATATATACACAAGGTATATATATCTTTTATGTATATATCTGATATATGTATATGCTATTAAATGGCTATTTTCTCATTCACATTTCTTTTCAATTTTTTCTCTGGTGGATATCATCTGCTGTGATACCTATCTATTAAATTTTTAATTTCATTTTTTTCATATAGAGTTTTCATTTAATTTTCAATATAAACACTTGGTCTTGTCAACTTTTCTCTATTATCAAACATATTAATCTCAGGCACTTTTTAAAAAAATTTTTTAACGTTTTAATTTATTTCTGAATGAGACAGAGAGAGAGACAGTGTGAGCAGGGAAGGTTCAGAGAGAGAAGGAGATACAGAATCTGAAACAGGCTCCAGGCTCTGAGCTAGCTGTCAGCACAGAGCCTGATGCAGGGCTTGAACCCATGAACCATGAGACATGACCTGAATCGAAGTTGGTTACTTAACCGACTCAGCCACCTAGGCGCTCCAATCCCAGGTACTTTTAAATGGCTATCTGTTATGCTGATAATTGAGTTACCTCTGAATCTGATTCTATTGTCCAGTTTTTCTTTCTGTTCTTGTATTTTTTAGTTTAATGACATACATTGTGTAGATGTTCCGGATGATAATCACTTCCTCCAGGGAAGGGAGAGGAGTCACCTTTCCCTCTCATAGGCAGATAGACAGGGGACACATTATATCAATCTAATCAGGCATTGAGCTGACTGAAGGCTGAGCTGCAACTCTTGCAAGTGTCCATTTATTGCCAGTTTGCTTCTGTTCTTATTCTCTAATCCGCAAGAAATTTCAGTTTAACTCTTCCTCCTCAGTGGGTTATGAACTCCAAATGTTTATGTCCTCAGATCTGGGATGTGACTTCTGAAAAATTTTTCTCTGCTCTTCAATAGCTTTCTTTTTAGCTTCTTTCCCTGTTGATTTTAAGAATTCTGCCAGTGTTGGAAGACAAAGCCACCAAGTGTCAGGCTGCCTACCCAGAGATTACTCTTTCATGAAGATCTTGGCCTCTGAGGTCTTGGCTGCCTTGTCAGCCATGAGTATAATTTTGCTCTTTAGTTCTGTGGAATTGACAAAAATTCTGAAAGATTCTATGTCTTGTAGCCACAGATTTATTTTAGGATTCTCTTTATTATTATTATTAATTACTATTATTTGCCACTAAGCATCCAAAAAGCCTAAAAGGGTGAGGGGAGTCATACAGTGTCTTACCATTTCTACAGTCTCTTTTTTTGTGTGTGGTTTTGACTTTTTATGGCCCGATTGTCTCAATAGCTCTTTTATAACTTCAAACAGATTTGTTTATTTATTTTCTTATTTACTTTTTAGAATTTTATCTAGCTTTTTTTCAAAAGAACACGTTTGCCTTAAGGAACTCCAGTATAGCCAGAAACAAGAAATCAATTCAATGTTTACTTTTTCTTCTCACTTACCAGCAAGAGGTTGCAGTTTGGGTGGGAAAAATAGAAAAATAAAGAAATTGCTAGGTTGAATTTAGACTAATAAGGCAATTCTATGTTTTCCCTATAGTAAAGTTATAGTGTTATTTGAATTTATGATGTACTGAACATAATTGTTATAATTTCTTACATTGCAAATGTATGTGCAAATTTCTTATAATAAAAGTGATGCATACTGTGTAAAAATTAGATAATACATAAAATTTTAGAGAAGACAAACATCTCACAGACCACCCCTATCAGAATTATCTGCTGTTAAGATGTTAGTGTATATTCCTATATTCTTTTTGCTTAGTGTGATGGTCTTACATTGTATAAATTATGTCCTATACAATTAACTGTTTTCAAAGGAAAAGGATATGAAATGTTGCTGGGTAAATGTTATTGGTAATTTTCCAGTTAAAAATATCCATAATGAGGGGCGCCTGGGTGGCTTAGTCGGTTAAGCGTCCGACTTTCGCTTCGGTCATGATCTCGCGGTTTGTGGGTTAGGGCCCCGCGTCGGGCTCTGTGCTGACTGCCAGCTCAGAGCCTGGAGCCTGTTTCAGTCTGTGACTCCCTCTCTCTGACCCTCCCCTGCTCACGCTGTCTCTCTCTCTCCTAGAAATAAATAAATAAAACATTAAAAAAAATATCCATAATGAATCAGGCACTCACTAACAACTTTAAATAGGCAGAAAAACTCGAGTACTTTCATTTAAAAAAAATGGTCCCTCTTCTGCATCTTTTATTTCAGCAACTGTTAGCTACTATTCAGTGATTGAACATGGCAGGTAGTGTGAATGAACTGTGGGATGATGGCCGGGGGTAAAGAAAATTATTGTCTAATATTTTTAAAGGAGAAAAACACATGTATCTAAGAGAACAATGGAACCATTTCACCCTTGGTTAAAAATTAAATAAATGAATATATGTTAAAGAATTACTTAAATAAAGCCTTAAAAGTAAACAGTCTTCAAATTTAGCTTAGAATTAAATATGCATATGACATATATTTGCTGAATTATTAGAGAAAATACAGGCACAATTAAATAAATGGAAGATAAAAAAGGTGTTAAACATGTCAGAAATAGGGCCAAATATAATGTAACAATAGGTAAAAATAGGAACAGCTCATCTCTTAAAATAACATCTCTTTGCTCAGAAAACAAAATCTATCTGTATCTTTCTCACAGAAGAGAATATGACACAGACTGTCTATAATACATGCTTGCCAAAAGTAAGCTTGGTAAATGCAAGTAAAAACATTCAAACATGTAAGATAAACTTTGTAGAAAAATTGTTAAACAGGATAGTGAATATTATTTTATAATAAAGAGTAAAAATCATAATAAATGAAGCATCATGAACCTTTATTCCCCAGGTAAGATCACATGGGAACAGAGAAAGCAAAAACTGCATACAAGGATAATTTGACAGAAATACAATAACTGGGGATACACTAAAACCTCTTTCCGAGTCATTGTCAAATAAAATAGAAAAAAATTAATCTGTATATAGAGTATATAAAAAATGTTGGATGCTAGAACACAATGGAACAATGGCTTCAAATCATTTTAAGTACATAATTGTCTACCTAGTCAAACTACCAGTCAAACTACCAGGTAAAATAAGGTCATTTTCATATACTCAAATAGTCAACGCATTTCCCTTTCAGGCTTTTTTTTTTTTTTTCCTTTTTTGGTCAGGAAGCTACTAATATATGTGTTTCAGCAAAATGACAGGAAAATCCAATAGAGTTGACTTAGTGAATACATCAAACTGTGGACTCTATGAAGCGAAAACACATTTTCTGAGTTATGTCATATTTAGAAATAGACCCTATTTTTGAGTTTAAAGGTGAGTCTTAGTAATATTCCCAGATCAGAAATCATAAATATCATATTCCCTGAGCATAAAATAATAAAATTATAAGTAATTAAGGAAATGTCAGCTAAAGAATTTTAAAACCTTTTAAATTTAGAATATAAAAACTTTTCACAAATAAGTCTCAGTTCAAAGAGAAAATCAAAATTTTATTTATAGACTATTTAGAAATAAATGACACAGATAATGCGCATAGTCTTAAATGATTTTATTATTAGAATGAAGGTAAATAAACCAAGCTTTTTACTAAAGAAGTTATAAAAATGGCAATATAATAACTTTAGGAAAAGTAAGAAAAATAACTTGATTTAAACCGAAGATAGCTAGAAAGTGGAATAAAACTAACAATAAGTATTACATGAATTTAATTTAAGACCTAGTTATTTAAAACATCTAATAAAAATATAAACATCTGCCAGAGCTAATAAAAATGGGGGATAAATGCACATTAGGAATATAAGAGAGAAATATAATATACAAAAATAGGGGAATTTCAAAAACTATAACACAAGGCTATGTACAGTGCTGTAGTAAGATACCCAAAAGTGTTGAAGAAATGGAAGCTTTTCTAGGCAAATATTAATGAATAAAATTGAATTAAGAGCATAAAATCTAAATATAGAAATGAAAAAGAGTGAAGAAATTATTAATTTATCTAGACACATAAAAAACATTAACCTAAATGATATAATGGGCACTTTATAGCAAACATTCAAAGAAAAGTTATTTCTCATAGTATTTAAATGTTTATTTATTTTTGAGAGAGAGAGAGAGAGAGAGAGAGCAGGAGCAGGGGAGGGGCAGAGAGAGGGAGACACAGGGTTGAAGCAAGCCCAATGTGGGGCTCGAACTCACAAACTGAGATCATGATCTGAGTGGAAGTCAGACGCTCCACCAACTGAACCACCAGGCGCCCCTCTCATAGTATTTAAACATGTTCCGGGAGGGTTCAGGCTACTTATTTCTACTACTTAGTAGATTTCAACTACTTAATTGAACACATGCATTTGTATCTTCTCTCTCACCAAATTTCAGGACCATAATATATAGGGATGAGAGTGAAAATAAAAAAGGAGGAGAGAGAATGAAGAAAGGGAATGGCAGGAAGGACAGTAGTGGAAGGTGAGAAATGTCAGCTTGTATTCAGAAGATGGAGCATGGCTGCTGAAGGGAAACTATCTTGGCAGAGCAGAGGAAACCTGAAATCTCAAGACATGGCAAAAAAAGGAGACTGAAGAGATTTTCCCAGCAGAAATCAGGAAAGACTCCGCATCCTTCAAGGCAGTACAAAGTTTAGTGCTGAAGACCCACTGATTGGTTGCAAGTCCGTGGAGTAATTACAGTGATTTCATGCCCACGTAACAACCAGTAGCTACTCACAAGCTACTCACTCTCTGATTGCTCCCTCAAGACAATAAATCTTGTTCTAAGAAAAAATAGAAATCGAGGCCCTCTGGACTCAGGAAAACTGGGAATGCTGAAGGAAGCACTGGAGATGGATGCTATACTAAAAACATGACAGGAGTTCTTCCACCTCGGCTTCCTCGGCTCTTGTCCTCTTTTTCCCTCTCGAGTCTCCAGGATGTATACAGTCAAGGTCAGAGCTGCTCTTTGCTCTTGACACTGGAGAGTGGAGGATTATCCTTTGGGGACACTGAACAGTCCCAGAGAAAAGGCCTGAGAGTTTTTCAGTGAAAAATCTGGAATGTTACCTCCTTGTATTGTAGTGACCAACATCAATAAACCTGCCTGTGTCTACAAAACTTTCAATCAACATTTTATCGACTTACTCGTAGATGAAGAGACAGCCAAAGAATACCAGCTATTTGAGGAGTGCTTTTAACTTTAAAGACAGAGTACAAAATAAACAAACAAATGAAAGGCCGAATAGGGAAAATGACCTTCGAAGAAATAAGGAGCAAATGTGGGAGCAGAAGAAAAATGCCCTACCCTCTCAAAATATAAAACAGTCATTAATATGTGCAGAGAGATAGGAGAAAAAAACTACACGATTAAACATTGCATTCATGAAGAAATGGCAGATGTTATATGAAAGGGACCATTAGAACCTAAGCACTTTTAGAAATTTCAAATAGAGTAACCCCATCAATTTATTTGAATAGTTGAAAGAAAAGCTAGGGACTTTTGTAGAAATTAGAACACAAAGACAAAGAAATTGACCACAGGATGTGAGAGACAAAATTTGTGAATGAATGCATGAAGTCCAACATCCAAATAATAGGCGGTGTAAGAAAAGACAACTGAGACAACAGAAACTATCAAAGAAACAATGTGTGAAAAATTCCCACAAGTGAAAGATCCAATTCTGCAGATAGGAAGGAGCCATCTGTCCAGTTCAGTGAATGAAAAAAACACATCCTGAGCCATGTCATTGTGACACTTTAGAATACCAGTCGTAAAGAGCAAAATCTTATGCTCCTCAAAAAAGAAAAATAGTCATAACAGTCACCTATAAATAAGTGGTTATCAGATGACCCTGGAATTTTCAAAAATAGAACTGGACGCTAGAAGACTATCAAGCAAAATTTTCACATTTGAGTGAAAATTATTTTTAGTGGATGATTGTACACACAACCTACTAATCCAGTGGTAAGATACGATTAAAGTACTGAAAAAAAAAAGATCTCTCATGCATTTTTTTCAGAAGCTATTGAGTTCTTTAGCAAAATGATGAGGAAAAACAAGACAGAAGAAGATACAAGATAAGAAATAGTGCAGTAATCATAGAGGAGTAAAGAAGGAAGTCCATGGATGACAACTCTTCACCAGGCCTACAAACAAATACCTTATGGGTCTGGATTTAAGCCCTGAAAAACATTATTGGTAGGTCAATGGATGCATTTTAAAAAGTTAGTGAAAAACACAGAAAATACTTACCAATGGAAAAAAACCAGTTATTGTTACCAGAAAAAAATTGTTTTAGAAAATAAGCATGATTGTAGACCACTGTGTCTCAGTTCTACATTATACGTACCCATAAACTATTTATGTAACCAAATAGTGTTGCCATCATTATGTTGAATGTAGGGTAAGGGAAAGTTGGAGGGTATGTAAACCATAATTCCCATAGCTAGAAGTTTATAAATAATCTATTTGGTAAGCCAAGAGACAACAGTATAAGCAGTTATATAAAAAGGTGGAGACAAATAGCAGAAAAAAAGTGAAAAAAGCTGAAAGTAGGCATGGGACTAAGGTGTAGCAAAATGGTTGGTCAGAGGACTGCCTAATTTCATTAGAGGACTTTCACTAATTTTGTCAATATTTTAATTACATTCATGCATTATTTGATAAAGATAAAAAATAACTTGAAAGAGGAAATGAATACAAATTATTTTAGAGCATTGAAGATGTTGGCAAAAATCCTAACTCCTTTAAAAAGTTACCTATCAGTTAAAGACCTAAAGATAATAATACAAAATAGAGAATCTCAGCTATAAATGTAAGAGTCTTACATAAGTCTCAACTATAGATGTAGGCGTCTCAAGTAAAATATTAAGAAATAAAATTCATGAAGCAGTAATAAACAATGACCAAGCTGAGTTTAGTCCAGGAAGCAAGGAGGGATTAACATTATGAAAAAAAATGTACACAGGCTCTTCCTAATAGGCACTGGATAAAATTTAACACTATTGTTGTTTGAAAGAAAAATCTTAGTATACCAGGAAAAGAATATTGCATCGATATGCCAAGAACATCTGAAGTAATCACTCAACATTGTCCTTAACAGTGACACTCTAGAAGAAGTACCTAAAATTAGGCAGAGATAACTATGATTATCTCTATTGTTATGGACATTTTGATCAAAACAAGAAGGCAAAGAAAGACATGAATGATGTAAATATTGAGAAGATAGCAAATTATTTTATCTGCAAATGATATGTTTGTCTACCTGGAAGACACATGAAAATAAATTGTAAGGCTGTTAGAATTTCTAAGAGAGTTTATTAACACGATTTGTTATAAAATAAATACACAAAGCTAATAACCTTTCATATTAATAATAACTAATTAAAAATTATAATCAGCATAAAATACCTTAAGTATAATAGCAAAATTTAAAAATAGTTAAGAATAAGTTTGAAAGAAGCATGGAGGAATTATTTAAAGAGATCTACCACATTTTTCTGGAGGGTTAGGTCTGGTTGTATAGGACAACAAAGACAACAAAATAACAGTGACTTAAAATACCAGTTCTCAGGCTTTGGCTGCAGTACCCATTAGCCAGAGGTCATACAAGGGTTCTGGAATAGATAAAGGTGAAGCATACTGTCTTAGTTTCCTAGGGCTACAGTAGCAAATTACCGCATCTAGGAGTGTCATATACAGAATAGAAATTGAAAAAAATTTAATAATTCATGTCTGGGTGATTTCCAAATATTCACCTATTATACACGAGTATTTTTATACAGTCATCTTGAGTTCTTTCTTTGAAATGATATCTCAATGCAAGTTTTTAATCTCTCCAATTCATTGTTTTGTTATGACTCCTGAGAAGAAGGACACCTGTCTGTTGATGAAGTCTAGGGAAATGGTGAAGTCCAAGATTTTCTCTGAGGGGAGCCTGGAATGGGGGTAAATTAGACTTTGTGTCTGGCCTTTCACCTTTTAAGCCCAAACACTTAGACAGGGTCTCCCTTTCACTATTTATCGTCCTTAAAGTTGTTTTTGTTTTCACCTGGGGTTTATTTCGTATGAATGTAGAGGGTGCAGAGGAGGGCAGGGAGCTGCTGAGGAAGGAAAGAGAAAGAGGTTCTATTGCCTACGAAGGCCCTCTCTTCACTCTTTGGGGCTTGCTCTGCTCCAAAACACACTCCGTCTGTGCAGAATGTATATGTAAAGGACAATTCTGCTCGATATTCCTAGGTAATGGGGGATATTGAGGCTTCTGGACTGGTTACAGAATATGCATAAAAGCTTCATATTATCTCCG
Source organism: Proteles cristata cristata (assembly GCA_017311185.1). Lineage (NCBI taxonomy): Eukaryota > Metazoa > Chordata > Mammalia > Carnivora > Hyaenidae > Proteles > Proteles cristata. The sequence goes on along the minus strand of JAESUZ010004025.1, from coordinate 374,741 downwards.
CATCAGGTCTCTGTGCCAAACTTCTCCCTAGCTTTGCCTCCCTGGGTGACTGTCCTGCTGCCTGAGTCTTGAAGCCACTTGATTTTGGCAGGAGTGTGTGACTCCCCCCTCAACCCACTCCCCTTCCAAGAAATAAAAATAACACCAGGGCTCTCGGGCTGTCACCAGTTCGCAGTACCCCAGGGAAGCTCCTGTCTGTGATGTTGCATTCATTTCTGAACACTAGCATTGTGCTTTGAAATGCCCAAACAAAATGCACAGAGAAACACTTGGTGAATAACAATGAAACCAGCAGCATTTAGTTCTGTGCGCGGCGGTCTCAGTTACGGTATTTTTAAAAACCTCTTTGACAAAATTGGTTTAGGTTTCAAGACACGTTTCACCCTTAGTCAAATATAAAGGTCACTCAGTGAACAAAGGGGGGATTGTGTGTTCTTGGTGATCACAGATGAAGCTGGAAAGGCAGCCCCTTTCAAACAAAATGAGGTAGTAAGTGGAAAATGAAGGCAACAGAATTCTATAAAGCAGCGCTCAGCGACAAGGGATGCTGGCATTTTTTTCTTGACATAAACACAATAACACATGGAGAAAAGCCTATCAGATGAGAGTGACCCAGGTGCTGTATAAACAGATTTTCAGACAGGCAGTTGGAGCCCCTTGGTATCTTTAGTGTTTCCCACTCCCTGCTACTTTATCCTTTGTCAGATTCAATACAGCCTTCAAGGGCACTGGAGGAAGAAGAAAGAGAAAAATGTCGAGGGAAGGGAAAAGAGGAGGGGGAGAAAACAGTTTCCTCTCCTTGCCTTTGTTAAAGAATAAAAGCACACAACGTGTAAAAATCATTTACTCTCTATCCAACAGCGCCAACATGTTTGACACTGGTTTGCTGAGAGCTTATAGAGAAACTGTGTTACATTTTATTCACATAAGGGTTTTGAATTATATAAGGCTGCTTTGAGATGAGCTGTTGGGTATGATCTCAATAGTGAAGCTTGGAGGAAAAAATAATACCCAGCAACTCTTACATGTTCATATGAATCCTGAAGTGGAGAGAAGAGAAGAACCGGTAAAAACAAAAATATTTGCTTACTCTTACTGATACAATACACTTTATGTTAAAGAGAAAATAAAAGTTACACTTTGAAAAGGACATATGTCCAACTTTTCCCCAGTGCTCCCCCCCTTCTACCCCCTACACCCATTAGGCTAAGGGAAATGATATCTGACTGTAATAATCAAATATAGCAGGATTCTAGAGATCTGTCCTGCAGATGATATATTTTGATGGAAAATACACAGATATGTTTTTATTTTTTATTTAATTTTAAAAATTATTATTATTATTTTTAAAAGTTTTTATTTTAATTCCAGTTTGTTAACATACAGTGTTATATTAGTTTCAGGTGTACACTATAGTACACATGTATGTTTAAAAACATTTTTTTAATACTTATTCATTTTGAGAGAGAGAGAGAGAGACAGAGACAGAGACAGAGACAAAGAGACAGAGTGAAAGTGGAGGAGGGGCTAGAGAGGGAGACACAGAATCCGCGGCAGGCTCCAGGCTATGAGCTGTCAGCACAGAACCCCACATGGGGTTCAAAGCCACAAACTACGAGATCATGACCTTAGCCCAAGTCTGCCGCTTAACCAACTGAGCCCTCACATGCATGCTTTTAATTGACAAACACACATATTTGATTACAGTGAGATTAGAAAATACAGATGAAAGAAAAAATAAATACAAGCATATGTGGCTCTATTTCTTAGAGATAGCATCTATATTTTATATTATTACATTTTATTATTTATCTGTTATGAGCAGATATATACGTAATATATATATTCAAATATCATACAATGAAAATAGTTATTTTATTAATGCTATTTAGCAATCTGCTTGGTAAAATATGTGGAAAACTCATTTTCATGTCATCATTTTATGTCATCACTACTTTATTATTAATAGTTGCCTAGTATTCCATTTTATGAATGGGCCATATTATGTATAAGAAATACTCTATTTTGGATGTTCAATTGGCTTATGATTTTTTGTTATTTTTTAAGTTTATTTACGAGAGAGAGAGAGAGAGAGAGAGAGAGAGAACCCCAGGCAGGCTCCAATGCAGGGCTCGAACACTCACAAACCCTCATCATGACCTGAGCCAAAATCCAGAGTCAGATGCTTAACCTACTGAGTCACCCAGGAGCACCTGTTATTGTTAATAAGGCTGCAATAAATACTTTTATTTTCTTATGATAAATTCCTAGAAATTAATTGCTGGGTGAAAAATAATCTGTAATTGCTAGTGACCTGTTTATCTATACATTCATAAGATTTAAAAATTTATCTTTATATTTAAAGTTTTATCAGAGTGTATCTTTGTTATTGACGTCATTTTCTTCTTTCAGAAGTCCTTATCTATACACATATATGGACATGTACACACATTACTATATATGAAGTCTATAGAAGAAAAGCAATAATTAATAACTACTTTTATAATGTATATACATATGCATACTGTCTTCCTTCCTTCCTTCCTTCCTTCTTTTCTTCCTTCTTTCCTTCCTTCCTTCCTTCCTTCTTTCCTTCCTTCCTTCTCTTTCTTTCTTTCTTTCTTTCTTTCTTTCTTTCTTTCTTTCTTTCTTTCTTTCTTTCTTTCTTTCTTTCTTTCTTTCTTTCTTTCTTTCTTTCCTGCCTTCCTGCCTGCCTGCTTTCTTTCTTTCTTTCTTTCTTTCTTTCTTTCTTTCTTTCTTTCTTTTCTTTCTTTCTTTCTTTCTTTCTTTCCTCCCTCCCTCCCTTCTTTCTTTTCTTTCTTTCTTTCTTTCTTTCTTTCTTTCTTTCTTTCTTTCTTTCTTTCTTTTCTTTCTGCCTTCCTTCCTTTCTCTCTATTCTTTCTTCCTTCTTTCTAGAAAAAATGTAATTTTATTCAGTGTGTCTATCTCTGTATCTCTCTTTCAGTCTCTATTTCTCTTATCTCCAATAGAAGAAAAACAATAAGCTATAAGAAAGAGATAAAAATAGAATTTCAAGGATATATTGAAAAATCCCATGAATGTATAAATAAAAGAAAACAGGTTACCAGTGATCAAATACCATTTTTTAGACATCAACTTAACAAAAATCATTACTGAGGATTCAGGAAAACAAGTATGTATGTATGTATGTGCATATATGTATATACAAATCTGTATTTTTTGGATAATGTATCATTTCTGTCATTGCTTCAATCTCTAAAATATTGTAACAGCACTTTTCTTCCAAATTCTCAGAGAATTTCTTGCACATATCCTTATCTACTAATTTGCTGAGCCAGGTCCTATAATATTCAATTTTCTGTTCACCACCTTGTCTGAAATATAAAATCCTGCATTTATGTTACTCATTTCCAAACAGTCCTAATTGATAGCTGATTTTTCTGGGCTCCATGGATGCTTCTTCTTGTTCCATAGATAGAAAGTTCTTTGGAATGTATATGAGAATATGAATTTGACACTTTAAAAAATTTCTTCTGTTTCTTGCATCTCTGTTTATGAGAGAAAACATTCTAATTTCTAAAATTAGTCATTTGCTTTGGAACTGTCGAATCTTATTGTATATCCAATGATTTTCTTTTCCTTTTGCTTATTCTGACATAGTTTGATGTTTGGTTTTCAGTTTGATCACATCAACAGTTGTGTGGGGTTGCATTTTGAGGATTTCAGGTGGAGATGAAAGGAGATGGGTGATACTTAGACATAGCTCAGTTATCCTGAGTCAGATCACATGACCTGATTAGGAAGAGGGGAGAGGGAGCTTGAAGTGCAGAGAGTGGTTGGGGCGACAGAGAACTTTGTCTCTGTGTTGAATGATTACATTTCTGTGAGGGTCGCGGATACCTGGAGTAGGTTAGCTGATCCAGTGCTCACGGTTCTTTAATAAGAATGGCTGTCAGGACTTGTGAGGAGTCAGCATTGCTGTCCTTCTGTATTACCTCCTTCTGTTTTCCGGGCAAGTTGTAGTCAGAAGTATCAAGGATGGATCCTGACCTCATATTGTTTTTGGTACCTGTAACTAATGCTTAGATGTGCTCATATGACTTATGTTTAAAAAATATATATACTTTTAATTTTGGGATATCTTTGCATTTACAAAAGTTGTTTAAATAGTAGTGAGCTTCTGTATACTCTTCACTTAGCTTCCCTTAATAAGTTTACATAACCAAGGTACATTTGTCACAGCCAAGGAAATTGACATTGGCATAAAATATTGTTAACTAAATTATAGATTTTATTTGGATTTCATGTTTTCTCACTAATGTCCTTTTTGTACTTCAGGAGCTAATCCAGAATATCACCTGGCATTTAAATATAATTGAGTGTGACCCCCTAGCAGAGGCCACCAAACATTTTCTGACTGTCACTCCCTTATGAGAAGTCACTTGAGCTTGGTTTCCAGGTAGATGTCTTTTGAATTGAATTGTGGTTTGACCATCCTCCCCACTTTTTTAATCACTTTAGTCCCTGCTTATTTGTTTTAATAGAAATCTAAATTTCTTGAGACTGTGTAGGCCTTTCTCTAGTTTGCGAGGATAATACAGATTATTTTCTGTTTCTGTTTCTCTTTCTCTCTGTTTTATTTCTTTGAGAATCTTAGACTCAGGATCTGTACCATTATCTTAAGCCAGAGGCACTAGCCATGTCTCTAATACCATTTTCATTTGTGAGCACAGAATTAGTAACTTTGCAATGTATAGAATGTATCGTGTGCTCTGGAATCTGGAATGCAATCACTAGGTAACTTATTGCTTTTCACATCCAAATGTGCTGAGCTCAAATGAAAAATCATTCTCACAGAGAGACTGCACTACTGCAAAGTCCATTCTGAAGGAAGAGTTCTGAGGCTTCAAACCAAATCATTCTTTCATTTGCCTGAATCTTCCAAGGCCTTGTCCTTGAAGGCACACATAGAATTCCTGGTATTTGATAATAATTCATCTACTCATGTATTATGTTGTAATATTCATGGATGCTTCAAGTCTGATACCAAATACCTTTCTCCAACTTTCATGTGGCTAAGTGTGTTGTTACATCCCTCAGGGTGATTGTAATTCATGGAATCCAAGCAGATATATGTCCCACCATATGTTGCTTTTCACTGTTTTTAGATAGACACCTAATGTGGTCATCAATTTCCTCATGCACTCTCAGTGGATGGAATGTCCATTTTGGAGTTTGTTATGCACAGTCTATCACATGCATCTGAATAGAAACCTAGCAGAAACACATGCACCTACAGAACATTATGCTTTTTTGTATTGGTCCCACACCAGGTGAGGACACTACCTATCACCTATCTATTCTGCTGTGGTCATGGGGCTTGATTTACAGTTGGCATTGTCCTAATTTTCTGTTTCTGCCTCCTTTCTGGGAATGTGTCCTCTGACTTGCTATAACCCTTTGGACAATTTCTCTTTATATTAAAGTCTATTAAATTATAAACGCATTAGATTCCCCAATCTGTTTTTTTTCCTGCAGGAAAGACTAATGTGGTTTACAAATGAGAATTAATGTACAAATGAATCCCAGGGTATATACTGAACAGGGGTGCTGTCAGGCGATTATGAATGAATTTTTAATAAAGTTGGCAGTGTCTCAGGATTGATTCAATTGGTGTTCATGCAGCAACCAGTAAGCATCATAGTGCAAAATAGCAGTCTATAAATATAAAAGAAAAGCCAGCTTTTCCCCAAAGAACACGCAAAGTTTCCAAGGACATAAAGAACCCTCCAAAATAGCGTGGAGGAAAATATTAAGGGAATTGCTAGAATCCCACCCTCATTCTTCTTTCAGGTGGGCTAAGAGTTGTACAAACCAGTCCCACCTGTTGGAATCTTGCATTTACATCCTACTAGTTTTTTTTTTTTTTTTTTTGTCTTTGCGGGTGGTATTTCTCACCCCCTGTCATCCAGTGTTATGTTACTGACCCCATTTCTCCTTTGGAGATATTCTTAGAGACTCTTTGAACATTTCTTATTCAGTTCTTTTTTTAAGCAAATTGCACATAGGGGAGCAAAATGATTCTTGGACATGGTATTTTTCTCCCTGTGTAAGCATTATTATTTTTTTTCTGGGTCTCTGGTCCTTTGAAGAAAGAATCCTATAAAGTTTAACATCTTTATTTCAGAAACATAGACCAGTTTCCTCATTAGAGGTTTTCAGGAATCAAAAGGGTAATAGCCAGAGACCATTTTAAGGATTCCTTGCAATGGAAGAATTCATCTTTGGAAATAACCAACAGATCAGATGAAAGACAGAAGTCACTGGAGATGCTAAGGGTCTATAGATAGATTACTACCATGACTCCAATTTATTAGAGGGCTGTGGAGGGGGAAAAATAAAAACCCTTATCTCACTTTAACATTCTTGTAAATACTTTGAAAGACAAAATGGTAAATACTATAAAATGTAACTTTGGTAGATTTGAGATAGTTGCAAATTCTTTGCGACTCCTTCCATTTGAGAAGTGGAGTAAAATTCTCTTCCCCTGAAATGTGGGCTGGCTTTAGTGAGTTGCTTCTTTGATAGAATGTGACAGAAATGCTATTCTGGGATGTCTGAGACTGGGTCTTGAGAAGCCTTAAAGTTCTGCCCAGGTATCCTGGAAGCCAGGTGTCTTCTGTGCAATGCCACTACCCTGAGAGCACTAGGCTGTGAGAAATGGGGAGGCCATGGAACAATGAGACACTGTGTGGAGACAGAGTGGCTGGAGCTCTGAGACTCCAGATATGTGAGTGAAAAAGCCAGAGACTGAGCATACAGCTTCCAGCTCTGGTCACCCCAATGAATGCCTTGTGGTTCAGATATGAACTGCCCAGATGAATCATTCCTGAATTTCTGAACAAAAAATTGCGACCAAAATAAAATGTCTTTGTTAAATCATTATCTACAAGTTGTGTCATTGTTATATATAGACCATAAACTGAAACAGTAACCAAATCAAGTAAAAAACCCAAACAAGCTATGAGTAGATATTTAAGGCACTGAACTAAACAGATTAGTTGGACAGTTAGTACTCATGTATTTTTTTTTATGCTATTACTCAGATCACTAAGGTTACAAAAAGCCTAGCTTGGAAATCTTGTCCTTCAGAGAAGATCACAGGTGCAGCTTCAATCCACACGTGAGACGGTATGCTGAGCCAACATGTCTGTACTCCAGGTCCAAGTTCACATTTCATGTAGATGTCATCCAGGACTGCAGTGAATAATTCCTCATCAAGCTTGGCACAATCCCAGAAACACTGGCCAAGCAAAATCGAACACCAAAATTGTGGCCCAGCCATTGTGAAGCATTTCTTAATCAGGTTCATTGCAGTTTCTGCGCACATAGTCATATGGTTAGCATGCTGTGTTGACATCCTAGTGTCTAAGGGATTCTGAGGTAGCTGCATGCTTTCCCTGGTAACATATATTTATTGATAAAAAATTTTCTACTTCTTAATGAATATCAACAAGGAAATCCCTAAAAAGGACAAGAAAAGAGTAAAACTCCCAATTTAATTGCATGATTTCTTCTATTGTTTCCTGTGTTTCTCTATAACACAGAGAAGTGCCAGTTTTAAATAGTCACTAAAAATGTATGTAACAATTAGCCTTCAATTTCTAATATGCAATTTTAGCTTTTACTGTGGTTTAAAGAAGCATCCTCCTCCTTGTGACTTTTTGATAGCATTTAGCTACTGCCTTGACTGGTTAGGGAGGAGACACTTACTGGGCAAACAGGTCAAAGAAAGTAGATTGCTATTTTCTGCTCTACACTAAGCTAAGAGAAAATCCCAGAAAATAGGTAGGTCTCAAACCACCTATTATGCTCTGACAATTTACTTTAGTTATGGCTTTGGGAAATTTAGATTCCTCCTCCCCCCAACCCCCAATTTAGATCTCTGCTAGGCAACCTCCAGTTCAGACTTCACACTCATGCAGTTGAGAGATTTATGTCATTTGAGGATTTGTTCTGATCCTCTTTTGACATTTGCAGGAAGGCTTTTTTTTTTTTTTTTTTTTTTTGTCCTTTTGGGTAGGTGATGGAAAGATGACTTATACCAAATGATGATGACGGATTAAATCGTAAACATTTGAAAGTCTACTGGTGCCATACTATGTTTTGGGGGAAATATGTATTGGGATTAATAGAACACAGAACGCCAATCATGGACATGCCTTGCTAAATGGCTGTGTGTGTGTGTGTGTGTGTGTGTGTGTGTGCGCGCTCTGCTTCTCTATTACTACAAAACAAACTTCCCAAAATTTAGTGGAGTAAAAGAAGGTATTTTATTTTGCTCATTAATTTATGTGTCAGAAGTTTGGGCAGTTTTGAAGGAAGATTGCTTGTCTCTGCTCCATGATGTACTGAGGAGATTCAAGCAGCCGGAGGGGGCTGAGACAGCTTAGTGGGAATCATAGACTGGGACCCTATTCTATACTTCATGTCTGCTGAGATGGGAAGGCCCAAGATGGCTTCTCCACCCAGGTTTCTGACAGCTGTGCTGGGGCAGCTGGACATCACTCTTTCTTTATATGGCTTCTTCATGTAGTCACATGGAGTTCCTTGCAGTATGGTGACCTTAGGGTGACTGGCCTTCTTATATGATTGCTGGATTCCCGTAGAGCAAACATTCAAAGGACCCAGAAGGAGCTGCAAAGCTTTCAATAATCTTGGCTTAGAAGTCCCCAAATATCGTTCTCATCACATTCTTTAACTCAACAAAGTAACTAAGGCCAGTTAGATTTAAGAGAAGTAGAATTAGATTCTATCTCTATGGAAACAATTTGTAGCAGACAGTTTGTGGTCTTTAAAAATCTACTGTGATGGGTACATTGTAAAGGCAGATACCAGTTGCTTTGGGAGACCAGGCATGACCATTTATTTATGGGTAAAGAGATGTAAATGAGGATGCTGATGATGGCCTCCTCCTTTGGCCCCTAGACTAGACTAGTGGTCATTCTTCAGACACTGTAATAAGGGGACATGGGACGTACACAACACCAATCTGATGAGATAGCAGCATGGACAGTGGAGAATGAACTCTTGGGCAGAGCCAGTCTCTCAGGTTCTCTGGACTTCTCACCATATGGGCAGGGAAACTTGAGGGAGGAAAAAAGTTCATATTTTAGTAAGTTTGAATCTAGAGATTTAAAAAGTATTTTGCAAAGACATATGAAGGCATAAAGGATATGAAGGATAAACCACGTTGGCAAAGAAAGATGGATGGTCACCATTATTTGAATGCCTGTGTGGTTGTTATTTGGTCACACATTTGTATTACTAGTCAGGAAGTACATTAAATAAATATTTATTCTCATGAAGATTGAACTCCTAACAGCATTTGTATTTAAATAGTCACCAAGTTTATCTTTATGCTGAATATTTAGCAAAACATAACAGAGAAGACAACATTAAACGCTATCTATATGTTTGAATGTCTGTACGTGTATGTGTGTGTTCTGCAGTAATGCATACATATTTAAAATATTAATGCCAATATCACTGTGGACACAAAATAAAAATTCTTTTTAGAACAAATTTTTGAGGTGCCTGGTTGGCTCAGTCGATTGGTTGTCTGACTTTGGCTCAGGTCACGATCTCACGGTTTGTGGGTTCGAGTCCCATGTCGGGCTCTGTGCCGACAGCCAACTCCGAGCCTGGAGCCTGTTTCAGATTCTGCGTCTCCCTCTCTCTCTGACCCTCCCCTGCTCACGCTGCCTCTCTCTCTCTATGAAATAAATAAAACATTTAAAAAATGATCTCACAGACCGTGAGATCATGACTTGAGCTGAAGTCGGATGCTTAACTGACAGCCACCCAGGCGCCCCCTTAAAGGTTTTTAAATGCTCATATTTATTTAATATTTTTTCACAAATAATATACTTTTGTAAACATTAAAATATTATTAAAGGATATACATACAAAATGATGTAGAAGTATATATAGTAACTGATTTCCTATTATGACTCCTCTTAGCCAAATTTTTGAATATGTTATGAACATGTCTAGACATTTTCATTTTTTTTTTTTTTTACAAATAGTTTATTGTCAAGTTGGTTTCCATATAACACCCAGTGCTCATCCCTACAAGTGTCCTCCTCCAAGCCCATCTCCCTGCTTCCCTCTCACACCCATCCGTCCTCAGTCTGTTGTCAACATTCAAGAGTCTCTCATGGTTTGCCTCTCTCCCTCTCCCTCTCTATTTCCCCCCTTCTTCTTCCCCATGGTCCTAATCCTCCTATACATGCAAACATATGGTATTTGTCCTTCTCTGCTTGACTTATTTCACTCAGCATAACACCCTCAAGGTCCATCCATGTTGCTACACATGGCCAGATTTCATTCTTCCTCATTGCCATATAGTATTCCATCGTATAGATAAACCACATCTTCTCGATCCATTCATCCGTTGATGGACACTTAGGCTCTTTCCATGTATTGGCTATTGTTGAGAGTGTTGCTATGAACATTGGGGTACATGTGCCCCTATGCACCAGCACTCCTATATCCCTTGGGTAAATTCCTAGCAGTGCTATTGCTGGGTCATAGGGGAGTTCTACTGTTAATTTTCTGAGGAACCTCCACACTGTTTTCCAGAGGGGCTGCACCAGTTGACATTCCCACCAACAGTGTAGGAGGGTACCTGTTTCTCCACATCCTCACCAGCATCTAGAGTCTCCTGATTTGCTCGTTTTCGCCACTCTGACTGGCGTGAGGTGGTATCTCAGTGTGGTTTTGATTTGTATTTCCCTGATGAGGAGGGATGCTGAGCATCATTTCATGTGTCTTTTGGCCATCTGGATGTCCTCTTTGGAGAAGTGATGTCTAGACATTTTCTGGAAATCGTTCTCCTCAATCACATGCTTCCTTTATTGGTTTAAGGAGACATCAAAGTCCTTATATAAATGAACCATTGAAATAAACCTTGAGGACAGATTTCTTATATTCTGCCAAACACAATCATAAAATTCATTTTTAGTCTTCTTTCAAGGGACAGATTTGTTTGCCTGAAATTTTCTAAATCTATTAAAACATTTTTTAATGTTTATTTTTGAATGAGAGAGAGAGAGAGAGAGAGAAAGAGAGAGAGAGAGAGTACAAGTGGGGGAGGGCAGAGAGAGAGGAAGACACAGAATCCCAAGCAGGCTTCAGGCTATGAACTGTCAGCACAGAGCCCGACACAAGGCTTGACCCCACGGACAGTGAGATCATGACCTGAGAGCCGAAGTCAGATGTTGAACTGATTGAGCCACCCATGCACCCATCTAAGCCCATTTAAAAATAGAAAATAAAATTATGTAGATGTTTAGAATTTTTATTTGTACAATTCTTGATATTATAACTTTTTGCAGTTTATTCCTCCTTCAAGTCCAGGGATGCTTTCTTTATAATTTGAAGGTAATCCTTAAACCAATCACAAGCAGAGCCAGGATTTTACAGAGTGCATGGGTCTGGTGGGAACTTTTTTTGGCTACTTGCTTTTGTAAATTGCATGAGTCAGATAAAATTTCTAAACTGGATACTGCCTTTTTTATGTGGTGTCATTCAGTTTTACAGTAGTAGACAACATTATTTCTCTGTGGTTAATCTCTTATGTTAAACCACCATCTTTATGAAGAAATAGGTCTCAGTGGTAACCAACAGGCACCCAGTGAGGGAGTAGTATCTGTCTCACTCATTATGGCCAAAGGAATAATTTCTTTCCACTTGGCTTCATGAAATTTGCTTGTACAATTCTCTTTACCAGATTGTCGGTGAAGGTTCTCTCACCCACAATGAGCCCCCATCCTGGGCGCTTCCCTGGGACTAACATTTTTTTTCTCTAGAGATATAAAGAAAAGCATTACCCAGTCTGAGAGAATTTCAAAGTGTTTTCTACTGTTTCTAGATTTGAAATCTGTGCTCTTCTATCACCAACTCTAGGACAAGTGGATCGACTTTCAGTACTTTCAGGAATCAGCCTCCTAGGGGATGGGTCTCAGGATACTCCCGTTGCGTTTGTGAAGCCAAGTCATTAGTTCTGATTTAGAAGTGGCACCTGGACTCAGGATTAGCAAATGATAACTGGTAATAATTAGAATAGAAAATTGCATAGATTTAGTCCAGAGGAGAAATCATTTTACTCAGGTGTAAGTCTATATTTATCCTGATGATGTCTCCAAGTCTCTGGTTCCCATGATGCTTACAGACTTCTTTGAGTTTCTCACATCCGTTACATATTAATTGTTCAGCAAGCATGACAGATCATCTTAAACTTGCTTGTTGCATAATATTTTGGCAGAGAATTTCCTTGACTTAAATCTGTGGTCATGGAGCAAAACTGCAACCATTCTTCCACTACCTGCTATTGGGGTCAGCAGTTGTCTGCACAGTGTCATTGTCAACCTACTAACTCAAGCACATATAATACTATTAGTAAATAGAATCGACTGATTCTATAACAATTTTCCTATTGACTTAATGGGTGCCAGAAAGTATTATGGAGTTTTAGAATACTACGAGAATGCTATTAAGAAATGCTGCATCCTTATGGGACAGTTGGGGAGATTTCTAAGGAGTTAGTACATGAAATTGGCAAAGATGAGAGCCTGGAACATAATAAGAGCTCAAGAAATATTAATGATTATTGTTGTTGCTACTATCCTACTCTCTGATTGGTGCCAAAGGTAATTATCATTTTCCTTTTCTTGTAGCCATTCATTTTAGTTTTTTTGTGTGTGCAAGTGCTGAAATATAGTTCTCAACAGGAACAGACCTCAGTAAGCAGAACCAGACTCCAAGTCAAATTTGAATTGTATTCTTTGTTGACACTGTATGAGAATAACATCAAAATCCTGGCCTGGTCTGGGTAAATGATTAATTATGAAATAATATTTCTGCGTGGAAATGGTACACAGGAAATACTAAAGAAAAAATTAAATGTCAGTCTGTATTCAGTGAGCTTAAGAACTTCCTCCTACTCTGAATATCTTTATGTATTTGACAAAAACAGAGATTGATTATTCACAGAATTGAAGAAAAACACTAGAGTTGCCAAATGAAATTTCATTACACATTTGCGAATACACTTGTGTTAGGAAACTGTGATTCAAAAATGTTTTACAGATATGTTGTTAAGAGGACTTTGAGGGTCAGAAGTTTAAATTTTTCCTAATATTCAGATAATTGGATATGGTTGCTTATTGCCCCCATGCAATAATGTGTTAGAATATATATAATATCCTACCAAGGAATAATATGTACATAAAGTACATGTGTATTATCTAATTTCATTTCTGGAAGACTTTATTAAAAACTTTGTGTTTATTAGACAAAACCATGGATCTGCTACATGCATGGACAAGCTCTCAGCTGTTTATAGCAGTAAACACGGATGTAGATGGCATCTCTAAAGCATTTCTGGATCCTGGGGCTCAAAGGGCAGAGAGCCCTGGAACGTTTTCCAAACCTGAAGCTGGGGATTGCTTCACAAAGTATGCCTTCTTAATGAGAGTGTTCAACCTAGGCTTTTATGAAAATTGTTCCAATTAATAGTCTTATATGATGGATATGGGATTGTGCTTATGAATTTCCATTCCAGTTCACTTTGTGCAAGAGCAATCATCCTTAAAGGCTCATAATTTCTTTTAATTGGATATTTCATTACCAGGCAAGGGTACAGAGAGCAAAACTAATTTTCCTCTCCTTTTATTTAGCCCACTTGATTTGGGAGTAAGTGCTTATGATGTAGGTCTAAAAAGCAATCATTATTCCTGCTTCTAAAATTAATTTGCTGAACAATGGAGAGCAAATTATTTCTTCCTTGGTACCTCAGTTTCCTGTTTGGTAAAATGGGCTGTTGACAACTAAATTTTAAAAATAAGAAAAATGAGACATTAAGGGGAACAGGTTCTTCTCCACTTATACTCTAAATATATTGTTATTCTCATTTAGAAAACCTGTACACATCTGGCTTCCTTTATCTCTTTTTTCTTGTCTGGAGCTGCCTGTATGCACTTCACTTCATAAATTTAGGATGGTGGGAAAAACAGCAGATTATGATTAAATACTTTCAAATCAGTCTCGGTTCCATTTTTATTTACTTGACCATACAACCTTGGCTTCCTAATAGAGCTGCTTCAAGGTTTGGTTTCCTCACAAAAATAAATTTAAAATGGATGGGAGACCTAACTGTGAGATAGGAAATCCTATAGGAGAAAACAGGCAGCAACCTCTTTGACCATGGCCACAGCAACTTCTTACTTGACATGTCTCTGGAAGCCATGGAGATAAAAATAAGAAATGAACTATTGGGACCTCATCAAGATAAAAAGCTTCCGCACAGCAAAGGAAACAATCAACAAAACTAAATGGCAACTGACAGAATGGGAGAAGATATTTGCAAATGACATATCAGATAAAGAAATAGTATCCAAAATCTATAAAAACTTGCTAAACTCAACACCCAAAAAAACAAATAATTCAGTGAAGAAATAGGCAGAAGACAAGAATAGACGTTTTCCAAAGAAGACACCTAGATGGCAACCAGACCCATGAAAAGATGCTCAACATCACTCATCATGAATGAAATACAAGTCAAAACCACAATGAGATACCACTTCACACTGGTCAGAATGGCTAACATTAACAACTCAGAAAACAACAGATGTTGGCAAGGATGTGGAGAAAGGAGAACCCTATTGCACTGTTGGTGAGAATGCAAACTGGCGCAGCCTCTCTGGAAAACAGTGTGGTGGTTCTTTAAGAAATTAAAAATAGAACTACCCTACGACCCTGCAGTTGCACTCCTAGAAATTTATCCAAAGGATACAAAAATGCTGTTTCAAAGGAACACATGTACCCCAATGTTTATAGCAGTGCTATCAATAATAGCCAAATTAAGGAAAGAGCCCAAAATCCATCAACTGATGAATGGGTTAAGAAGATTTGGTATATGTACAATAGAATGCTACTTGGCAATAAAAAAACCTACATCTTGCCATTTGCAATAACGTAGATGAGACTGGAGGGTATTATGCTAAGTAAAATAAGTCAGAGAAAGACATATATGATTTCACTCATGTGAAATTTGAGAATCTTAACAGAAGAACATAGGGAAAGGGAAGGAAAAACCAGATAAAAAGAGAGAGGGAGCCAAATCACAAGAGACTCAAATACAGAGAACAAACTGATGGTTGATGGGGGTGGAGGGATGGTGAGGTGATTAAATGGGTGGTGGGCATTAAGGAGGACACTTGTTGGGATGAGCACTGGGTGTTATAAGGAAGTGATGAATCACTGGGTTCTATTCCTGAAGCCAAGACTACATTGTATGTTAGCTAACTTGAGAATTAAAAAAAAAAAAAAACACTTGGTTTCCTCATTTGCCCTGTGTCCTGTTAGCCCTTACCAGTCACTGTTTATTATCTGCTGCACCACCAAAGTAGCGTTCTGTCCCTGGTAATACATATGGTTATGAGGCCTCCTTAAAGAAAATGAGGACTAACATCGGTATCTGCACTTACCTCCAGCAGCCATTACCAGGGCCTCCAGCAGCCATTACCAGGGCCTAGGCCTCCTCTGTCATCCACCATCCTCCGATCATCAATTCTATGCTGCTCTTTCCTCCCCAATGTCCCCCTCTATTCCCTCTAAGATCTGCAGGATCTCCAGTCCTTTGATCATAGTTTTTATCATGATCTACCTATACTCTCCTGGACTCATTTTCTTCCCTGCTCAGATCAAAGTCCACTGTGCCAGTAGAATCACTGCCTTGCAAGTAATCATAATTCTCTTGTATCTTCCCCACTCAATTTTATTTTTTTGAGAAAAACTCAAACTTGGAAGACCATTATTTTATATATCTTCTTCACGTCTATACCTATGTAAGTTGACCATTGCTGTGTAAAAAGTCACATGATTAAAGCTTCACTCTGAAGCAATGATCTTGATTCTCAATTTGGCACCTAATGTAGCTCTCAAATCTGACTATATTTCTCTACGTGGTTCACTTTTCTACTTGCCAAGCAGTAGTTATCTACTCAAACCTTTAACACCTACTCTTAGCTGAAAACCTTGCCTCAAACTTTATGAAGAAAGTAAGAGTCATAAGAAACAAACTCTTGTGTTTTCCCACCAGGAACCCTACAAATCTTCCTAAATTTACTTCCATCTTCTCTTTGCCCTTTCTTTTATTGAAAGAAAATTATTCTTTTTTTCTACTGGATCATTTAATTTAGAACCTGCATACGTCTAAATTCAACTGACGTATTTCTGTCCTTATTTTGTTCCATCTCTCCCAGAATTTAATAGAGTTAACTATGTTCTGCTTCTAAACACACTCTTCTCTTGCCCTTGAGGACACCTCTGCTTTCCTTTCCTTCTCCTTCACTGACCATTCCTTCTCAGGCTCCTTTGTTGGCTCCTCTTTCTCCACTTGACCATATGTGAAAGTAGTTGGAAGTTCCATCCTGGTTTTAATTCCTTAGGTTATATTTTTCTTCATCAGGTGGTCTTTTTCTTTCTCTTAGATTTATTAACATTATTTATGTTGAGAAATTAAAAATCATCAGCACACATTCTAGGTTTATATAGTCAACTTTCTACTTTTCATCTCAACTTGGATGTCTTAGATGTATCCTTAAATTAACAGGAACATTAACACTATTAACCAGGAAAATTAAACTCTGGCCTTCCATCTCAACAATCCTGTAACCTTGTAACTTCTCCTCCTGGTAGGTGACAATATCGTTTTCCCTGTTGTTCAAACCCAAACCCAGGTATCTTATTTTAATGTGAGCTTTCAGTAAATCCATACCATTCTCTTGCTGAAAAATTTTCACTGACTTCCATTTTACCTAAATTAAATCCTAACTCTAAAGTTTAGGCCTACACGGCTTCACATGATTTAGCTTTTCAAATGAATCTGTCCCAGAAACTGAAGTTCTCTGTTCAGATCTGGTCATGCTGGTCTGTTTTCACTTCCTTGATCCTATTAAATTCTTTCCAACCTCAGGACTCCGGACTGTTCTGTTCTTTTGGTTTAGAAACTCTTCCACCGGTCATATTGTAACCAGTGTTCCCCACCTTTTCTTTGGATCTCAGCTTAAATCTCTCCAAAAGGGTGTTTCTAGCCACCATAATTGAAATAAAATATACTCCCGTCCTCACTCCATTATTCTCCATCTCAGCATTTCCTTTCTTCTCCATGGGAGTTACGATGACTCTTTTAGAATTATTTATCGGTCCCTTAATCTATTTTGGGTATCGTTTCCCCACTAGTATCTCTGTCCTTGAAGGAGGAACACGTTTTTCTTCTTGCGGTTTCCTTCCAAGCGCCTGGCTCATTTCCTGAACATAGTAGTCACTCTATAAATATTCATTAATGAATGAATTAAATAATGAATGAGGAAAAAGGCCTATATAAAGTTAATATGAGGGTCAAATGAAATTATGTAGGTCAAATACCTTTAAAAATATGAAAGTATTAAAGCAAGGCATTTTTATTCCACTTTTTCTATAGTGAGTGATAGGCCTAGGATGATTTCCATCTTCCTATCTTGCACGCCACCTTTGTGCCCTCATTCATAAATCTTCACAAATTCCATCCCATGCAGGAAGCCTGCGCAGACCAGGTGGGTTGGGAGAAAATTCTCACCTCCCTCACATATTTATGCCTAGCAACTGTCTTTCCCATATGTCCAATTATGTCTACAAGACAAGAAAAGTGAAAATTATGTGGAAAGAACCCAAGAACCTTAATTAACTCTAAAGGATGAATGTTAATTCTTTTCATTTGTGTACGGATGTCAGTGCAAGTGTACCTCACATTGGTTTGCAGCACGGGGTTGGGGCAAGGTTGAACTTCATGGCTTCTAAGTCTTCATTCACCCTATGATCAAGTTCTTTTAGCATTATGGGGGATATAGACCTAGCCACAAGACAGGCTTACATGTTTAATAAAGAAGAGTTTTTCTTTCTTGTTCACTAGGTTTATTTAATCACTATATCTTGCTAGTGGGGTCCTTTCAGTTCATAGATTGATTAAAATCCTTTTATCAATGTTCCTTGCTCCTACAAGATAAAGCTTATACCCCTGGCATATCACACACAAGGTCCCTTGTGAACCAGAACCTCACTTTCCATCTATAATCTATTTCTTTTTTTAAACCTCTTTTCTACTCATCTCAAACTCTTTTGGATACTTTGAAAAACGTATGGTTTATTGGCTATAAACCTCAGGCTCTCTCATGCCTCCTCCACTTTGTTTATTTCATGCCTTTTTCCTGAGAGCTCTTAGTCTTTTTTCCCCATCCACTTTGGAAAGCATCTATTTATCCTCAAGAATCTGCAAATTTAACCTTCTCTATCAAGCTTTATTTAAAGTCACTAGAAAGAGTTAGACATTCTTCTGAGGTGTCATATCTTCAGAATAGTCCTATGAAATATCCATATCCACATTCATATTCACAACCTCCAGGGTACCACTCACATTTTATTCTATGTGAATTATACTATTCGGAGCACACAGTACATAGTCTTGGCCAGATGTGGTGACTCTCTATGTGATATTTTTATGTTTATCTATACATGGTATATGTATCTCTTCATAGTACAGCTGTGATGCTAATTCTTTTTATTACACTCTATATTTACTACTTTTTCTTATCACTGTAAGATGAAGTATTGTTTCCTTTGCCTCATGGAAGCATGGTAGAATTTTTAGAGCAACATACTCGACCTCTCTACTCATTGCTACTTCCATCTCTCAGTTGGTTATAAATTTGGGGGTAAAAGACTACTCTTACCTATAGGCACTTTCAAACCTCAAGACTAATCCACAGTTTGGGTTTTCGCTGAAACACAAACATTGCTTTACTGGGTAAAGCTTCATGGATAAGATTTAAGATAGTCAGAGTTAAAATTAAAATGTGGTACTTTAGCTAATAAAAATGTTTCAGTTTTACATATTGGAAACTTTTAAATCTTTTTAGTGAAGCTTATTCTGCAATGGTCCAATTCTGTTGCTTTTTCTCACTGAAATGTCATCTATAATTCTAAGCAGTGAGCCAAGATTTAAAATAGAGTAAAGCAAGTCTAAGTCTTGTGATCAAGGTTTGGAGAGCATTTGTACTTTATTGGCAATCATGTCACTTCTAATAAAAAGCAGAGTGCACCTATAAATACAGAAATCAATAGGGTTTTTTTTTTCCTCTGCTTATTTGAAAATTCTATCTAATAACAATTGTTCTTCTGCTAGGTATTGAATATTAACAAGCTAAAGAGGACAGATACTTCCCTTACCTAATTTGTTTGAGTTTAGCATTGCCAGTGGCTAGAGGGCAGTGATAATGAAGCTAAAATCACAGGTTTGATGTGAATATCCACCAGTAACTTTCCTCTGGTATATGGCCTCAATTACACTGTTAACCCTGGGTGACTTATGATTGTGAACTGATTATCCCAATAAACACTGAGAGGGAATAAGAATATATGGCTGTAAAATCCACTACCACTAATGTGAAAAGAATCCATGGTTTAACCTAATGTAACTTACTCCATTTATTAACAGATTAAGTGAACTTTACCAATTTTATGGCATCAAGTGTAATTTTTATGTTGATAATGTTCCAATTTATGTCTCCTCTTTTGATTACAATTCCAACGCATGTTCGTGATATCCTCATTTAGTATCTCTTTAGCATTCAAATTTATAATGACCAACAAATCAAATCAAACGAAACCATCAAAAAACAACAAACCTTGTCCCTTTCATTTCCTGCCCAACCTATTTTTTCCCTCAAGTCATTGTTCTCATTGTCTTCTTCTTCTCCTTCTTCTTTTTTTTCTGGGGGGGCGGGGGTGGGGGAGCAAGTGAGCAAGGGACAGAGAGAGAAAGAGAAACAGAGAGAGGGAGAGAGAGAAGCAGAGCCTTTTCAAAGCGGTCTTGTGTTCATCTGATGTGGAACTCGAACTCACCAACTATGAGACTGTGACTTAAGCAGAAGTCAGACTCAACAACTGAGCCACTCAGGCACCCTCCTAAAGTCTTATTGATCTCAATTAATGTCTCCACCACCTACCCAGTTGCTCAAACTCTAAACCTAGAAATCATTCTCAATTTCTCTCTCTCTCTCTTTTTTTTTTAAATATTTTTATTTATTTCTAGGAGAGAGAGAGAGCCAGCATGAGCAGGGGAGGGTCAGAGAGAGAGGGATTCACAGACTGAAACAGGCTCCAGGCTCTGAGCTGGCAATCAGCACAGAGCCCGACGCGGGGCTCGAACCCACGAACCGCGAGATCATGACCTAAGCGAAAGTCGGACGCTTAACCGACTAAGCCACCCAGGCGCCCCTCTCAATTTCTCTCTTAATGTCATCCCTCAAAACCACCCATCAGCTAGTTCTGTCATATACCCAGTTATATCTAACCGATCTCTGCATCTCCATTGTCATCACCATAGCCTAAGCAACCTAAATTATTGCTATAAACTTCCAACTAGCTGTCTGCTTCCACTTTTGTCTCCATTTAATTTATTCACTTCAGGGCAGTCAGTTACCTTTAAAAATGGAAACTTAATTACAGAACTCTCCAGTGACTTCACTGTGCACTTAGGATAAAATTCAAACTCCTATGCATTGCCTATAAATCCCTAACTAAGCTGATTTTTGCCTTCTTTTGTGACCTCACTTCAGTTTATCACTTTCTCTTTCTTGCTCAATGCATTCTAGGCACTCTGACCTCTTTCTGTTCCTTAGACTCACTGAGTCTTTTTTCTTATAGGCCTTGAATCTGCTGCTTCTTTCCCTTTAATCACTCTGTCCCCAGATTTGATTTCCCCACGTTTGTTTTCTTATCATTCAGGGCTAAGTTCAATTTGCCATTGCATCACTATTTTATAGTCTTTGCCAAGACATATTCTAATCTGAGATTATTTATTTCTTTACGTGCTTATTTTCTAACTCTTTTAATAAGAGGGTAAACTCAATGAGAATACAGACTCTGTCTGCCTTGGTCATGCCTCTTCTATATATCCAGTCTTCAGAGAAATATCTTAAATCTTATGGGCCTTCAATAAATATATTTTGAAAAAGATGAATGTTGGCTTGCTGTAGGAAGATTAGGGATCATCAGGGACAAATAATGCTTCCCATTTGATGGTCTGGTACCTTGCTCAATTAATAGTTCTCTTTAACATCTTCAATCCTTTAAAATTTTGAGGTTTTAGCCTGAGTCTTCTGAAAGGGCACCTGGATGGCTTAGCTGGTAGGCATCCAACTTTTGATTTTGGCTCAAGTCCATGATCCTAGAATAATGGAATTGAGCCCAACATAGAGCTCTGCCCTGACAGCATGGAGACTGTCTGAGATTCTCTCTCTCTGTCTCTCTCTCTGTCTCTCTCTTTGTTTCTTTCTGCTACTTCCCTGCTTGTGCTTTCTCTCTCTCAAAAGAAATAAACATTAAACAAAACAGTAGCTATAGATTGAGTCTTCCGGACAAGAATGATGAAAAAAGTTATGTTTTTGAGAAGGTCTGTGGTACAAAGTGAGCTAAATGTAGCTCATGATGAATTCCATGAGAAATATAAGATGATGCACCTATAATTGGAAATGAGTAATATTACATATTATCATGAAATTGTAAGAAACATGAGGAAGGTATGAGCTCAGAAAGACTTGGAAAAGCTTAAAGAGATGCTGTGAGTTTGAGTTAGATGAGATTGAATAGGAAAAGGATTAATTATTTGAAGATTATGTGCATTTGTCAGTTTTGAATGGTAGGGAAAAAAGTCTGGGGTTTATTGTCCTTTGCAGAGGGATATAGAAAGCAGATAAAAGTGTCACTTCCCCTGGGACACCACTGCCTTTGGTGGTGTTTCCTTTCTCTATTTTCTTTGGAATATTTGTCTAAAACATGTGTTTCCCTATTCTTATTATCTGTTTGGTGCTTTATAACCCCCAGAGAACCTGAGGGCAGAAACTGTAACTTAAACTTGCCCTTTGCACCCACTTATTGGAGACTTCAATGTTAGGCATGTGATGGATGCATAAGCCATCTTTCTCATAGGGTAGCATAAACATTTTCTGTGATGATACAAGCATTCTGCCTTAACCAGCACTGTAATCCCTCTAAGATTTCTATTGCACTAATTTTTACATACAAGTTTGGACTATGTGGTAGCTACAGAATCCCTCTTTGTTCCAGGGAATTTGTAAGCAGAGGCATCTAAAACAGAAATTGGCTGAGTTTGGCTGCCGAGGCTCCTAATGTGCCATGGAGTGCTATGAACTTGAAGGTCTTCAAATTTCCCCACAGTCTGAAAGTAAGAATTCTTTGTGGAGCAGGACATCAAGTGAACTTTTCCCATTATCTGAAAATTGCAGCCAATGTATTGTGCCGTCAGGGATTAACCTTGCCCAAAGAAAGATTTGGCCTTTCTCCCCAGCTCTTTGGAAGTAACTTCTTAGCCCGTGGTGTATCCTGCCTGATAAGAGTATCTATTTACCTGGGAACATGAGTCATGCCAGCCAGTCTGTGCTAACAATATGACTTATAATGGAAGTTTGACCTCTGGAAGGGTTGGAGACTAAGGTTATCTATGTGTATTTGACCAACCCCAATAAAATATTTGGACACTGAGGCTCAGGTAAGCTTCCCTGGGTGGCACTACTCTGTGCATGCTGCCACACACCATTGCTGGGAGAAGTAAGCACTGTCTGCATGGCTTTGTGGGAGAGACAGCTGGAAGTTTATGTCTGCAACTCTCCTAGACCCAGCCTTCAGCACCTTTTCCCATTATTGATTCTAATCTATGTACTTTTGCTGTAATAAACCATATTCATGAATAATAATAGGTTTGCTGAGTTCTGTTAGTCCTTCTCGTGAATTATTGAACCTGAAGTTTGGGGACCTCCTCTATTATAGGCACAAAGCCCCCAACAAAAGGCACAAGTACTGCCCTGCCAAGCTGTCAGACACTTTGTCTATGGGACTTACTGAGAAGTGAGATGTAAGTTCAATACCATTAGGCACCAGTTCTCCTAAGAAGTCTGAGGAGCAGCTTGTGTGGCTGTGTGGGAGTGAGCAGACATTGGCTTTCCATAGCATGCAGTGTTGTGGCAAGAGACTTCTACACCCCTTGAAGCAAGCAAAGGGAGTTCTAAAGAAAATCAATCATCAAGTTTAAGGGTGCTGCCAGATAGAGAGACTGGCCCCTACTCTTGACCAAATGCTTTTGTATGGATGGTTTCCAGCCCCCCCAGTGCTGTCTTGGCTGTAATAGGTGAGAAGACTCTCAAGACAGCCTGGCTTGAGTCTCTTTAAAGTCTGGGGACACATCTGTCATAAAGATTAGTGCTGATGTCTACTTCTGACCTATATAGCTTGGCAGGAAAGATCTGCTCTGAGTATTTCATAGAGCAGAACTTAAAAAGATGGTTGTACGCTGTGCCCAGCCCCTGTGGCTCTCAGAGGGTGGTGTGGGGATCTCAACACCCCTAATGGGTCATGTGAAAGAAACTGGAACTGAGAGAAGGGACCTGCCACACAGGACAGTCTGGATGGCTGCTCAGAGGAGCGCTGGTAGCCTCAATCCCAGCGTAGCCTTGTGAGTGAGTACCTCTGGCAGGACCGAGGGAAGATGTGGTTGTCCTCTAAAAATATCCCCAAGGAAGGAGGAAGCTGGGTGATACTGGATATCATCCTAAGAAAAGCAACCACGTCCATTCAGAGGCCAGCATACTACCTTGGGCTACCAACAAACAGTAGATGTAACAAGGAGGCCAGCACCGTCCTGTACTCCAATATGTGACAGAAGTCAGCCCTGTTCTCTCCCATTTCTGTTCACTGCCCCTTTCCATGTCTTAGCCAAGGAGTGGAAGGGTGCCACAAACAGTCACATCCTCTTCCCTACCTCAGCCACATGCCTACCCTGCACTATAGAATGAGAAGCGTTTTGGAACAAACAGGAGACTAAAGTTTTAAAATGAATTGCACATGTTCAATAACTGAATATAACTGGAAATGTGTAGAATCCAAGATATCATAAAAAAATAAGACAGGGATCCAGCATAGAGTCACAGAAATGTATGACTTAAATAAAATTTATATTTATGTTTCCCCAAATGGAGACTTCTAACCAAATCAGGAATATTTTCCTTTCCCTTCTTTTCACCCCCCTCCCTTCCTCTCTCTCTCTCTCTTTTATTTATCTTTAGATATCTATTTATCCGTCGGTCTACTATGTATCTATGTATCTATCTATCTTCATCATCATTATCATCTATCTCTCATCTCTCATCTCTTTGCCTCTCAGCATCCCTGTCTCTAAACACTGATGGCCAGAGGTAGCAAACCACATGCCATACAAGAATTTCCATTTATTCTAGCCATTGAATGCCAGAGACTTTGATATTTAATTTATTACATTTTTTCTGTAGAGATTTGTTGAAGAACAAAAGAAAAAATGACTATACACTTTTTTCATTATATTGCTTTTTAGGAGATATACTTAAAATTCAAGGAAGCACGTGCTTCTTTGGATGTGTTAGCCTCCGATCGCCCTATTGTTAAGTTTGCAATATAGATCTGATTTCAGGATGGATGTTTTTCAGCGTTGCTCATCGTGGTGTTCAGGATGAAAGCTTTCCAAGTGTGTCCTCTTAATGAGACAGCCCAGACAGGTGGCCAAGGCCATGGGTAAAGAACTCTTCTCCTGGATGAAAATGATATCTGTGAGATGTTGTGTAATGTCATGATCCACATGGAATTAAAGCCATGAAAGATTACACATACTTTAGGAGGTGTTCTTCCTACTACCTTAAAATACGACACTTTATGTAAGAAAGATCCTGAACTTTTTAACAAGTTGCACTCATTAATGACTCAGGTTGCATTGAAATCCTAGGTATCTTTAACCCCTAAATTACATTTGTCAAATAGAAACAATTTAGTCTTTTAGGGTCTCAGTTTCCTAAATTAAAAAAATATAAATGGTGGGATTAGATCAGATGATCTCTCAGAAGTTTCCAATTCGAAAGTATGATTATTTGAAGCAGCTTGTTATGGGAGTGGTGGGGACCTTTCACTTCGGGACCAGCTGCATGATGAGCCTGTTATATCAACAGGATGCCGGCATAGCTGCAGCAGAGTCCAAAAGACTCACAGGCTGGGTGGTTTCCTTGTAGATTTTGGTCACCAATTCTCAAACAAGGAATCACAGAAAAATCATCTCATCATCTTCACAGTTGGCGAGAATTATTGTACTACCCAAATTAGGCCAAGGACTGAGCCACAGTGGGGACTGAACTGCCTCCTTAAAAGCTGCAGTCTCTCCAAGTCAGGGTAAAGGGCATCATCAAGGGAAACCTGCATCAAGGCTAATGAGGACCTTGCTGAAAGCAGCCATGGGAATACTTTAGAAAAGCCGCCTTCCTGCCAGTGCCCGAATCTAAAGTCTACCATTCTCCAGGAAAATAGACTTTACTTGTGCCTCCTACCTGCTGCCAACCCATTAACTTAATTCAGAGGGAAGGAGAGCTGGTGCTGGCTGTGTCTGCCCCACACCTTCCTTCCCCTTTCACCTTTAGGGCAGCACAGTGGGACTCACTGCAGACCGACAGAGAACCAGCTGTCTCTAGATACTATTTCGGAACGACTTGTGTGCTCTGAACACTTCTTGCTGACCACTGCCTTCATGTGCACAGAGTTTTTGTTTGCTTGGTTGTCTGCTCAGTGATTCCACTCTAGACTATAAGCTCCCTGAGGGTAAAGATCATATTTGCATTCTTGTTTCTTCCCCACCGTGTACAGTCAGTGTCTAGCACTGACCCCTGAATCATCACTGAAGCCCAAGAAGTGTTTGTTGGGTGAGTGAATGATCTTCTCTAGATTATCAAAAAGGATTTTATTAACCTGGAAGGTCTTATCCATATCATTTTTGTTCATTGAACAAGTATTGACTGAGCACTATTACAGGCCAGGCACTAGTCTGTATATTGTATACACAGTGATGAGGAAGACTGACAAGGAAATCCATGTCTTGCTTGTATTCTGGTGGTGAGGAAATTCTTAACCAGTAAAAATTGCATATATTGAAGATACACAATGTGATGTTTTTGGTAGTGTGAAATTATTGCCACAATCAAGCTAATATTCATCACCTTGCATAGTTGGTTTGTGTGTGTGTGTGTGTGTGTTTGTGTGTGTGTGTGTGTGGTGAGAACATTTGAGATTTACTCTCAGCAAGTTCCAACTGTATAATACACATAGAAGGGGAGTGGAAGGGCCTTCTAGTCATGAGCTAAGATAAGAACATGGGGTAAAGGGTAAATACTATTGCAGGGCATTGTATAATCAGTTAGCCACTTGAGAATAGGCATGATGGGGAGTTGGAGGCATGGGTGGGAGCAGATCACTAGGAATACAACCTTCATACTGTGGGTAGTCAATAGTATCAATAGGTCAGTAACAGTTAAGCAGAAGGGGGCCTGATCAGTAGTGTATTGACAAATACTTACTCTGGGATATTACACAGGATGGATTGAGACTGGAGAAATTGAAGGTGGGACATCTTTTAAAGAGGACACTGCAGATACTTGATGTGACAGTGATTGAGAACTAACCCAAGGCAACGTAACTGGGAAGGAGAAGATAGACATGAAAGCTATTGTGAAGAAAGCTGATTGCATTGGATGATGGAGAAGGAGATATTCTAGATAGAATGCAGTTTGGAAACAGTGTTAATAGCTGGTTCAAGGGACTGGCTGATATGCTACTATTAGGAATTCCTGACACAAGCCCTCTACATTCAGTTTCAGAGGTTGTTGAGTTAGATGTGCCATAGACATCCAAAAATATTGATATCTAGGAGGTGGTTAAAAATGTAGATTTGGAGGTTAAAAAAGTGATGGAGGCTACATATATGACTGAAGGGGACAGGGAAGTGACAAAAATAAGTGATACAAGGATGCAAACACGTAACAATGAAATGTATGAACTAGAGACTGTTTTCAATTCAAAAAGTGAAAACTGCAAATTGAACACCATAATTGTATCTTTCATAATTTGTTATTTCTTTGATTGGAATGAAGATATGAATGTTAGTCTTGCATTTTGAATTTCAATGTGCAGTAATATTCAACCATAATGCTTTAAGTAGGAGAAATGTTCAATTTTATTCAGTTTCATAATTTAAAAATAACTAATATGGATAATTCTGAATATGGGTAGTATTTAACACAGTTGTTTTTGTATTCAGTGTAACATCATCTTGTGGAATTCTTAGATTTTAACAACATTATATTTGGTTTTTAGTCCTTTGTTGCACTTCACTTTAATAGCTTCTATTTGGTTCTTCATTCAAAAAGGAAGGCTACCTGCAAAATGTTAGATCATTTTTATAAAATGTAAAGTCAGATAATGTTTTCTGGAATTCAGTCCTCAACTCTGCAATTTTGAAAGTGTAGTTGAGGCAATACTTTCTAGAAGCCAATTTCAGGATAGGAAGGTGCGATAGTTATTATTCCTTGCCCAAGACCTTCCCAAAGCCACAGTTTTTCTAGGAGTAAGTGAATGGAGTTCTACATTTTTGTGTAGGTACATATATAAATACCATTCAAAGAAATATTCAGGGTTTAGATGGGTTGTAATGTCAACCCAAAAGATTAAACCTGATCCAGTTTTGACTGGTAAATGAGCCTGGTGGTTTTTCTTGGATAATACAAGCAAGTATATATGTTTTTGAATAGTTTAAAAAATATCCCAGCTCCATGTCACCACTAAGCCAGATACTTTCAAACAGTGAATGTCTAATTCATCAAGCCAACTCCTGGGTTGTCTGAGATTCAAATAGTCTGTATAGTAATGGCTGCTTTGACAATGAGTTTCATTTTTAACTTTAAGCACAACCATCTCTCTGGTGAATGATGTAGTGTTCTATAACCTAGGAACATGTTGCTATCCTGAATTAAACTTGTATAGCTCTGACTATTATAGGGCCTCTGTCTGTAGTCTTGACTACTAATTTTGAATTTGTCCAACATGAACATTTTCCTAACACACAAAAAAATCATTTCCTGATGTTATTCCTATCATGGGCATTCTGCCCAAAAGTCCTTTGGTCACATCAAAATTCCATTTGACATCATGAATAAATATAGCTAACTCTGTGGTGTTATTTATATCTGTGCTTTCATCAGCTGCAATAGAAAATGCCACAAAAGATTTAACTTTTTCATGCACTGTGTCCTATAAATGCTTAGCCAAATCTACAATGCATTGAACTACAGTATTTCTGGCTAGACATATTTTTGCAATTATTTATTTCTGCTTAATGCACATAATTTCTGATGCATTCCCTAGAGACTTTTTATTTTTTTAATAAGTTCATCACCTAAAGAAGGTTTTAAAGCCTGAGGAAATTTTCACTTGACACATAGTGACATTGCACTGTAGGAACTCTTATTTTATTTACCTTGAAAAGTTTAGAAATTCCAGTCCTTTCTTTAAAGTTCATTTATTTCTCATCACTCACCTTTTCTGTATACTGATCATAGTTTGCATTATGGTTTGTCTAATAATAACGTACTAAGTCATATTCTCCTAACACTCTCTTTGCAGAGTGAACATATTATATACCCATATTTCTTGAGCTAGCCCCAGTGGCGTTTCTCTCCTTGCCCCATTTTAGATAGTGACATGAGTATCAAGAAAATCTGTTTACTATGCAAACCAACAGAACTAGTGGCATAATGGCGAATAGCCACTTCATCCTTGCCTTGGATTCTGGCTCAACAGGGAACAGTAGGGACTGTGGTAGACTGGACATGGAATTCCCATATATAGGGGATTCCAAACATGTATAATATACCTAGTTGTTTTCAGTTATCGATTTCTTCATCGTTTGAGTTTTGTTTAGAGAATGTGGGCTGTGTGATACCAATCCTTTGAAATGTAATGAGACTTGTTAAATGTGTGGTGCAAATATTTGGGACATTTTTATAAGGATTCTATATGTGCTTCAAAATAATGTGAATTCTGCAGCTATGGATGCAGTATTCTATGTAAGCTCACATGTCGAGCTTGCTAATATTCGCATTTCCATGTGTGTACTGATTCTTCTCTACTTGAGCTATCAGTTCCAGAGTGATGTGTTAAAATCTCTCATTTCACTGCGAACTTGTCTATTTCTGCTATGGTTCTGTCAGTTTTTGCTTTATAGCTTATGTTTCGATGCTGTGCAGTTAGTTGCATATATAAGTTTAGAACTCAGAACTGATGAATTAAGTGTCTTATGACACCTTTCCCTTATTTCTTGGAATGCTTTGTACCTAATGCTTCCTTTGTTTCTTGTTCATATACCTACATCAGTTTGTTTTGGTTAGTATTTGCCAGACATATATTTTTTTTTAAGTCCATTGGTGCTCTTTATTTTTTTTTATTTTTTTATTTTTTACAGATAGTTTATTGTCAAATTAGTTTCCACATAACACTCAGTGCTCATCCCCACAAGTGTCCTCCTCCATGCCCATCCTCCCCCCACATCCATCAGTCCTCAGTTTTTGTCAGCATTCAAGAGTCTCTCATGGTTTGCCTCTCTCCCTTTCCCCCACCATTTCCGCCCTTCTTCTCCCCCTTGGTCCTCTGTTAAGTTCCTCCTAATCCTCCTATACGTGCACACATATGGTATTTGTACTTCTCTGCCTGACTTATTTCGCTCACCATAACACCCTTAAGGTCCATCCATGTTGCTACACATGGCCAGATTTCATTGTTTCTCATTGCCATGTAGTATTCCATGGTATAGATAAACCACATCTTCTTGATCCATTCATCTGTTGATGGACACTTAGGCTCTTTCTATGTTGTAGCTATTGTGAAGAGTGCTGCTATGAACATTGGGGTACATGTGCTCCTATGCATCAGCATTTCTGTATCCCTTGGTTAAATTCCTAGCAGTGCTATTGCTGGGTCATAGGGGAGTTCTATTGTTAGTTTCCTTAGGAACCTCCACACTGTTTTCCAGAGGGGCTGTACCAGTTTACATTCCCACCAACAGTGTAGGAGGGTGCCCGTTTCTCCACATGCTCGCCAGCATCTAGAGTTCTCTGATTTGCTCATTTTAGCCACTCTGACTGGTGTGAGGTGGTATCTCAGTGTGATTTTGATTTGTATTTCCCTGATGAGGAGGGATGCTGAGCATCGTTTCATGTGTTGCCAGACATATCTTTGACTTTCAACATTTTTGTGACTCTTTATGATTTTGCATATTAGACATATCCCTTGTAAATGCCACGTAGTGGGATACATATAAAACCTGGTGCTTGTTGCTCATACTGGGAATTCACCTTGCTATTTTATAACAATGAATTTGAGATTGTGTGCTCTCTCAGTTTTTACTTTTTAATTTGAAGTAATTTCAAAATCATAGAGAAGTTACAAGAAGGTACAACATCTGCATACCCTTCACTCAAATTCTACTTTTCTTAGCATTTGACCACATTTATTTTTATCATTCTCTCTCTTGTCTATCTGTATAGCTTTCTCTATAGTTTCTGTATCATTTAGGAATAAGTTCCAGATGTGATGCTCCAGTATCTTTAAATTGTTGAATGTATACTTTTCTAAAACAAGGATACTTTCCTCACAACAGCAGTGAATCCATCAAAATCAGGAAATTAACATTGGCACAGTACATTCACCCTACCCTCAAACTCTATATTTAAGTTTCTTTCTACTGGTCCAACCATGTCATTTATAGCAAAAATCGAACAAAGGATCAAACATAACACGACTTGCTTCTCTTGTTTCTTTCCTTTTTGGTCCAGCATTTGGTATGCGATCCTGTACGGGATTTAGTTGTCAAGTTGCCTTAGTCCCCTTCACTTTGGAACAATTTCTCAGCCCTTCCTTGACTTTTAGGACTTAATATTTTTAAAGTGTATAGCGTAGTTAATTTCATTACATATTTGTTAAATATTTCCCCATGATCCAATTCAGGTTATGGAGTTTTGGCAGAAATATCACAAACTGGATACTCTCTATTGAATATGGGGTTGACTTGTTCCATTACAGTTGATGTTCACTTTTATCACTTGGCTAAAATTGTGTCTGCCAGATGTCATTACTGTAAGATCAGTGTAAGTTATTTTCTACTTATTAAGTATCATAATTAATACATATTTCTTAGACAGCTACTTCCAGATTGTGAAAATATAATGTTCCTTACCAAACCTCACCCACTGGTTTGAGCATCCATTGATATGTCTGCTTTTTAATTTATTATTTTCTTGAAGGATAGGGAGTAGAAAAAAATGGAACCACCAGAATCTAAATGAATTTTTTATTGTTCTCTTTGAAAAATGGATGAGCATAGAGTTTGTTATTTTCTAGAATATGGTTTCACCGTATGGTCCACCTGTCTTTGGAGTGACTTCAGGTGTTTCTTAACTCTGTCCTGCCTGAGATCTGCTGAGTCAAAATCTGAATGGTGGGAGGTGAGGATCTTAATTTTTCAGTTTCCTAGATGATTCCTGACTCTAGAGAATCACTCTAAAAAGAGACTCAAGTGACCCTTGTTTTAAGAATTTGCCTGATGTTTGCAAATTGTGGACAAAAGATACAGAAGTTTCATTTAATGTAGCAAGTTATAAAATATTGCATCAGATATGCCATTGAGACAGGACGGATTTGTTCTGCTTAGGATGCTCACATTCTGCCCCCTAATACATGCATGTGCAGCAGACCATTTAAGCAGAAGGCTGTTCTCCTCTACATAATCCAACAAGTGAAGTGGAAAAAAAGATATCTTTCTCTGTAGTTTTAAGGCCTCCACCCAGAGTCTACACTTTGTATTTTTGCTTTGTGAATATCAAAGCACATGGCATTTCAGTCCTATCTCGTTAATTCAAGCCTCCCATCTTCAGCTCCTTATTTCCTCCGCTTTCCAGTAGCAAACACACTATTATCCATTGAGTTGCTAGGTTTTTTGTCTCTTGAAAGCCTATGTGGCTGTGAATCATGAAAGAAAATTCTATTTTTGTGTATAACACCTTTTTAGTGCTGTTTTAGTGCTGTTTTACCTTGGAAAATTTATCTGAACCACGGTCCCAGACCTGTTACTTCTGGCCACTTTTATTACAGTCGCTGGTATGAATTGGCATCCCATGAACTTTTCACAATTAGAGTCCTATTTCAGATCTCCCCCGAGTGCCATAACTTTGCCCAAGTGGATTTATTAAGTACCCTTTAATCAGCTCAAACCTAAATCTCGTGAGTTAAATGCAGTCTTGGGCTTCCTCAGTTAATATTAATGCCTTTTTCATCCAGGCTTTTCTGTAATTCAACCATAGGGTATTTCTTTGCAAGGAAATTGCGTACCAAAAATGGCGTTCAAAATTTTTCCTGCTTTTAGGTAGGTTGGCGGTCTTTTTGAAGTAGTATTTATTTAATATGACAGACACATAGCTTAGAATTATTTTTCACTTGAAGACTATTCTTCATAATTCTGAATAGAAATATTGTCATCTTAAATCAAAACATAAAAGATGGAGGTATAGGGGCGCCTGGGTGGCTTAGTAGGTTAAGCCTCCGACTTTTGCTTAGGTCATGATCTCTCAGTTTGTGGGTTTGAGCCCCACGTCGGGCTCTGTGCTGACTGCCTGCTCAGAGCCTGGAGCCTGTTTCAGTCTGACTCCCTCTCTCTGACCCTCCCCTGCTCGCGCTGTCTCTCTCTCTCTCTCTCTCTCTCTCCTAGAAATAAATAAAATATTAAAAAAAAAAAAAAAAGATGGAGGTATAAAGGAAACCACCTTAGGATAAGAAATTTGAACACAGAAAAAAACCCCTGCTATTTCTTGAATTTTAATCAAAGAGCAGAATGATGAAATAGCAAAAGTAGCTTGGTTAAAACGTATGTATACCTGAGTGTTTATTAATACATTAACAGGTTATTTTTTATTTGTTTCTCTATTGCTTGCCCCAAACTGACTTTACATATACGGCATATCATTTTGACATAGCTGATTTTTATAGATGCAAATAGATGCTCTGAAAGGCTAAATAATTTCCTCTGATATTAGAAATAGCCGCACCAGTCTAACTTTAAATTTTTGCCTCTTCTTTTCAATCATTTTATTCATTATGATTCACATCACATTAGGTGCAGAAATTATGGTTCTTGGTGAAGCCAAATATTGGCATAAATCTGAACCCATTGGGTTAAAGCGACAGAAAATTGAAATTTTCTTAATTTCGGACAAAAAAGAGTTATTGCCAGATTTTCCTTTGCATCAAAAAAAAAAAAAAAGAGGATTCTTTACAAATATTTTTCCTTTTCTTGCATAGGAGGTTGTGATTAGGAAATTATATTTGTAAAGTAAAACTCTATGTGCTTAGAGTTGTACTGGCAAACCTAAGTGCTTATTTGGTTTCTTCCTACGAACAGGAGCAATGCTAGCAAAAACAAATAAATAAAGGAAAAAGGTTATAAATGTCCCATTATTTTGAGTCATTGGCAATTTGTACATCCTGGTGGTATATATGACCAGGTATATGTGTGCCTACTATTTGTGCACCCAGATACCTATTTCTCTTTTCTCTTTCCTTCCCTTCCTCTCCCTCCCTTGACCCCCTTATCTACTTCCCTCCCATTTACTTTTCTTCTTTCTCTGCCTCTGTGTTCTATTTCTAGTTTTCTCACATGATACTTAGAAATCGATACCCACTTATATTCAGTGTGCATTGTGGCTACTCCAAATACCTTCATCTTCTTTCAAGACACATATATATTTAGTCACTTTGCCAGGCCTTGGCAAACGAAAAATAATCATGTTTTCAATTTCAGCAAAAATTCTGATTCACTTGACATTTAATTTACTAATTACCTTGGAACTTTCCAAGATACACTAAAAAAAATAATAATAAAATCACCTTTTCACTTTGAGGATTGAAGGCCTTTCAAGCAAAACGCATTTGTGTTACTAAGAAAGAAGCTATGACAGAAAACCTCGTTTTTAGTTGTTCATTCTTATGCTTTATTTTTATGACATGTGATTTGCTTTTAGTAAATTATAAAAGCATTTCAATATATTATTTAAAATGATGAAAAAATACACTGAATAAAATGAAAATTTACCGCTATTCCATGAATGTGAAAATTATACTTAAGGGTTATTTCCTTTAAGTTAGTTCCCAGTTACCTGTCAGGGCTGTCTGCTAAAACTCCAAGAGATTCTTCCTTGTTTCCCTTCCTCATCTCCACTGGATTTGTATCCTGTTATGTGTTAACATAATTCTCGGTGCTACTCATTCATAGCACACAAACACTTTAGGTTTTGTGGATTATTTATTATCTATCCACCTGAGGCACAGACTCTACCTGAGTTGTTTGCTTTGATGGCCTAAATCTTAGCAAAAGGAACAGATAAATACAAACATACAAAATATTGAATGATACTGTATTAGTTTTATAATCTATTTAAAAATTAGCATATGCAATATCTCTTATTTTTAAATACTTTCTAAAACATATATATATGTTTCTCTTGTTTTTAAATACATTCTAAAACATATATATATGTATATACATATACATATATATAACATATATATATATGTTTCATCTGTATCTGTATATAATAACTATTGGTAGATATAAATGTAGAAATTTCCATTTTATGTATTCAAATATAGTAATTTTTCTCTTGATAGAATCTATCTATATTATTATACATTATAAAGATTTACATATATGTTTACCAACATTTTCCCCAATATTTTATGGGTTTATATTTATATTTAAACTTTAACTCTCCTGGAATTGTTTTTTTAAACTTCTTGTTATGAAAATGTACAAAAATAGTGTAAGGAGCTCTCATGTGCATTATAATGAGATTAACACTTATAAATTTATGGTCAATCCTGTTTCATTTATACCCCTACCTACTCCTTTCTTCCTTTTTTTTTTTTAAGGTTTATCTATTTTGAGAGAGTGAGACTGGGGAGAGAGGGTGAGAGAGAGAGAATCCCAAGCAGGCTCCTCACTGTCAGTGCAGACCCCAATGCAGGGCTTGAACTCATGAGCTGTGAGATCATGACCTGAGCCAAAATCAAGAGTTGGTCGCTTAACCGATTGAGCTACCCAAGTGCCCTCCCCACTCCTTTCTTCTTGAGTACTTTGAGATGAATCCCAGATGTCACCTTATTCATCTTTACATATTTCTTTAGGTATCTCTAAAAGGTAAGGCTTCTTTAAAAGGGTATAAACACAATACTCTTGTCATAGCTAAAACAATAAACGATTAATTATTTCTTATAGTATTAATTCTTTTACGTAGTAAATGAAGTAGGGGTCTCTATTATTTTCCCTCTGGATTCTTACTGTCTGTCTCATCACCAATTTTTGAACCATCCATGCTTTTCAGTGTAGTTCTTTCTTTTTGAGGAGCCTCAGTAGAGAAGACTGCCTTTCGCTGTGTTTCTGTCTTTTGGCCCCTTCGGTTCATGCATTTGGTTATACTAGTTCTCTGCCTTCTTCCTGCAATCTTTCAGTGTCAGTGTTAGTTTTAAAAATCTGGGGCCTTTGAGCTTCCTTTGGATGCTGCTGATAAGCTGTTACCTACTTACTTTATGCAGTGTAGAGTTGAATTCCAATTTGAGCTGTGCCCTCCTCTACCATGGTCAACATTCATCTCAGTGCACAACCTTCCAAACTGGGAAGGTTGAATTTTGATCTTCCAGTTTCCTTGGTAGCTTCCTCCACACTGCACAACTTTCTCAAGGGGAGGAGCTACAGATTATATCTCTCTGATTTTCTTCAATTTCTCCTTTGCACTGTGACATATATTCTTCAGAGTTTCCTGTTTGGGGCTGCATTTTTTTCTTTCCTTCTATATCAGATATAGGCTTTCCCATTATTAATGTTCTGCTGTCCATTTTAATAGAAACTTGGCTCAGGAAGCTGGATATATGAACCTACATGATGTTACAGGAAGCCCCCTATGAACTTTCTTGGGTGAAAATACCTTATGGATTAGTTCTACAGAGGCAAAAGCTGGTAATTGTCCAATAATTCAAGAAGCTTCAAGTCTTTCCTTATCATGTTAAGAAACACCTTTGGCAACTTAGTAACAACAGCCAAAATAGCACTCTGAGATCAGGTAATGACTTACATTAATAAATGAAATGGCAGCTCTGTTCAACCCAAAATACTAACTTCTTTTTTTGCTCTTGTTCTATCCCATAAAACTTTGTTTTTACCTGGCCTCAGATTCAGATTCTGTGAAGGCCAAGGTACAACCTATACTCTGACCTCTGACTATACAGAGGATTCTGTAACTTGTGAGAAAGAGCACACAATTAGAATTGGAAAGACTTGATTTTCTTTTCTTTCTTTCTTTCTTTCTTTCTTTCTTTCTTTCTTTCTTTCTTTCTTTTTAATTTTTAATGTTTTATTTATTTCTGAGAGAGAGAAAGAGACAGCATGAGCAGGGGAGGGTCAGAGAGAGAGGGAGACACAGAATCTGAAACAGGCTCTAGGCTCTGAGCTGGCTGTCAGCACAGAGCCTGATGTGGGACTTGAACCCACGAACCATGAGATCATGACTTGAGCCGAAGTTGGACGCCCAACCAACTGAGCCACCCAGGCGCCCCATGATTTTATTTTCTTATCCCACCTGTTCTAGCTGTGTGCCTGGAGCATGTCATCTCACATCCTTTAAGTTCAGGGTCATTAACTGTAATATGGTTTAATAATTGTTTCAGTCATGGGATGGTTGTAAAGATTAAGAGATAGAATAAATATCAAATTTTGAAATGTATACTAATATTAGTTCCCATTATGAGTGGGTGTTTTGTAAATTAAGATGGTTGATAATAGCTGGCCATCATTGTGAGATTTAAAATAGTTAGAAAGGAGAAGATGAATGTCTGCTTTTTTTTTTTTTTTTAACCTGTGGGAATCACTGGCCTACTTCGTTTCTGAACCCACTTACAGCTCACAGATTTTATGATTCCATAAACTAGAGAGGTTTTAAAGCTAGTGTATTCTTGTATAGTTTTCTCAGGTTACTTGTTAGTTACTACAGACACTGTATGAGACTTAAAATGGACTTGTATGTTGGGTTCCCTGGGAAATAGACTCCAAGGAGAGATATGCATGCAGAATGTGTAGAGACTGCTTTTAGGCAACAGTCTTTAGCAATGGAAACCTGAGTAAGGGGAAAGGGCCAATAGATAGCAAACAGGCAATGTGA
This sequence comes from Proteles cristata cristata, assembly GCA_017311185.1. Lineage (NCBI taxonomy): Eukaryota > Metazoa > Chordata > Mammalia > Carnivora > Hyaenidae > Proteles > Proteles cristata. Next base: position 337,482 of record JAESUZ010004025.1, on the reverse strand, counting down.
ATAGGCTCATTAAGCAACCCACCTCGAAATAACCATAGGCTCTAACTGACCAATTACAATAAGGCACAGTTTCCAAGATTACCAAAAAAGGGAAAATTCCATAGTTCCTCCCTCTGCTGTTTAACTGTGGCTTCTCACCACTGCCTTGTCACAGATAGTCTCTCCTTTGCTGTCCTGCCCACCCCCACACCTTGAGCGGTATTCAATAAACTGCTATCTCTTTTGTTCTGCCTTGGGTGAATTCTTTCACCTCCAGTGCCGCCAGCTCCCACCCAATTGGATGCTACATGGAATTTTTATTGGAGAGTGCTGGTAGGGACAATGTTTTGAGGGGTGAGGGATGTAGCTCGGATTGGGGGAGAGGTTCAGCAGGGTGAGATGTGCTCACAGCAGAGGCTTTAGTCAATTCCACCAGGAAGGAATCTTGGAACTTGTATGGCCCTTCTGAACTGTTCTGCTCTGAAGCAAGGGAGCTCGACCTTAGTATCTTCATCCTTCCATCACCAAAGGATGCCTTAGGAGAGAGGGTGTGACCTTATTGGAGGTCATTGGCCAAGGGCTGAGCTCTTAGGTTGTCAACCATCAATACTCCCAGCAGCTGAGGGCTTGAATACCTCCAATGTCAAGGTAGATCTGTACAGTGAACACCATTTACTACAATTGTCTTTATCTATGAAACACTGGTTGGCTACTGGGGAGGTCTCAATTTACCTTCACAAATTGCCTTCCCATTTGTTTTCTGTAGCTTAATTCCTTAGCATCTAGCATTTATATAAGCGTTGGCAAAGTAAATTCACCATTCTGAGACTTAGTTTCCACATATAAAGTATATTATTCACATCGTTGTGTGTGTGTGTTTGTGTGTGTGTGTGAGAATTAAATGAGATTCCATTCATGTTTTAGATAACGCAAGTTGCAAATCAAGTGCATTGTGGTCTCTGTTGGGAATGAACATCTTGAGACATATCTTTGGAGTTCTAGGACATGAAAAATTATAATGTTTGATTATAAAATACTCTAATCTGATTGCTAGGCCAGAATGATGAGAAAAGACTCCTTTTTGCTTGGGTTTGAATGATTTCAAATACATTTATAGGCCTCAATTCCTCTTCTCTGAGGTCACAGAGGCCAAGGTCAGCCATATACCTGAGTGCTGCCCAGCTTCCAAAGGGCACATTTTAGGAATTAGACTGGATTTAGAATTTGAGTAAAAAAAGAAAAAAGGAAGTCACCGCATGGCTTAAACAGTGGTTTGGTTTAATTGATATTCCTATTCCTGCTTTTTGATCATCAATGAGAAGTGGAGGAGATGCCAGAAATTTAGGGGGCAAGATGGGTATTATTTATATTGCTTCGACTCAATCTTTGATTATGGTAAACCCTGTGAATTCTTTAAAAAATTTTTTTTAGTTTATTTACTTACATAGAGAGAGAGAAAGCAAAAGCAGGAGAGGGGCAGAGAGGAAGAGAGAGAATCCCAAGCAAGCTCCGCACTATCAGCACAGAGCCAAATGTGGGGCTCGAATTCAAGAACCTAGAGATCATGACCTGAGTTGAGATCAAGAGTCAGATGCTTAACCGACTGAGCCACCTAGGCCCCCCAACCCTTTGAATTCTTTAAAGGAAGATTAGTGGGTGTTAAGGACTAACACCTAAATAATGACCTCCTCCTAGGAGTTCAAAGTACCAAATGGCCACAAAGCCTCTGGGTATTGTAGTCTCGTGCCTCAACTGGAAGACAGGAAAGCAATTCCTGATTGTTGCTTTTAGATCTTGACCTTAGTTATAACATACTCTCATGTATATGGGCTGTGTTAATATCTTGTGAATTAACAAGCATGCTGCTTTGGATAAAAAAAAGCAACTAGCTTATACTGAATTAAGTGTTTTTCTTAAAGTACTTTTTTTGAATTGATAAGTTTATACATTGAGGAGTTCTCTTAACTGGGCTGGGGGATCTTCTAAATCCATTCAAATATATTTATAAGCCTCAGTTCCTCTTTAAGGTCACAGGAGCCAAGGTCAGCCATATACCTGGGTGCTGCCAATAGATGGCCATGTATCTTCACCACTGGCCAGTTAGTGGCATCTAAAACACCAACATTTTCTATTGCTTTTGGGGGGAGAGGGCTAAATAGAGTTGTTCATTACAGTGTAACTACCCTAGAGATAAGAGTACAAAAAATGTTTTTCCATTAATAACCTTGGTAAAATCCATTAATTTTTTCCAATCAGAATTAGCTTAGAACAAATTTTATTCATTTTTATTTTTTAAAGTAGGCTTCGGAGCCCAGTGCAGGGCTTAAACCCATGGCCCTGAGATTAAGACCTGAGCTGAGATCAAGAGTTGGGTGCTTAACTGGCTGAGCCACCCAGACACCCCAAGCAAGTTTTTTTTAATGTTTTATTTATTTCTGAGAGAGAGAGAGAGAGGAGAGAGAGACAGCGTGAGCAGGGGAGGGTCAGAGAGAGAGGGATTTACAGAATCTGAAACAGGCTCCAGGCTCTGAACTAGCTGTCAGCACAGAGCCCAACGTGGGGCTCAAACCCACAAACCATGAGATCATGATCTGAGCCGAAGTCAGATGCTTAACTGGCTGAGCCACCCAGACGCCCCAACAAGTTTTAAAAATAAAGAAAAAACATAGATGACAGCAAAATACAAGCTGCTTGAGACTGTCCTTTCTGAAATATAATTTTGAAATGTTCAAAAATTTGTGTGTCATTGTGAAAGAACATTGCATTGGAATTTAGAGGCCCAAGTTCTAGAAGAATCTCTGTTCTGTGAACTTTGGCAGAAGTACTTATTCTTTCTAGGTCTACACTTGTGTTAAAATTCAGGACTTTGGACCAGATCAGAAATCAGCAAATTTTTTCTGCAAGGGCCAAATAGTAAATATTTTAGGCTTTGGGGGCCAGCCTGTCTCTGATGCAACTGCTCACCCTGCTCCTATAACAAGAAGGTGGCCAAGACAATAGGTGAATGAATGGGTATGGCTGTGTTCCAATAAAACTGGATTTACAAAAACCTACCACTGTCTGGATTTGGCCCAGGGCTTATAGTATGGTGACCTGTGCACTAGATAATATTTTCCAAGCTTGAGTGATTGTTAGAATTCCTGAATGTATCAGGTATTTGTTGCCTGGCATCACAATACATTGTGAGTAGAGTCACAACCAAAAACCTCAATTGTACACAGCAAAAAGGTTTATTTTATCTTGTGTCTGTGACTCCACTGAGATGGTCCTACTGGGCTTGGTCACATGTGTTCAGCTCAACTGGGGTTAGCTCTGCCTCCTGCGGCAGATGTATGGGTCAGCTGGGACAAAGGGGATGGTTCTCTTCCAATATGTTCACTCTGCAGGTATTCTGAAGCCACCACAGATGCTCTCTCTGTATCAATGGTACAGACACAACAGTACAAGTGTGAACATGGGAGGCTTCTTAAAGACCTAAGTTTGAAACTGGCACAATGGCAGTGTCACTTCTGTCCACATGCCATGGTCCAAAACAAGTCATGAGGACTGATGCAAGTCAAAGGGTAGAAAAGTATATTCTACCCAAGATGAGGTCATGGCAAAGGTCATTCGATCAAACTGGGGATTTTTTATTTTTAGTTTTTAAAGCACACTACTGGACCCCATTCCAGAGGTGTTGAATCAGCTGGTTCCTGGCTGAGTTTAGATATATGTAGGCACTTAACCATCTTGATGATCAGTCATTGCAGAGAACCACTCGATTAGATGCCTTCTCAGGCCACTTGCAACTCCATTTCATTTGATTCTATGAAATGAAGAATTTCTATTTTTTTAAAAGTGCACTTTGTACTCAAAAGTTTTTAAATGTGATAGCCAGGCTCTGCAGTCACTTGGCATTTCAGGGTCACAAAGCAGGCTGACCACGTCCTTGATGGAAACTCTGTTCGCCCCCACACAGAGCTCTGACCTGCTTTTCCCTCACCAACTCCTCCACCTCCTCCGCAGAACCCTCCTGGGGGGGCCGGCTCATCAGGCACTTATGGAGGCATTTGGTGATGGCCATCAGTCGGCACAGCTGGACTAAAACCAACTCATTTCACACTGCAGTGGCTGGTAATCAAACGGTACTACATGCTTTATTAATTTGTAATCACCCCTCCCCCTCCCTTCCTTTTTCTTTTACTCCTAGGTCACTTAAAAATTCCTTGATTGTGCAACAGTGGGGAATAATCCTTCTCTAAAAAAGGTGGCATTTTCATTACACAGTTGCTAAACTCAGCATCTTGGGGGCATTTCTCATGAATATTAAATGCTACATTTTAAAATTTATATTTGGGGTGATTTTTCTTTTCTCATTTGAAAGAAGCTTTTAATTGTGGCATAATGGCTGGCCTGCCACCATCAATATCCATGGGTCAATAGTATATTAGCAGGTAGCAATGTTAGGTCTCTGTTAAGTCACAGCTGTGGTTAGGGGGAACATGGATGACCGGATAAGCTCTTTTGTGAAAGCTGATGTCAGCATGTCATTGCCAACCACAGAAGAATTATATCCATCATTTGGCTTGCTAAATTAACATGAATTTCTTTTCAAAGTCCATACTTTTAAATTGCCAGCATATGATTTATGCAACACTAGAATTTGTCAGCTGGTTTAAGCCTACAGAGACTTATGTAGGCAGTGGGTGGGAAGAAAATGCGCGATGCAGAACCCAGTACTTTTTTTATGTTAGATATTACTCATTTTTATTAATACATTACATTTATATAGAAACGTTCTTTCACATACCCCATGAAACGTCTTTAAAAATGAATTTAATGAATTCTACTAATATAACCCAGAGTAATTGTGCATCACCGCCTAGAGGTGGCTAGAGGTAGCCCCAAACAACCCCGAAACAACCATTTGTTGTGTTGATGCTATTTTTGAGTGACAAGTAAAGCAGTATTTATATTATGTGTAATATTTGTGTCCATTGTTTTGTGAATATTTCCAGCCTGGGGAAAAGAATTCACAAAGCACCCAAACCCTCAGGAATCATTTAAAAGATAAGAAACAGGTAATAGAGGGCAGTGATCTTACAATGGTCAGCAGAGCTTTTTTGTAGGGGGCCAAGGTGTAATATTTTCACCTTTGTGGGCTCTTTGATCTCCGTTGCACTTTTCAACTCTGCCTCTGTAGCATGAAAGAGGCCACAGATAACACATAAACAAATAATTATAGCTATTGTCTTGTTTCAGGAGCCAAATTAATACTCAGAGACTGAGTTTGCCTTTGCCGGCAATTTATTGAACACAGGTTCACTGCAGGCATTTCATAGGCCAGTAGCATACAGGAAAATGGTTCTTAATAAGCAAAAAAGAAATAACAGACTCCAAGCCAATGATAGATTAATCATACTGTTGTTTCAGGCAAGAGAAGATGGAAGGAGTAAAATCTAAATTTAGTTGAGTGGTACCTTTATATGTGTTGGTCCTGGGGAGAGATGGCTTAGTCAATTCAGAGCTGACATCCAGCTGCCAGGGCAAAAGTACAAGTCCCCTGTTGCTATGGCACGTTGCTAGGGAACAATGCCACTGGCACTGACAGGCCAGAAGGTCTTTCTTGGGGGTGATTTTCAGCTTTCACCACTGCCCATAAAAGAGTTGCCTTTACATCAGCAGGATCTAATTGCCGCAAGGTCTTCAGAGAGCTATTTAGGTCAACAAGATGTCTTGCCCAGACCGAACACTTTCAGGTACTCCTCACAAACTCCTGGTATTTATAGTCAAAATGTCTCCTTGTCATAGTTGCTTCTTCATATATTTTTATTGATAAGCCCCAGCAGTCCCCTCAGCAGCTGAGCTGAATGCTTATCAATGACAACGGATGAGATGACAATATCCTGTCACAGCTTATTTCACTCTTAATCAAAACAACTTTACTCTTAAAAACAATTTCCTCTTTTGTCATAAACAAGTGGATTTGGAAGCCTGTCAAACCAGTATACAACAGCTATAGTCCAATAAAATTTTATTTACAAAAACAGGCAGTGCAAGACACCAATTAAAAGGCAGAGATTGCTAGACAGCCAATCATATGTCATCCATAAGCAACCTACTTTAAATATACATACACAGATAGAAGAAAAGTTAACGGGGCTAGAGAAAGATATATTGAGCTAACACTAATCAAAAGAAAATGGGAGTAGCTATATTAATTTCAAACAAAGCAGACTTCAGAACAAGAAATATTATTAGGGATTAGGAGGGCCATTACATAAGTATAAAGAGGCCAGTTCTCCATGAAGACATAACAATCCTTAATGCATACATGTTTAACAATAGAACGTCAGAATATATGAGGCAGAAACTGACAGAACTGCAAGGAGAGGTAGACAGAGCCACTTTATAGTTGGAGATGTTAACTCCCTCTCTCTGTAATTGACAGATACAACAGGCAGAAATTCAGTAAGGACATAGTTGAACTCAACAGCACCATCAATCAGCTAGATCTAATTGACATTTATAGATTGTTTTGTCCAACAAGAGCAGAATACACATTTTTTCTCTTAAGTTCACATGGAGTACTCACAAAGATAGACCACATCCTGGGCCATGAAACACATTTTAATACATTTAAAAGAATAGAAACCACATGCTATGGCTCTCAGACCACAGTGGAATTATATTAGAAATGAAAAGACAGATAGATAGTTGGAAAATGCCAAAATATTTGGAAATTAAACCACACACTTCTAAATAATGGCTCAAAGAAGTCTCAAGAGAAACTTAAAAATATTTTGCATTAAATTAAAATGAAAATACAATGTGTCAAAATTTGTGAGATGCAGCAAAAGCAATGCTTAGAGGGAAATTTATAGCATTCAATGCACATTTTAGAAAGAAGAAATACATAAAATAAAAAAGAAGCAGTGGACTAATTAAACCCATGACCATAGATTGTTGATTGTTTATCTGAAGGATGATCCATTTGATCCTAAAATAAGCCAAATTATTTCACTCCATTCTATGTTTACAAAACCTTGGAGAGCCATCCTAAACCACGAGGGCATCTACTAAAAGTGGAACTGAACAATAAATTAGACAAAATAAATACAGACCTAGAATAATGCTCCTCAGCATCTGTCCATGGGTGATGGGCATTGGCACCCCTACCAAGCACTCAGCTCTTACCACCTTTTCTAATCTCTCTTTGTACCTATATTTCTTCTTTTTAAAAAATGTTTATTTTGAGAGAGAGAGAAAGAGAGAGAGAGAGAGAGACTCAAGCAGCACAGATCCTGACATGGGGCTTTATTTCATGAATGGTGAGATCATGACTTGAGCCCATATCAAGAGTCGCATGCTTAACCAAGTGAACCACCCAGGCGCCCCTGAACCTATACTTTTGACAGCTCTTTCCCTCCAACAGTCTCAAACTGATCTTTCTTCTTGCCCTCATTACAATTTATATTCTTTATGCAAGGTTCCAAATGATCTTCAAAAAATCATTCATCTGTTTAAAATTCTTTGTTTTTCCCACTGCCTTTATGATTAAAAAAAAAATCCTTAATACCTGCAAGGTCTGGCTTATTCTAGTGCTGTCCTCTCTCCCCAACCCAGTCTTATGCTTTTGCTCCCCTTCACTTATTATTCCCCCAAAATATTTTCTTCTGGTGCACTGGGTATCTGCAGTTCCCTAGAAGGTGTCTTTACATTCCTCTCTCTTCTTCTAGATAATTCTTCCTTGCATTAATTTCCTATAGCTGATGTAACAAATTACCATAGCCTTGGTGGCTTAGAATAACAAAATTTAGTCTGTTATAGTTCTGGAGACCAGAACTCCAAAATCAGTTTTACTAGATTGAGGTTAAGGTGTCGGCTCTGAGAGGCGAATTTGTTTCCTCGCTGTTTTCAGTTTCTAGTGGCTGCCTGTACTTCTCAGTTCGTGGCTTCTTCCATCTTGTAAGCACATCATCTTCTCTGACTCTGACTGCTCCTGCATCCCTCTTACAGAGAAACTTGTGAGGTCATTTAAGTGCCTATCTATATAATCCAGGGTATCTCCCCATTTCAAAATCCTTAACTCAATCATATCTGCAAAGTCCATTCACTACCAAAGCTAACATTCATAGGTTCTGGATATTAAGATGTGGACACTTCTGGGGGACCTTATTCAGCCTACAGCCTACCACACTATTCATCTTCCACATCTCTGTTTCTGTGTCTTTCTCCCAGAGAAGACGACTTGACCTTCTAATCTCCAACCTCCAATGTGCTCCCTCACATTGTCTCATTCAGCAAACCCTCTATTTTTATTTCACCTCAATTACTTTTCAGTTTAACACTTGCCTCTTTCACCATACTTCAAGCCAAAAAGGTCAGAGAACATGTCTGTTTTATCATTGTTGAGTAAAAGAACTAGTGAGGTGGGGGTGTGTTTTCACGTTTGCCACCAAAAGGCAAAACATGGTTTCCCTGGGCAACTTGAATTTATGATAATGGCATTAGAAGTAACATTTTCCTTTTTTAACCTTGTTCAATTTTTCCAGTGTACTTTCTTTTACAATAGGCTGAGGGAAAGCATTTTTAGGAAAATTTTCTTTCTGGTAAGAGAAAAAAACCAAACAAAATGAAATACCCCAAATTAAAAGCCCTGTAAGTATAGGTTAGTTATCAAGTGTTTTCACATTTAGTGCACTCTGCCCTCTTCTCAAAGAAATAGAAACTATAATATCTGTATAACAACAATCCTTACCAATTATGGTTTTTTTGCATTTGCATTTTTATGGAAGTATATTTAACATACAATAAAATGTGTAAGTATTTACCATTCACATTTTAATTAACAACTGAATGCTTCAAAGCTAGCTTTTTGGCAGGTCTATAAAAACGAAAATAAATGACCTTCAATTTTTAATTACTTTTTTATGGCTTTAAGCACTATACCTGTTTATGGTAAAAACTATGGAATAGAAAGAACCCCAATCGGAGAATAAAAATCATGAAGAATGTCACTACCCAGCAATCATTAGGCTTTATCCTGAGTGGCTAGGATTCATTTTTGGTCCTTTTTATGAGCTCTCTCATCACTTTTCTCATATAGATCTATCCAGTCCCAGCTATAAATACTGTTTACATGTCAGTGACCCCTAGAATCTATTATCTCCTGTCTTACCTCTCCCTGGCCTACGGAGCACTTGGCATCTCTGCTTGAATGTCCAATGGACATCCCAAATATAACATTTGCTGAAATAGAACCTTTGACTTTTGCTTCTTCTCATTGCCCTTCCTGGTCACATTAACATTTCATTCCAAAACTCTAGGATGTGCTTTGAAAAATGATACCAAAAAAATCATGGAAGTAACTTAAATTAGCACATAACTAATAAACTAGTCAGAACTTAATTTAAAAAAATTTTTTTAGATTATGTATTTTGAGAGAGAGCCGGGGGGGAGGGGCAAAGAGAGAAAGGGAAAGAGAATTCCAAGTAGGCTCCACACTATCAGCACAGAGCCTGATGCAGGGCTCGAACTCACAGACTGCAAATTCATGACCTGAACTGAAGCCAAGAGTTGGATGCTTAACTGACTGAGTCACCCTGGTACCCCAAACTAGTCAGATTTTAACACCCAGGAAAACAACCAAATATTCTGTAAGAAAGAAAGAAGTTAGTGTCTGGAAAAGGTCAGATGGTAGAGAGAAAGATGTCTTTGAAGTGTTGTGGCTAAGTCAAGTAGCTAAACATTTGAGAAAAGGTGTAGGTTCTCTAGCCCTTTGTCTCTCTTTCTTTGTCTCCCATTCTCTTTCAAGTTTAAATTCTCCAAAACTGTGCATTGGAATGATTCTACCAGTTGTTACTCAATATAGAGCATCTAATTGAATAGAACATTCACAACCGGCCTTTATAGCAACAGGCCAGCCTAGATCTTTGGGCTTTGGGTCAAATATCTCTGATTAGTTAGTTGTAGCTGGGGTTGGGCTAACTTCATGGGTATGTGACCTGTGCAGTAACATGTGGTCCCCTGCCTTGAAAGGCTCCTTGCTTGGTTTAATGCTCTGCTTTCACTATCTGGAAATTCTTTTTTTTTTTTTTCAAATAGTTTATTGTCAAATTGGTTTCCACATAATACCCAGTGCTCATCCCCACAAGTGCCCTCCTCCATGCCCATCCCCGCTCCCCCCCACATCCATCAGTCCTCAGTTTTTGTCAGCATTCAAGAGTCTCTCATGGTTTGCCTCTCTCCCCTTCCCCCACCATTTCCCCCCTTCTTCTCCTATCTGGAAATTCTTAATAATATTTGAACAAGGGACTTTGTTCCTTTTTTATTTTGCACTGAGTGCCACAAATTATGTAATCAGTCATATTTTACTGAGAATGATCAAAAGAGCATTAAAGATCTTTTCAGAGAGGAGCTATGGTGTGCAGGCATTCTCAGGCTTCCAGAAAAGCATCATGTAACTTGAATATACCTTGCTTGGATTCCCAGAATACTAGTGAAAAAGTAGAAACAATACAATAAAAATTATTACATTTGGGGGCACCTGGGTGGCTCAGTCGGCTAAGCGTCCAACTTCAGCTCAGGTCATGATCTCATGGTTGGTGGGGTCGAGCCCCGCATCATGCTCTGTGCTGACAGCTAGCTCAGAGCCTGGAGCCTGCTTCTGATTCTGTGTCTCCCTGTCTCTCTCTGACCCTCCCTTGCTCACACTGCTTCTCTCAAATCTCTTTCTCTCTCTCAGAAATAAATAAAAAATTAAAAAAATTTTTACATTTGTCCATAAAATTTATAATCATTCTGCTAGTAAAAATAACTAGCAATACAATTAAAAGACCAATGAAAATCTCAGTGGCATATATGTTCTTCCTATGGCCATCCTGTAATATTTTTAAAATGTGAAACTGCCCAATCCATCTAGAAAAAATGGTCAAATGATATAAATAGTTAACTAACATAAAGGAAAGTTAAAGGTAAGTAAACACATGAAAATATATTTAACCTAGTTGGCCATCTTGAGAAGCCTTAATTTAAATGATGCACTATAATTATTTATAAAATTGGTAGTGTTTAAAAGTAATACTTAGTGTGGTCATCAGCAGAAGGAAAAGGGAAAAGTTTATCTGCTAGGGAAAAGGTTAATTGGATGGAATCAATTCAGTAATAACCATTTTCTTAAAACATGCAAATTCTGGCAATACTACCTCTGGATATTTGTCTTAAGAAAATAATTACTTTTGCATGCAAGACAAAACTAGACAGCTGTTTTGAAACATTTTTTTAATATTTGTGAAAAGTTGATCATACATGTACACAATAATAAATATATTTTACATCATATATTTGCATATATATACACACACCAGATACAGTATGTAGAAGAATATATATTAGAATTTAAATAGTGGTTGGTGAGGTTATAACTGATTTTAAAATTTGCACTTAAAAATTAGAAGGAGATACTATATAAGCAATTATAAAAGTTATTTCCAGAAAATGTAAGCAGTGACAGGGTAAATCGAGGGAAAATGTTATCAGGGAAAAGGAAGCAATATCCTCGAAGGCCTAGTTCCAAGTTTTCTCAAGTGATTTACCTCCAGGAATAAGTTCCATCCACTCCAGCATTCCTGGTCCTCAAGGACCTTCAGATTCCTTCAGTGCATAGAAGAGAACCACAAATAGTGCCGAAAGTCTTAAAAATGTTGTGATCAATAATTGAGCAATTTTACTCCAGGACTTTCTCTAAGCCAGTGATTTAAAAATTAACAGAATGATTCACACGTAAGAAGATTTATCATTCCATGAATTATGATGAAAAATGGGAAATTTCCTGAAAACGAAACAAGAGCATATTGCTAGATAAATTATGGCACATTCAATGCAATTATTTAATATCCCATATCCAAACAGTGTTTTAGAATATGTACATGAACATGTTAGCCTTTGTGAAAATGAAGGGAAACCTCATTTAAAATTGAGTCAGGCAGGCCTGAAGGGGGCGCTCTCATGCAAGGAGGGAACTTTTCACATAAGAATTTTATCTCCTGGCTTTAATGAAAGAAAGGAAGACCCCTTCCTGACCCAGCAACAATGCACTAACAACCATTTACAGCCAGTGAGAAACCATTGCGACTCAAACTCTTCCTCGGTAAACTTTTGTTCAAAACAACCTCCCCCAATTTCCTTAAAGCCTAAAGATAAAAGGCTTTCCATTTGTTTCTTTGGATCTGCCTGTGGTTCATTGTAGCTTGCTTGTCCCAACTTGCAATTCCTCTGCTATTCTTGAATAAACTCATTTTTACTTAAATAAAATTACCCTTTGCTCTGTTTCAAGTTAACACCTTCCAGAATTTATTTTACAAAAATTTAAGCCCATTAATAATATCTTGGTGGGTCCTTCTGGTAGGTGGAATATTGGCCTTCCAAAGATGTCCACATCCTAATCTTCGGAAACTGTGAATATGTTACTTTACATGGCATAACCACTTTACAGATGAGATTAAGGTTAAGGATCTTTAATTTTTTTTATAGTTTATTTATTTTTGAGACAGAGAGAGACAGAACATGAGTGGAAGAGGGGCAGAGAGAGGGAGACACAGAATCTGAAACAGGCTCCAGGCTCTGAGCTGTCAGCACAGAGCCCTATGTGGGGCTCAAACCCACGAACTGTGAGATCATGACCTGAGCCGAAGTCGAATGCTTAACTGACTGAGTCACCCAGGTGCCCCATGGTTAAGGTTATTTAAATGGGGAGACTATCCTGGATTATTTGGGTGGGTAATGTAACCACAAGGGTCCTTTTTAATGGAACAACTTTCCTCACTATATTTATGGAGAGATGTTGTTGGCCTTAAAGATGGAGGAAGGGGCCATGAGCCAAGGAATGTGGGTAGTTTTTAGAATCTGGAAAAACAAGGAAATGTATTTTCCTCTAGAGGTTCTACAGGGTACTACAAACCTACTGAAGTTTGGTTTTAGTTTGTGTTGGGACTTCTGACCTACAGAACTGTATGATAAGTTAATGTTGTTTCAATCCACTATGTTTACAGTAATTTGTCACAGCAGTTTAGAAAACTAATACAGTTCTTCTATCAGAGAGAGAGAAAGAGAGAGGGGGAGAGATTCTGTTTAGATTGGAAAAATAGTTCCTGAGTTTGGAGAAAACATGAAGTTATGAGAACAGAGAGGGCATGGGTTGGAGAGATGGCAAAATCCTGGGGGGTAAGTTAGCACCATGAGTCTAGACATACAGGATCAGGAATGGGTGTGAAGAAGAGTATGGAAACAGTAGAAGGCTACAAACTCAAAGGGGCCATGCAGAGACAAACAAGGAATGTCACAAGGTGATGCTAATTTTTTATCTATTGCTTCTTTCCTCCAACACCTTGATACTGCATAAACTCAGGAACTCACCTAATCCTAGAGAAGGAATAAAGTGAGGGGCTCTGAAAAGATTGAGGATAAAGATGAAATTTTCTTGCCAAACCAGAAAAGGGGCTACAAATTATATGTTGAATAAAATTAAAGAAGTTATATTTTTGCACAGCTGAGTTTATAGCCTGACGAGATAACTGAAGGTAGCAGTTTATCAGAGCAGACTTATAAGAAACAGAAATCTAACCCTGTATCAAACTTTGCTAATAACTTCAAGTTCATGGAAGATCAAGAAACACAGACAAAGCAAAGAGAGGTCTGAGACATCAAGGGTGGCTCCCCAAGTACTTCCCCACATGGATCTCACTCTCTTTAGCTGGAATAATAGATGGGGTTGCCAAATGAGGTTTTCTGGGTATTTCACACAATGGGCAATTATGTGTGAATTATGAAACATTGCCATTTTATACTCGCTATTGTATAGTTAATGTGACATTCTTAAAGGAGCCATGACTCATAGATTTATTTATTGTCTGTAAATGGGTTTATTTATTATAAGCAATCCTTTAGCCATAGACATTATGTTCAGAACATTGTTAGATAAGGTCTTTTTCTCTTAGGAAATATCATTAGTCTAATTACCCAAAGACCCAGTGGACAAGGATATTAGTTATCTTTATTTTTTTATTTACCTTTTTTCTTTACCTCACGGGTGCCCCTTGTAAAGAGAATGGATCATAAGTTAGTGGCTTTAACTCCTTTCTTTCATTGATAATTTGTAACAACTATGGTAACTATTATTATTGATATAACCCTAAAAAGAAAAGGGCTTTAGAAAACAGTAGTCAAGTTGGAAGACAAAAGATAATGTGGAAACTACTTTTAAGTACAATTTTCAATTTGCAAGTTGTTCTCAATTTCCACACCAGGTAATGAAGTTATGATAGTGTATAAAGCATTAATATTTGTGACCAATTTAAAGTCAGGGGAAAATCTGGGATTGTCTTTGTTGTATAGCTGATCTGTAGAATTGCATAATGGATTCCTTGATAGCACAGATTTGAAGTGTCAGTTGGAGTAGAAACCTTGCTTATGGCCCACTCTCACAAGGGGTGTGTGGGGCGGATGAAATGGAGAGATAGGTCACCACTATGTCCTTTTTGTCCTAGACCATTCCTGTGGGATTTAGGGGGGAGGGAAAGTTATGGGACAAGGCAGAGAAGGGGCAATGAATGCTGTGACATAGGTGTAGCCTTTTTTTTTATTGAGAGATGTGAGCTCCTTTTGAGACAACGCCTGCTATCTCTTAAACAATTTTCTTGACTTTAGGAGTAAAGAGATGTGGTTGAAGCCAGAGTAATGGATTATCTCCTCGTCCTCCCCAGTTCAACACACACACACACAACATAGCACATTCAATTTTTCTTCACTCTAGATTCTAGAATAAGAGGAGCTGGGTTAGGCTTCATGCCAGAGATTCTCTCCTGGGTTAGTGGGAGAGGAGAAGACCTCCAGCAGGTTTCTAGATAAAATATTAAGAATCATCACTTTAGGACTCCTTAATGGCATCAGTCACTCATATGTGACAGACATATTCCCTGATCCCCATCTTACTTTCTACCGAGGACCATAGTAGTTTATGTACAAACTGCAAGATCACCTAGAAGTATTTTCTGTTCCAGAATATGGATTGAAAAAAAAATACACATATCCATTCCATTTCTTATTTATTTGTAGTCTCTTTCTATTTTAAATGCAAATCAATAGGCTTTAAGCTACTATTGGTAAAATAGCTTTTTCAGGCGAGTCAGACTGTAAGCTCTGTTTGACTGCATTGTTTCTATGCATTTTGAGTTCTCAACCAGTACCGACTTGCCTATGAAATTTTGGAACATAGCCCATTTGTAGCCTGGAAATGTAAATAAGTCCCAATATAATTATCAGACTCACTTATTCATAGTGTCATTCCCTGAACTAATTTACATGCCCATGTTGTTGGCAGCACACCCTTAAATGACCTGGATGCCCCCATTAGATTGGCCTGTTTCATCCCAGCAGGCCATGACACCCTGAAACATTCAGCTTAGAATTAATAATCTACCATGGTAATTAGCAACTCAAGAGAAATGAAAAGATCACAGCTAAAGTCATAGCTATTTATTTAAGAGCAAATTATTAAGTAGGTGTTCAAGATTGTTTCTATGTGTTCAACCTCAGGGAGTGTTCTTGTAAATTGCAGGTTTGCTCTTTTCAACATAAAAAGACAAAACAGCAGCAATAAATAAATTCCTTGGAGGGAAAATATAGAGATTCAATTTGGATGGTTGGCTTTATCAAAAAAGTATTGTCTTAGTTGTATATGAAAAACAGACACTCACTTGCACACGCTCACATAGACTCACACAAATGCATATACACAAAGGAAAAGCAGTGGCTGGTAGTGTTTTTCAATTGATTCAACTCTGTTATATCACTGAAGGTTCAATGGCAAATAAATCCACTCTAGAAAAGTGGAAATTTACAGAAAAAAATGAGCAGTTCATAGATGAGTACAATCCTCATTCTTCAATTTATTACTGTATGGTTGTGAAAAATATGGCATTTAAATGCCAATTATTTTATTATCACCATTGGGTGATGGTCAAAGAATGATATTCCTCAGTACAAAAAAATAGAGTCAAACACACTTCAATGCCATATTTAACTGGAATCAAGAGGTTTGAAACTGTTCTGCTCAGAATAAATACAATTCAAATGTTTTCTTTTAGGAGGGAAATGTCCTCTGCAATGTAGATGCTTGTAGCTAGAACAGAAAATCACATAGTTTAATTTAGATTTATTAAACAAGTAATTTCATTTTCCCAATGTATTAAAGTTTAAGAGAAGTCAGACACTTGGGGATTTTGCTAATCCAATTCTAACTGGTATTCCCCCTAGATTTTATTTCCATTCCTTTTGTAAAGCCTGTCTGTTCAGATGTATATAATGCTCCTTAGATTTCCTTTATCTTGTCCACCTTGCTGTTCTGGCTAAAACTGCTGGACTCTTAAGCATGCCTATGTGGTCCTATCATGTGTGAAGTTGGAACAGCTAACCTTATTAACCCAAGTTTGAAGGTTTTTCTTACTGTCAACTTTAACAATCTAATAAGATAAGAAAATAGGAGAGTGAGAGAGGGAAAAACAAAACAAAGTTTCAATCCAGAAGTCATATATTACTTTTAGACAAGAGACCTCTCCAAGATTTATCCTGTGTTCTATGCTGCAAGATGAGAAAAAAACCATATTTTGTTTTTTTCTAAATTATTTCCCTCAGAAATAGATCTTTGTCATGGTTTTTTCTAATGGTTTCACAAAAATACTACTCACTTTTCTTGCTCGTTTTCTCTTTTAGTTCATTTTGTTTTGTATTTTTAGGAAGAGATCTCCAGGACTGTTAGAATACTTGATAATTGCTGTTTGTCAGAAATAACCTGCTCTTTAAGCTACTGGATGAAGAGGAAAATAATAAGAAACATATACATGATGAGTCTTTGAAACCTTTTGCCTGAAAAGACCAATCTCACAACAGGATATTATTACTCAACACAATGACAGTCTTTTCTGATCCGATTGCACAGAATTATTTCCTTCTACTCTATTCAAAACCACCCATTGGCTAAAGAACTTCTTATCTTTTGACAGAATAAGCTCCGGAGAGAGTAGAGTTGATAAAAGAAGTTCTATCTAATGGTTAAAGCTGAGAATTAAGTTAGAATTTCCTGGTGTAAGTTGGTCATACAGAGATTTTTATATTTTTAGCTCTTCTTGGTTTAGTTATCACAGCTGAAAAGTATTGCCAAGCCAAGAAATAGGATTACTGATCTTCTTACTATTAGTGAATTCTTTTTAATCTTCAGAGGAGTATTTTTGCATGGGGATAATAATTTTTCCTCACATTTGATGGTGTTTTGCAATTCATTATCTATTTAGTTCTGTCTTCGATACTGTTTCTGTATTATATCAATCTCTCTCTCTTGGTTTTCCAACATAAAAGCTAAAATAAGTTACTATAGGGAGGGAATCATATTTATCACATACTTCAGGTATATCTCCTCATGTCTCTGAGGAAAAAAATACTGTACAAATTGATGGTTATAAAACTTTCTAAGTTGGCCTGACCAACTGGGAATATGTTGTGTCAGCTGATAAGCCTGTTATTCTCCAAGCTTCCACATGCTACGAGGTGAACAATCCTATAATGCATTTCACTAATTCACCACAATGTATTCTTACCTAATGTCTTTTGTCTGATTTTTCTTAAGAGTCACTAAAATTTTCTTAATATAGATCTGGTACTTTTGGCATTGGGAAAACTTTTCATTTCCTTCAAATGAAAGCTCAGAATAGACCTATCGGTGAAGTTGTTTCTCAAAAGAGAAGGCCCTTATGTGTCTTGAATGAACTCCATTTCTTCATTGATTTACTGGAAAATGAGTAAGGATATGATATACCAGAAAAGATGCCCGAGATGAATTTTATTTTATTTTATTTTTTTACAAATAGTTTATTGTCAAATTAGTTTCCGCATAACACCCAGTGCTCATCCCCACAAGTAACCTTCTCCTCCATGCCCATCCCTCCTCCCTCCCACATCCATCAGTCCTCAGTTTTTGTCAGCATTCAAGAGTCTCTCATGGTTTGCCTCTCTCCCTTTCCCCCACCATTTCCCCCTTTCTTCTCCCCCTTGTTCTTCAGTTAAGTTCCTCCTAATCCTCCTAAACGTGCAAACATATGATATTTGTCCTTCTCTGCCTGACTTATGTCACTCAGCATAATACCCTCAAGGTCCATCCATGTTGCTACACATGGCCAGATTTCATTGTTTCTCATTGCCATGTAGTATTCCATGGTATAGATAAACCACATCTTCTTGATCCATTCATCTGTTGATGGACACTTAGGCTCTTTCCATGTTTTAGCTATTGTTGAGAGTGCTGCTATGAACACTGGGGTACATGTGCTCCTGTGCATCAGCATTTCTGGATCCCTTGGGTAAATTCCTAGCAGTGCTATTGCTGGGTCATAGGGGAGTTCTATTGTTAGTTTCCTTAGGAACCTCCACACTGTTTTCCAGAGGGGCTGTATCAGTTTACATTCCCACCAACAGTTAGGAGGGTGCCCGTTTCTCCACATGCTCGCCAGCATCTAGAGTTCTCTGATTGGCTCATTTTAGCCACTCTGACTGGCGTGAGGTGGTATCTCAGTGTGGTTTTGAGTTGTATTTCCCAGATGAGGAGGGATGCTGAGCATCGTTTCATGTGTCTGTTGGCCATCTGGATGTCCTCTTTGGAGAAGTGTCTGTTCATATCTTCTGCCCATTTCTTCACTGGGTTGTTTGTTTTTCAGGCGTGGAGTTTGGTGAGTTCCTTATAGATTCTGGATATTAACCCGTTATCTGATATGTCATTCGCAACCATCTTTTCCCATTTTGTTGGTTGCCTATTAGTTTTCTGGGTTGTTTCCTTGGCTGTGCAGAAGCTTTTAATCTTGTTGAGGTCCCAATCATTTATTTTTGCTCTTGCTTCCCTTGCTTTTGGGGATGTGTCAAGTAAGAAGTTGCTGCGGTGGAGGTCAAGGAGGTTGTTTCCTGCTTTCTCCTCTAGGGTGTTGATAGTTTCCTATCTCACGTTCAGGCCCTTTATCCATTTTGAGTTTATTTTTGTGCATGGTGTGAGAAAATGATCTAGTTTCATTCTTCTGCATGTTGCTGTCCAGTTCTCCCAACACCATCTGTTAAAAAGGCTGTCTTTTTTTCAATTGGATATTCTTTCCTGCTTTGTCAAAGATTAGTTGGCTGTATACTTTTGGGTCCACTTCTGAGTTCTCGATTATGTTCATTGGTCTATGTGTCTGTTTTTGTGCGAATACCATACTGTCTTGATGATGACAGCTTTGTAGTAGAGGCTAAAGTCTGGGATGGTGATACCTCCCGTTTTGGTTTTATTTTTCAGTTATTACTTTGGCTAATTGGGGTCTTTTGTGGTTCCATACAAATTTTAGGATAGTTTGTTCTAGTTTTGAGAAGTATGCTGGTGTAATTTTGACTGGAATTGCATTGAATGTGTAGATAGGTTTGGGTAGTAATGACATCTTAACTATATTTATTCTTCTTATCCATGAGCATGGAATGTTTTTCCATTTCTTTGTGTCTTCTTCAATTTTCTTCATAAGTTTCCTATAGTTTTCATCATACAGATCTCTTGTATCCTTGGTTAGGATTATTCCGAGGTATTTTATGGTTTTTTGTGCAATTGTGAATGGGATCAGCTTTTTAATTTCTCTTTCTGTTGCTTCATTGTTGGTGTATAAAAATGCAACCAATTTTCTGTACGTTAATTTTGTACCCTGCAACTTGGCTGAATTCTTGGATCAGTTCTAGTAGGCTTCGGGTGGAGTCTGTTGGGTTTTCTATGTAGAGTATCATGTCATCTGCGAAGAGTGAAAGTTTGACTTCCTCTTTGCCAATTCAGATGCCTTTGATTTCCTTTTGGTGTCTGATGGCTGATGCTAGGACTTCCAGCACTATGTTAAACAGCAGTGGTGAGAGTGGGCATCCCTGTCGTGTTCCTGATCTCAGGGAGGAAAGCTCTCTGTTTTTCCCCATTGAGGATAATGTTAGTTGAAGGCTTCTGATAGATGGCTCTGATGATGTTTAAGTAGGTTCCTTCTATCCCGACTTTCTCTAGCGTCATTATTAAGAAGGGATACTGTATTTTGTCAAATGCTTTTTCTGCATCTATTGACAGGATCCTATGGTTTTTATCTTTTCTTTTATTGATGTGATGGATCACATTGATTGATTTGAGAATGTTGAACCAGCCCTGTAACCTAGGAATGAATCCCACTTGATCTTGGTGGATGATTCTTTTTATGTGCGGCTGGATTCGATTTGCAAGGATCTTGTTGAGGATTTTTGCATCCATATTCATCAAGGATATTGGCCTGTAGTTCTCTTTTTTTGCTGTATCTCTGTTTGGCTTGGGAATCAGAGTGATGCTGGCTTCATAAAATGAATACGGGAGTTTTCCTTCGATTCCTATTTTTTGGAACAGCTTGAGAAGAATTGGGATTAATTCTGTTTTAAATGTCTGATAGAATTCCCCAGGGAAGCCATCAGGTCCAGGGCTCTTATTTGTTGGGAGATTTTTGATCACTGATTCGATTTCTTCACTTGTTATGGGTCTGTTCAGGTTTTCTATGTTTTCCCGTGTGAATTTTGGTAGTGAGTGTGTGTTTAGGAATTTGTCCATTTCTTCTCAGTTGTCCAATTTGTTGGCATATAATTTTTCATAGTATTCCCTGATAATTGCTTGTATTTCTGAGGGGTTGGTTGTAATCCGTCCATTTTCTTTCATAATTTTGTCTATTTGGGTGCTCTCTCTTTTCTTTTGGATATGTCTGGCTAAAGGCTTGTCAATTTTGTTTATTTTTTCAAAAAACCAACTCTTGGTTTCATGGATCTGTTCAATTGTTTCTTTGGTCTCTATGCTGTTTATTTCTGCTCTAATTTTTACTATTTCTCTTCTTCTACTGGGTTTAGGGCATTCTTGTTGTTCTGCGTCTATTTCCTTTAGGTGAGCTGTTAGTATTTGGACTTGCGCTTTTTCTAATCTCTTGAAATAGGCCTGGAGAGCAAGGGACTTTCCTCTTAGGACTGCCTTTGCCGCATCCCATAGATTTTGAATTGTTGTGTTTTCATTTTCATTTGTTTCCATATATTTTTTAATTTCATCTCTAATTGCCTGATTGGCCCATTCATTATTTAGTAGGGTGTTGTTTAACCTCCATGTTTTTGGAGGTTTTCCAGACTTTTTCCTGTAATTGATTTCAAGTTTCAAAGCATTATGATCTGACAGTGTGCATGGTATGATCTCAATTCTTTTATATTTATTGAGGGCTGCTTTATATCCCAGTATGTGATCTATCTTGCAGAATGTGTCATGCGCACTTGAGAAGAAAGTAAATTCCCTGGCCTCAAGATGTAAAGTTCTAAATATATCCATCAGGTCCATCTGGTCCAATGTGTCTTTCAAGTCCATTGTTTCTTTAGTGATTTTTTGTCTGGTTGACCTATCCATTGCTGTAAGTGGAGTATTTAAGTCCCCTGTAATTAGTACATTCTTATCTATAAGCTTGTTTCTGTTTGTGATTCATTGTTTTAGATATTTAGGTTCTCCCATATTCGGTGCGTAGACATTTATGATTGTTAGTTTTTCCTGATGGATGGTCTCTGTAAGTATTATGTAGTGCCCTTCTTCATCTCTTGTTATTGTCTTTAATTTAAAGTCCAGTTTGTCTGATATAAGTATAGCTACTCTGGCTTTCTTTTGATTTCCTGTAGCATGATATATATTTCTCCATCCCCTTACTTTTCATCTGAAGGTATCTTCCAGTTTAAAATGAATTTCTTGTAGACAGCATATAGATGCATTTTGTTTTTATTATCCATTCTACTACCCTATGTCTTTTGATAGGAGCATTCAGCCCATTTACATTCTGAGTTATTGTTGAAATATGTGGGTTTAGAGTCTTTGTATCTTTTGTAGGGTTCATGTTTGTGGTGGTGTCTCTGGTATCTTTGTTCCTTGCAACCTTTCCTTCAGAGCATCCCCCTCAGGATTTCTTGTAGGGCTGGCTTAGTGGTGGCAAATTCTTTCAATTTCTGTTTATTTGGAAAGGTTTTATGTCTCCTTCTATTTTGAATGACAGGCTTGCTGGATAGAGGATCTTGGCTGCATATTTTTACTGTTCATCACATTGAAGATCTCCTGCCATTCCTTTCTGGCCTGCCACGTTTCAGTAGATAGGTCTGTCACCACTCTGATAGGTTTCCCTTTGTATGTGAGGGCCCTTTTCTCCGTAGCTGCTTTCAAAATTCTCTCTTTGTCCTTGTATTTTGCTATTTTTACTATGCTATGCTGTGCAGAAGATCGATTCAAGTTACGTCTGAGGGGAGTACCCTGAGCCTCTCGTACTTCAACATTTATTTCCTTCCTCAGGTCGGGGAAGTTCTCTGCTATAATTTGTTCCAGGACTCCTTCAGCACCTTTCCCTCTCTCTTCCTCTTCTGAGATTCCTGTGATATGGATATTGTTGCATTTGACCGTATTGCTGAGCTCTCGAATTCTTCTTTCCTGTTCCTAGATCAGTTTGTCTCTTTTTTTTGTCAGCTTCTTGTTTTTCTATAATGGTGTCTTCTAAATCACTTATTCTCCTTTCTGCCTCTTCAATCCGTGCATTGGAGGCCTCTAATTTATTATGTATCTCCTTTATCGCATTTTTTAATTCTTCATGCCTATTTTTATTTTCCATTCTGTCTGTAGCCATAGTTTCTTTGATGTCCCCAATGCTTTTTTCAAGCCCCGGTATTATTTTTGCCATTATTATTCTAAAATCTTGTTCAGTTATGCTGCTGATATCTGTTTTGAGCAGTTCATTAGCTGTCATTTCTTCTTGGAGTTTCTTTGGAGGAGAGCTCTTTCGTTTCGTCATTTTAGTTAGCTTTCTGGCTCTTGTTGGTTTTAAAGACTTGTTAATGCTCTCTGTGTCTATGAGCGCTGCTATATCCAAGAAGACTCTTTGACTGTCCAGCGCCTATCCTTTCAGAGAGTGTTTTTTGAATGGTATCTCTTGGTCTCTCTTGTAGGGACCTTGGTTATTTTATTTTCCTTTCCATAGTGCTATTTGGGACTCTCCCCCTTGTGTACTCTAGCTTGTTTCTTGAGGTAGCCCTGGAAAAGAAAACAGACAGACAAGCTCACAGGGAGCAGGAGCACACAAACACACAGCCTAATTCCACTAACATACAAAGTGAGAGGGAAAACAAAAAAGTTAAGAGAAAAGATGGAGGAGGGAAGGCGAATAATAGGGAGTATAAAATACATAAAAGGGTCAGAAAGGGGAAAAGAAAAGGAAAAAAGAAGAAAACCGATGGACAAAGAACAGTTTAAAGCATATAACTGGATTTCCCAGCTACAGTTAAATAGCTGTGTGTATGCAGTGCTGGTTGAAGAGCATAGAGAAAGAGAGAGAAGGCAGGGTGGGATGAGGCAAAACTGGAAGTAGAATGAACAGGCAGAAAGGATAAGAAGCTTTTTTCAAAGAGGTAAAGGGTAGAATATGGTTGTATAGGTGAGAGAAGGATGCTGGTATAATCCAGAGAAACTATATAATCTAATTACTCCTGAGAGAAAGAGATGAAAATGTCGGTAGGTGTAGAATTTACATCTACAGAATGGACTCGTTGTGATTGTTTATGCAAGCTGGCGACCAGAGGGCGAAAAGAGAAAGAAGAAGAAAAAAAATAAAGAAAAAAAAGGGATGAGGGCAGCTCTCAGGCAGGAATGGGCGTGGCGTGATCCAATGCCTCAGGCGGGACCTCTGCCTTGGCCGTTGTGGGGAGGTGAGTGACGGTGCTCCAGTCCCTTCTTGAACCAACCGCTGCACCTCACTTTTTTGGGCGTGTAAACTCCCCGTACCGGGGGCGCAGTCAAAGTTGGTTGCACTCTTCAACTCAGGCCAGTCCCAATCTCCAAATCCCAGTCTGTGCGCCCCGCTGAAATTGCCTTAGACACAACTTCCCAGGAAACCCCATTGGGGCAATTCCAGGCCCCCTGCCGAGCTCTGGGGTTGGAGTCAGAATCGCTGCTTCCTTCTCTGGTTCGGGCTGACGAGCATGGGCGGGGACTTGCCTGCGGGGTGCACCGAGCCCGCTGGAGTGAGGAAAACCAGGTCCCTCTATGGCTCGTCACCTGAAACACGAACTCACAGGCAAATTTCCCAGTTTTTAGCTCTTTGCCTTACGTCTAGAGTTCTAGCCACCCAGGAGCGTGGATGCCCGGAGTCCGCGCGGCTCCCTCAGGGGCCCCAGCCGCCCGCAGGACAATGGCGGCAGGTGCGCCACCACTCTGGAGTCCAGCCAGCCAGGAGCCAGTACAAAGGAGCAGTATGTGTGCCAGCCTCCCCAGGACCAGTTGGCGAGCGGGGACCTGGCATGCACGTGTTTGGCAAGTACAGTCTTTTTATGCACCGAGCGGAGGTTTTTCCCCCCCGAGCGGAGGTTTTTCTGTTTCGGACTCTCTCCTTTTCCCTTCTCACTCCCCGTAGAGGGTAGAGGGGGATCGCCTCCCACCCTGGAGTCTCCGATCCCAGCCCAATTTTATCTTCCCCAGTTCGCACTCACGTTAGAAGGCTTTCTCAGTGGATTCTGCATCCGTTTTCTCCCAATCTCTCAGGTTTTGTAAGGTTTCCAATGGCTTCAGATCTTTTCTGTGTGATGTATGGGCATGAGTGCAAGTACGGAGCTCCTTACTTCTCCGCCATCTTGCCCCCTCTACCCGAGATGAATTTTAAATGAAAACGTAGGGAAAGGAGATAACATACCCTTTTGTGTTAGTTTGTCTATTGATGTTTTAGGAGCAGAGCTGAATTAGTCATATCCAATATTTAATGTTACAATTTGTCCTTTCAATGTTTTTCTCGTATTCATGTATTTACCACACTCCCTTCCCTATACACAGGAACCTATACAAAGTCTAATGTTTTCATACATGTACTAGGATATTTATACATCCTTGAAAAATACACTGTTATTTAGAAAATATTTTAATCTTCTGAAAATAGTATTCAATTATGTAATGCTTTTTTTCACTATTTTAACTCAACATTCCATCTACATTGCTGTATCGTTGCTTAGATCTATAGCATAGTATTTATAGGGTGTATCCAACACATTTTACTTATTCATTCCACAGATGATGGGCATCTAAGATGCTCTCAAGTCCTTGCTACAACAAACAACACTCTGTAACATCCCTACTTATAGCCTTTTTAGAATGTGTGACAGTTTTTCAGGGCATACACCCAGGAGTGGAATTCTGAGTCATATATTGTAATTCATATGTTACTAACTATTGCCACATTATCCTCCAGAATTACTGTACCAGTTTAGTTTTCCACTGGCTGTGAAGGGAAATTTTTGTTTCCTCATATTTCTCTATTAATTGGTATATCTATTTCTCTGTAACAAATTACCTCAAAGCTTTTTATTATCCCAGTTTTTGTGGGTGAGGAATCTGAGTGTGGCTTAACTGGGTGACTCTGGGTCAAGGTCTGTTGTAAGGTGGCAGTGAAGCTGAGAGCTAGGGCTGTAGTCTCATCTGAAGGCTCAACTTAGGGAGGATTCACTCCAAGTTGTTGTAGGATTTAGTTCTCCATGAAATATTGGGCTGAGGGCCTCATTTCCTTACTAGCTGTTTGCTGGAGGTCTCCTTTAGTTCCTTGCCACATAGACCACTTTATAGGGCAGTTCACAACATGGCAGCTGGCTTCATAAGAGCAAACATGTGAAAAAGGAGAGAGCAAATGGGATAGAAGCCACACTCTTTGCAATCTAATCCTCAAGGTGACATTCTCTCAACTTTTGCCATATTACATTTGTTAGAGGCAAGCAGTAGGTCCAGACTCCTGTTTCTTGCCCCAGTTTAACTGTTATAAGGCAATCATTCATAGCACTTAGAAAAGTGGGTTTTGAAATTAGACATCTCTGTATCTGGATCCTGATTCCGCCTCTGCCTATATTTATGATCCTAGGCAAATTGCTTACTTGCATAAAACTCAGTTTTCTCATCATTACAGTGAAGATCATACTACAGTCCATTTCATGAAATTATTTTGAAAATTTAATAAAATAAACCATTAGAAATCCTCAGCATAATATATATGGCACATATCAATTTTTCAATGAATATTTCCTACTGTTCATTAAAGTATGTCTTTTGTATTGGGATTTATTGAGAGAATGCTGAAAAAGTATGCTTTCTTTGATGTATATTCTGCAAAAATGTGCAAGAATGGAAATAAGAAGACATTGCATATTAAGGAGAATGCTCAACAAAATCCAGGAAGCCATGAAGGGATCTGAGCCTGTCTGGAAGATGGTCAAAACAGATATCTTTCTGTAGGATTTGAATATTTTTAAATGTAACATTTGGAGGAGGAAATCAATAGAGAGACATGTATTGTTTTAGATGGTGAGAATGGATAGAGGGTTTCAGTTAGAGGAAACAGAATATAAAAAGAGTTTAAAAAAGGAAACAAAACAGTGATTAGGAAGTATGAAATAAACTTGATTTGAAGAAAATAAACAACTGGCAGAAATAATCAATTTTTATAGGTAAGATGATACTTTTGGTTATTTAGGATTATTCTACTTATTTAAACCTCTCTAATATTAAAAAAAAATCAATACGAATGAGCCAAGTCAACTTTTTGGCTGTTCATTGCAAATGAATGACAGCGGCTGCATTTCACATGGGGACATGAGATGTGAAGTAACATCAAAAGCATTTCACACTTGTGTTTTAGAAGCAGTAAGAACCCAGTGCCGGGGCCAATGGAACTACTCTGACAAGGAATCTCTCCACATGTACTGTGTTCACAGGGCTCCCATCAGTCAAATGTGATCAGTCATATGCTTTCAACAGTAGTGCTGGCCGACTGGTGTTTTACTGCCATGCATTATTCATCTCAATATAAAGGATAAACTCAGCTCTGTTAACCACTGCCTGAGGCCCCTCAGAATCAAGAAGGGAATATGTAGTTTTGGAATTGTGTTTCTTTCTGGGAAGGGAAGAAGCAGACTAGCCATAAGCACTAGCCAATACAATATAGTTAATAAAATATGTGTAGTCAAAGTAGTTTTAGAAGTTGCTTATTATGGTATCAGAAAAATCTCTAGAAAAGACCAAAGCAGGCACAATTAAGTTTTACTTCATTTCTATGTAAACATTACTTAAATGAATTCTGTTTCTGGAAAAGGACATTCAGTTGAACTGCCTAGCTTGTAGATAAGGAAACCATATGAAAAATGCTGAACTGTGTCAAAAATCTCAAAACATCTTGTTTGAAATCTCAGCTTTTGACAGACAATGAATTAAATAGTAAGGTAATTAAAATCTCTGACAATCATACAAAAATAAGTTTATTGTGAAAATGGCAAAGATTATCAGTAAACACCTATAAACACATAGTCATGTGCACACACACAGAAAGAGAAAATGAGAGAGATACAAAGGGAGGAAGGGAGAGAGAGAGGGGAGATAGAGATGGAATTAGGGAGACATTTTTCTTAAATGTAAAAATTTAACTCCTTTTATGTTAAAATTATGATATAAACCAGCATTTACCAAAATTTTCATTTTTAAAAAACCAGCTCTATTGAAGTGTAGTTGATATACAAAGAATCACACATATTTAATGTGTACAATTTGATGAGTTTGGACATATGTGAAACTCCATGACACCATTACCAGAATCAAGGTAATAGACATATCCAATACCTCTCAGAATTTTGTCTCTTCATTTTTTTCTCATGTCTCTTCATTTTTTCTTTTTTTGTGTGTTTGGTAAGAACACTTAATATGAGATCTACCCTTTCAGTGTTCACAAACAGTATTATTAGCTGTAGGCACTGTTGTACAGCAGATCTCAAGGATTTATTAATCTAGCATAACTGCAACCTTATACCCATTGAATAACAAATCCCATTTCTCCATCCCCCAGAAATCACTATTGTATTATCTGCCTCTATGAATATGACTATTAATCCTTCTGTACTGACTTATTTCTCTTAGCAGAATGTCCTCAAGTTTATCTATGTTGTCACAAATGGCAAGACTTCCTTCTTTTTTAAGGCTGAATTATATTCCATTGTATGTCTATGCCTCATGGGCTTTATCCATGCATCTGTCAATGGATGTTTGGGTTGTTTCCATATCTTGACTATTGTGAATAGTGTTATAATGAATGTTGGAGTTCAGGTATCTCTTTGAGACTCTGATTTCAATTCAGAGTATTTTTTTTCTTTTATAGTTTATTCTCTAATTGGTTTCCATATAATACCCAGTGCTCATCCCAACAAGTGCCCTCCTCCATGAGCATTACCCTCTTTTCCCTTTCCCCCACCCCCATCAGCCCTCGGTTTGTTCTCAGTATTGAAGAGTCTCTCATGGTTTGCCTCCCTCCCTCTCCCCAACTATTTTTTCCCCTTCTCCTCCCCCATGGTTCTCTGTTAAGTTTCTCCTGTTTCACTTATAAGTGAAAACATATATATGTGTCCTTCTTTGCCTGACTTATTTTGCTCAGCATAACACCCTCAAGTTCCATCCATGTTGCTACAAATGGCCAGATTTCATTCTTTCTCATTGCCATGTAGTATTCCATTGTATAAATGAACCACATCTTCTTGATCCATTCATCAGTTGATGGACATTTAGGCTCTTTCCATGATTTGGCTATTGTTGAAAATGCTGCTATGAACATTGGGGTACATGTTCCTCTATACATCCTGTATATCTTGGGTAAATTCCTAGCAATGCTATTGCTGGGTCATAGGGGAGTTCTATTGTTCATTTTTTTGAGGAACCTCCATACTGTTTTCCAGAGTGGTTGCAACAGTTTACATTCCCACCAACAGTGTAGGAGGGTGCCCGTTTCTCCATATCCTCGCCAGCATCTATAGTCTCCTGATTTGTTCATTTTAGCCACTCTGACCAGCATGAGGTGGTATCTCAGTGTGGTTTTGATTTGTATATCCTTGATGCTGAGTGATGCTGAGTATCGTTTCATGTGTCTGTTGGCCAACTGTATGTCCTCTATGGAGAAGTGTTTGTTCATGACCTCTGCCCATTTCTTCACTGGATTATTTGTTTCTTGGGTGTGGAGTTTGGTGAGTTCCTTATATATTTTGGATACTAGCTCTTTATCTGATATGTCACTTGCAACTGTCTTTTCTCATTCTGTCGGTTGCCTATTAGTTTTTATTGATTGTTTCTTTTGCTCTGCAGAAGATTTTATCTTGATGAAGTCCCAATAGTTCATTTTTGCTCTTGACCCCCTTGTCTTTGGGAATGTGTCAAGTAAGAAATTGCTGTGGTTGAGGTCAAGGAGGTTGTTTCCTGCCTTCTTCTCTAGGGTTTTGATAGTTTCCTGTCTCACATTCAGGTCCTTCATCTATTTTGAGTTTATTTTTGTGTGTGGTGTAAGAAAGTGATCTAGTTTCATTCTTTTGCACGTTGCTTTCCAGTTCTCTCAGCACCATCTTTTAAAAAGGTTGTCTTTTTCCCATTGGATACTCTTTCCTGCTTTCTCAAAGATTAATTTGGCATACATTTGTGGGTCTAATTCTGAGTTCTCTATTCTATTCTATTGGTGTATGTGTCTGTTTTTGTGCCAATACCATACTGTCTTGATGATTATAGCTTTGTAGCAGAGGCTAAAGTCTGGGATGGTGATGCCTCCCGTTTTGGTTTTCTTCTTCAATATTACTTTGGCTATTCAGGGTCTTTTTTGGTTCCATACAAATTTTAGGATAGTTTGTTCTAGCTTTGAGAAGAATGTTGGTGCAATTTTGATTGGGATTGTATTGAATGTGTACATTGCTTTGGGTAGTAATGACGTTTTAACAATATTTATTCTTCGGATCCATGAGCATGGAATGTTTATCCATTTCTTTATGTTTTCTTCAATTTCCTTCATAAGTTTTATATAGTTTTCACCATACAGATCTCTTATATCTTTTGTTAGGTTTATTACTAGGTATTTTATGTTTTTTTGTGCAATTGTGAATGGGATCAGTTTCTTGATTTCTCTTTCTGTTGGTTCATTATTGGTGTATAAAAATGCAACCAATTTCTGTACATTGATTTGTACCCTGTGACATTGCTGAGTTCATGGATCAGTTCTAGGAGGCTTCTGGTGGAGTTGTTGGGTTTTCCATGTAGAGTATCATGTCATCTACAAAGAGTGAAAGTTTGACTTCTTTTTTGCCAATCCTGATGCCTTTTATTTCCTTTTGTTGTCTGATGGCTGATGCTAGGACTTCCAGCACTCTGTTAAACAACAGTGGTGAGAGTGGACATCCCTGTTGTGTGGCTGATATCAGGGGAGAAGCTCTCAGTTTTTCCCCATTGAGGATGATATTAGCTATGGGCTTCTCATGAATGGCTTTTATGATGTTTAAGTAAGTTCCTTCTTTCCTGACTTTCTCGAGGATCTTTATTAAGAAAAGATGCTGTATTTTGTTAAATGCTTTTTCTGCATGCATTGACAGGATCATGTGTTTTTTATGTTTTCTTTTGTTAATGTGATGTATTACATTGATTGATTTGCAAATATTGAACCAGCCCTGTAACCCAGGAATGAATCCCACTTGATCATGGTGGATAATTCCTTTTTATGTGCTGTTGAAATCGATTTGCAAGTATCTTGTTGAAGATTTTTGCACCTGTGGTTCTCTTTTTTTTGCTGGGTTTCTGTCTGGCTTGAGAATCAAAGTGATGCTGGATTCATAGAAGGAATCCAGAAGATTTCCTTCCATTTCTATTTTTTTGAATAGCTTGAGAAGAATGGGTATTAACTCTGTTTTTAATGTCTGGTAGAATTCCCCAGGGAAGCCATCTGGCCCAGGGCTCTTATTTGTTGGGAGATTTTTGATAACTGATTCAATTTCTTCACTAGTTATGGGTCTGTTCAGATTTCCTATCTCCTCTCATTTGAATTTTGCTAGTGCATGTGTTTTTAGGAATTTTTCCATTTCTTCTAGGTTGTGCAGTTTGTTGGCATATAATTTTTCATAGTATTCCCTGATAATTGCTTGTATTTCTGAGGGATTGGTTGTAATAAATCTACTTCCATTCGTGATTTGGGTGCTCTCTATTTTTTTTTTTTTGAGAAGTCTGACTAGAGGTTTATTAATTTTGTTTATTTTCTCAAAAAACTAACTCTTCGTTTCATTGATCTGTTCAATTGTTTTTTTAGATTCTATATTGTTTATTTCTGCCCTGATCTTTATTATTTCTCTTCTTCTGCTGGGTTTGGGGTGTTCTTGCTGCTCTGCTTCTAGTTCCTTTCGGTGCACTGTTAGATTTTGTACTTGTGCTTTTTCTAGTTTCTTGAAATAGACCTGGAGAGCAATGTACTTCACTGCATCCCAAAGAGTTTGGATTGTTGCATTTTCATTTTCATTTATTCCCGTATATTGTTTAACTACTTCTCTAATTGCCTGATTGGCCCTTTTGTTCTTCAGTAGGGTGTTCTGTAACCTCCATGTTTTTGGAGGTTTTCCAGACTTCTTCCTGTGGTTGATTTCAAGTTTCATAGCATTGTGATCTGAAGGTGTGCCTGGTATTCAATTCTTTTGGATATATGCCTCAGAATGGGACGGTTAAATCATATGGCACTCTATATTTGCTTTTCATAGCGACTGAGCCATTTTACATTCTCACCAATTCTATATGAGTTTCAATTTCTCCAAAAAATTATCAACACATACCTTTTATTTTGGTTGCTGTTGTTAATAGGCATCCTAATAGATGTGAGGTGACATCTTGTTGTAGTTTTTGATTTGCATTTTCCTCATAATTCACGATGTTGGGCATCTTTACATATACCTTCTCACCATTTGTATGTCTTCTTTGGAGAAATAGCTGTTGAAGTCCTTTGCTCATTTTTAAATTGGATTACTTATTATTATTATTATTTGCTATTAAACTGAAGGAGTTCTTTACATATTTTGCAAATTAATCTCTTTCCAGATATATGATTTACACTTTCTCCCATTTTATGGGTTGCCTTTTCATTATTTTGCTTATTCCTTTTGCTATGCAGAGCTTTTTAGTTTAGTTTGATGTAGCTTATTTGTCTATATTTGCTTTTGTTGCCTATAATTTTGGTGTCATATCCAAGAAGCCATTGCCAAGACCAATATCAAGGAGATTTCCCTCTCTGTTTTCTTCTAGCTTTACAATTTCAGGTCTTATGTTTAAGTCTTTTATTCATTTTGAGTTGATTTTTGTTTTAAGATAAAAGAGTCCAATTTCACGGTTTTGTGGAATGTTGATATCCAGTTTTCCAATACTATTTGTTGAAGAGGCTACCCATTTCCCAAAATATTCAAAGTATTAGCCCAACAATTACTCTCTTTAGTTTGTTAAATATTCGAACTAATATGTGTTGCTAAATTTTATAGTTTTCTTTGTCATAAAGACAAGTTATGTGCATTGGAAGAAACTTGGAAATTACAAATCAGCAAAAGGAAAGGAAAGGCATCATCCCAAAATAACTAGTATTAATATTTTTATGTATACTCTTAGTTTTTTTTATTTGTATGATTATGAGTTTATACTATTTTGTGAATATTCATTTACAATATTATGAAAAACAAACAGAAAACAAAGTGAGTTAATATTGTTTTATGCATATTTCTTTGTGATGTTTTAAAAATACAATAAATCAGTATCAGTTACTATGGCATTTTATGTTAATTTTGGCCTTCTGTGGTTTCACAGTCTCAGCATACTCAAGGAAGACAGACTGCTTGAGACCTTCTATGCTGGAAGGTCCTGCATGCCTTGAAGACTTAACCGCTGCTCTTATCTCTGCCTGGAACACTCTTGGCTCCCAGCCGCCCTCAAGCAAGGACCTACCATCCTTCAGATCCCAGATTAAAAAAATGCCACCACAGCAATGAGACCTTCCTGAACCCTCCTGGTGGCTCTCTGTAGTAAGTCTGCATGTCATACTCTCTGATAAGGCCCTGGTTAATCTCATGAACTCTGAGGGTAGAATGGGTTCAAATCCTGGATTTACCATTTATGAGCCTTGTGACCTTGGGCAAGTTACTTAGCCTGTCCGTGTTTTAGTTTCTTCATTTACAAAATTGAGATAAAAATAGCACCTTTTCCTTGAGATGATTGTAAAGGTTAAGTGAGTTAATACACGTAGGAACAACTTGAAATAGTGCTTCATGCCTGTAAATATTTTCTGTTTTAGACATTAATATTAATGTCATTCTTTCTTTCATCTTCTATAACCTCATTTACAGCTATGCATTTGTGAGCATGCTGGTTCCATGTCATTTTACCCCACTAGATGACAAGCTTCATGAAAGCAGGGTCTGTGCTCATTCATCACTACATACGATTCCCTGGCATGGGAATGTGGATATATTTGTTGAATGAAAGATTATTTATGACTCCATTTCTTTAAAAAACTTTTTTCTAATGCTTATTAATTTTGAGACAGCATGAGCAGGGGTCGGGAGGCAGAGAGAGGAGACACAGAATCCAAAGCAGGCTCCAGGCTCTGAGCTGCCAGCACAGAGCCCAGTGTGAGGCTGGAACTCATCAACCATGAGAAAATGACCTGAGCCAAAGTAGGACACTCAACTGACTGGGCCACCCAGGCACCCCATACTTTCATTTGTTTAGACTTTTAATACTGTTTTAAACTTTGGTAATGCTTTTCAAGAGACATTTCCATTTCACTTAATAGGCAAAAATTAAGGCTCTGACAATTTTATCTGTATTTTAATAATACAGTTTAATATCTTCAGCCGTTGCTTTCCTCAAGCACATTTACCAGACACCCAGTTTATGGTGCAGGGACTGGTTTAATACAACGAAGTGACTTTTATCACACAAATTCTTACCGCAGTACTTCCTTCCCTGTCTTGTTGGTCCTCATTTTGGATCCCTTTTTTCAACAGAAGATATTGGCTGAATGGGATGGGGAAGAGGTGATTTCTCACTGCTGACAACATTCAACATCAAACACTGTAAAATGCTGCAATTTCCAGTGTTGTGGCTTCTCCCATTTTGCCTTCTGGCATCCCCTCATCACCTGCGTGCTTTGGTCATACTGTTGGACACGTCTGTGTTATTTAACCTTTTTAGCACATATAACATTGGTGACGCTTTCAGCCTCCAGGAACTCCTGTGATACATGCTTGCCACAGTACACTCTGCGAAACATTCAATTGAGCAAATGAAAAATAGCGCGTGGACCGGTGATCCTGCTCGAACACTGTTTCATAGCTATTGGGGACGACAGCAAGTAGAAGAATGCCCAGCACTGCTGTGAGGGCATGTCACCGCTGGATTGAAATGGAGTACTGTCCCTGCTAATTTGGGTGCTTCCATGACAAACATGGAGAGGAAGTTGTCAACAAAAAGGCCGTTTTCTGCCTCAGCTCTGTCTGGCTATAGCTCCCTCCTCTGTGCTCATCAGCTATCAGCCTCCTTCTCTGGCCAAGTGAAAGCTTACAAATCAAAACTTGTTCCTTTTTCCTTCTTCTGGGTCTAAAGGATTTAATAGGAACTCTTACCATCTCTGACAGAGCCTGTCTCAGTTCCTAACATGAGACAAAAATGCTTTATTCTGTAAAGATTAACAAATGAAGGAGAAAAGAAACTGAAGAAGATTTAACAGTTCAAAAATCGATGCCCATCAGAGTCAGTGTCTTCCTATGAAGCAGAGCTTCTATGAGAAATACAGTATAACTGGAAAATGTTGAGTCTGTATCACCAGGGACTGCTGAGAGAACTTAAAATCTATAAAAGCAGGGCACCTGGGTGGCTCAGTTGGTTAAGTGTCTGACTTCGGCTCCGGTCATGATCTCACAGTTTGTGGATTCGAGGCCCACGTTGGGCTCTGTGCTGACAGCCAGCTCAGAGCCTGGAGCCTGTTTCAGATTCTGTATCTCCCTCTCTCTTTGACCCTCCCCTGCTAATGCTGTCTCTCTCAGAAATAAATAAAACATTAAGAAAAGAATAAAAAAAATCTATAAAATCAGAGAAGGCCATCAGGACAAAGGAAGAGAAATCTGGAAAGGCTACTTGGACACCACAACTTAACCTTGAGTGATGTCATTCCCATTACTAAGGCCATGATAATAATTCCATCAGGGTGAAATATTTAAATGGTGAAGCACTGCATGCATTACTGAAGAAGCCACCTTCTTTAT
This sequence comes from Proteles cristata cristata, assembly GCA_017311185.1. Lineage (NCBI taxonomy): Eukaryota > Metazoa > Chordata > Mammalia > Carnivora > Hyaenidae > Proteles > Proteles cristata. Next base: position 302,304 of record JAESUZ010004025.1, on the reverse strand, counting down.
CCCTATCCAGATCCACTGTAATTCCACTCTTCTTACTTAATGCAAAGGAGAATTCTTCTTCAAAGTAAGAATAACAACCTTCGTCCATTTCCAGAAACATTGGTGTCCCAGACACAGATGCTGAGAGGAAAGTCTGACTTAATTCTCCATGTCACAGAACTAACAATACTACTGGGCCTGCCATAACAAAATACCACAAACTGGGTGATTTAAAACAACAAAATTTATTTTCTTAACTTTTAGTCTAGAAGCGCCAAATTAAAGTGTTAGCAGACCATGCTCTCTTTGAAGACTCTAGGGGAGAATCTTTTCTTTCCCTTGCTAGTTTCTGGTGATTGCTGGCAATCCTTGGCATTCCTTGGTTTATCCAGTCTCTACCTCTCTCATTACATGGCCTTCTGTCTGTGTTTGTGTGCCTTGTATCTTCACATGGTGGTCTTTCTCTGTGTGTCCAAGTTTCCTTCTTCTAAGGATACCAATCATTAGATTACCACCCCCTATTCTGGTGTGACCTCATCTTAAATTGATTACATCTTCCAAGACCCCATTTCCCCAAATAAGACCACATTTATTTGTACCAGGAATTAAGACTTGAACAAATCTTTTTTGGGGGGACAAAATTCTACCCACTACAGCCAGCCAGCAACTGCATATCTGGTAGTTATCCAACAAGGCATATTCCTGATCCCCTGCTTCTGTTCTGCTAAGTCCAGGAGGATATTTATCATCCCCAGGTATTCCCTAAACAAACCCTATCAAACACATTCCTAAACTATATGATTTAAAATTTCCTCCAAAACTCTTTCTCAGATTTTCAGGGATCTAAGGCACTGCCAAACTATATAATACATTGTTTTAGTAAAGACTTACTTCCAGTATTTTGGGTCATAAATATACAGTAGTAAAATTTGTACTTCCATTTTTTATGAGTTTCAATATTGCCAAAATTTAGGTCCTTAGTGGCATGGTGATAAGAGTCCAAGTGGAGTTACCATTATATTTGGTTTGATATGCATTGTCATATATTCTTATTATCTCCTTAATTTCGACTCATCATAGGCCATATCCTCTGGTACCCACCTATATTCAGCACTTTAGTTAACAAATTACCTTCTACAGTAAAGGCAGTTTGACAATAGACAAACATGCATTGTAATATCCATTTTTCTAATGGATGCTGTAGCATTGTTTTTCTGAATTGACTAGGAAGGATTTTATTTTTTTTTTATTTTTATTTTTTTATTTTTATTTTTTTTACCAAAGGGCCACCATGTCAACAGCTATGGGGCAGTAAGTGAGTAAGTGTTAGAATTCTCTTCAATCTTGGAAGTTCTTTTGATATGCCATTGGACATAAATTAAGACCAACTTCCTCTGGTCCTAAAAAAATTGTCATTTGGTGATGTGTTATATTGCTATAGAACAGGTGAAATGCCTTGAGGATATCAGGCATTCCTAAGATTGAAAAACCGGTGTGCCCTTAGGTTGCATTACAAGGTCTATCATGCTGTCACCAAAATGAGGTTCTTGTCACTAGCTGTTGTTGGGCAATATATTTTTTTGAGACCTGCCTCATATGCCTTGCTCACTACACATTTGTTCACTCCCTGAAGAATGGGTCTATTGAAATAAGCCAAATATAATAATTTTGTATCATGGTCTCCCTAGTCAAAGCAAACCCAAAATTTGGTGGGAATTCTTTCTCATAAAATCCCCACAATCCCTCTGGGATAGAACAATATCCTTTGTCTTTAGGATCCCCTTTGCAGGACATTTTCAGTTGCCTGAAATTTACATAAATGCAGTCCCCACTGTGCTAGTTCTAGTTCCTCTGTTCTGAGATGACAGGGAGGATGGTAAAGGATCCTGAAATACACTAAAGTGGTGTTAAAGGATAATTTTCAACAAATGGTAAGATTATCACTCTCATATAGACATAAAATGAACACAAGGCAAATATTTTATTTAACTCATAATTAATGAGGGTATCAGGCAGTTGCTAAAACTGGTTCAAAAGAGAATACAGAGAACAGACGAATGTATAGATCAGGGATATTGAAAAAGCAACACTGAAGGAAGCAAAACAGGATTCCCTTTGGGGAGCAGTGTAAGGATGAACAAGTGGAGGATAATAGTGCAGAAGATTTAACATCAAAAAAAGGCGCCCATCTGAGTCAGTATCAGTTGAACCTCTACCCGACAAGATAGAATTTACACATATAGACATAAAATGTATTATTAACTTTTATTTATTTTGAGAGAAAGAGAGAAAGGGAGAGAATGAGTGGGCGGGGGGGCAGACAGAGAGAGAGGAAGAGAGAGAGTCCTAAGCAGGCTCTACACCAGCAATGCAAAGCCTGAAGTGGCGCTTGAACTCAGAAACCATGAGCAAATGACCTGAGCCAAAATCAAGAGTCGGACACTTAACCGACTGAGCTACCCAGGCACCCAGACAAGAAATATTTTTGCATTACTTTCAATTATCCTTAATGTGCAAAGTTGTAAAATAGCTTCTATATAATTATAGAGGTTCTTTGGGATCTAGACAATGCATACTTTTCCACAGAAGCATGCATTTCCTCCTGATGATATGCAGCGAAGCCCAGATTTATAAGTCTTTCCAGTGTTTCTGGTATACTGATTTATAACATTACAGACAATATCCTTCCTTCTGATGTGGAAAACATACGGAAGATGGGAAGACGTAGTTATATATCTCTGAAGTGTACAATGGACAGAAAGGCAAGGAAACATGGCTGGGGGGAGGATGGAGAGAGAGGGACAGAGAGAAAGAAGCTGAAGAGAACAGCCACACTTAAAGGTGCTGGTGCTAGGTTACAAAGGAGCAGACCAAACCATCCTAGAGCACAGATCAGTGGAGACCCAGAGATGAACAAACTATCTCAGAACTCCTGTCTGCGCAGCGAGGCTCTGTAAACTTTCCATCCAGCTCTCTTCATGGGAAGAAGGAAGGGAAAAGGAATCCCTCTGAGGAAAACAAACAGCCCTGATAAGAAGATTAAATTTTTTTTTTTAGAAGAAGAGAGGAATCTTTATTGACATGACAAAATAACAACAACAACAGTATTGTTTATAGAATGTATTTCTATACAGTAAGTCAAGAGACTAGTAGTAATATTTGTGACTTCTCTTCATCTCCCTAACTAATTGGGACAACCAATTTTTGTTTGATGAGAACAACCAAGTTTGTTTTTGAAGGATTTGATTCTAAGTGGTCTTGCCTTCATAAGCTTGCAAGCGTCTTTCACTAGCCTGGCAAGATGGTCAGAAAAGGGGCAGGGGGTGGGGAAACATCTGTAGGCTCATGCCTAAGCTTCCTAACCTTCATCATGTGATAGCATCCCTATTTTTCTTGTCAATCACCCCTGCCACCAGTCTGAGCTCTTTTTCTCCCCTCTTCCTTGTCTAGTTGCACAAGGTAGTCCAAATAGCAAGGCAACAATTTAAGAAGATTAAATTTTGAATTGAATAGTTTTGTCAAAGTGACTAAGCTAGAAAGTGTATATGAAATGGACTACAAGAGGCCAAATTTCTTTAAGGTACGAAATTTATTTCTCTTATCATCATTAGGAGTGGCATTTCAGACTTAGATGAGATCAGTTATAAATAATATGAGGTGCCATTAAAACACCATTGTAGACATGGTGTTTACATTTAGATACACCGTTGCACACTCTAGGGACAAATAAGTACATCTCTTTCATATTTTATAATCTTTTTTCCATATCAGCAAATACTTGGAAATTGTAGGTATTTTTTTTCTCTCCAGTATGTTGGAGTTGGTTTGATGGTATAGTTTTATTGGGGCTACACTGGTTAGGGACTAAAAGAGTCTGAAATTTTATATGTACTCATTATTGCTAATAATTATTGACTATTAATATAATTATTTTTTCTGTATTTTATAAATGGACACCATCTTGAACATCTTGTTGGTTTCTATGTTTATCCAGTGATTCTTGATTATTCAACGTAGATAATCATATTTGCAAGCAATGATGCTCTTTTCTTGTCTGTATGTGTACTTATCATTTCTTATCTTAAATTCTAGAAGGACATTGAATAATACTCTTGCATTTAGGTCAACTTCCTTGCTCCTTTTTGACTTCAATTGAAAAGTCATGGGGTTTAACTTTAAGTGTATAATGCTAGTTGCTTTTTTGATATTCATGTTATTTAGCAGATCACAAATGTATTCCTTGACTTGTAGCTATAAAAACTCAGAAGGGAATGTTCAATTTTTCTCCTTGATTATTAAAGTAATGAATTATATTGACAGTGTTTATAATATTGATCCATTCATACTTCTGAAACAAAACCCCTTTGGTCAAAGCATATTGTTCTTTAAAAGCACGTTGTATTCTTTCTGCTATTTTTATTCGATTTCTTTGTCATTATTTATGTCTTATTGCATTGAGGTCAGCAAATCTAAGCTCTACAATTTTTACCCTTTGGAATGTATTGTGGCTTACTTTATGGCTGAATATATGGAGCTGCTTTTGTAAATGTCCCATTAACATTTTAAAAGAATGTAATGTGATATATAATTTAATGCTAAATAAGTCTATTAAATTTCATCACAGTATTAGTATAGGCATCTATTTGTTTTTATTTTTTGATCTTCTTAATTTGTCAAAGGCTGAGAACTGTATGTTACAGTTTCCTTTTATGATGATGACTTTGTCAGTTTCTTTTTGATTACTCACACATTTACTAAACTCCTATTGCACCTCTAGGCTTTCCTATCCAGTTTAATACACTGTTCATATTCATTTATGTTTACCTGTCTGGTATTTTTATTTCCCTAACTGTACCTAGGACATTGCTATGCTCACATAAGTTGCTCAATAATTTTTTATATTCCCTGAGAAATGTTCCAGACAGGAATTATTAGTTGAACCAATTTCATGTTTAGTATTTCAACCATTACAAGATTGTTCATGTGATTTATGCCTCACCCTATTATCACTGAGAATTTATTGCAATAAGTCATCTCTTATCCCTCCTTAAATAAGCCTTTGTTACTAGCTAATTAATATACTCCAAAGAAAAAGTACCCCCCAAAAGCTGATTCCTAATAAATTCTTTTTGCATTTGTAGTTGGATTCTGCAAAAATTCTGCTGTGGCAGGGACTTCGTTAGCTCCTCTGAAAAGAGAAGCAAACCAATAATGCTGAGAGAATTTAACTTGGGCTTTCTTCATTTAACTAACATTTGCCCTTCCCGTGGCATCTGTATTCTTTCCCAGAAATTGTACTTTGAAAACCTAATGTGAATGATAAGTGGAGCTATAGTTAAAAATAACTCACTGTTAACTGTTAATAAATGTTAGTGTGGCAGAGGCCTGATGCTATAGTGACCTCATTGAGGCGGAATCAAAATGAGCTGTGCTTTAGGGCAGAAGCCTTTAGAAACTTCTTCCACTTCCCCTTTCTTGTGTCTTAATCAGAAATTAGTGTAAAGACTTGCCCTTTTCTCTGAGGCTGACTAGCTTTGTGTGTATTATCACTCCTCTCCTTACACTAGTTAAAAGCTTTTATTCAAGAGTGGCTGTTTCCTCAGATTCTGTATTTGACTTTATCACCAAGAGGAAGTCTTCATGCATTAAAATTTTCCTTGTGCCTGGCTGCAACTACTGTGATAGATAAGGGGGAGGTAAAGGATGCTTGTTTGTCTGTTTTACAAAATCCGTGTAGCTCGGGAGTTTTGTTCATGTGCCAACCAATGGGAAGCAAATAAAAGAACTCAAAATTTTATGTGATTAAAAAAGTTACAAGTTGTCTGAATAGTGGTGGCAGAGATCCTGGGGTATATTTCTAAGGATCTTACAAGATTTGAGATAGAAAAGGAAACAATAGGAGGTCTGAGACTAACTTGCAGTATTAGTGTTAAGGTCGTTTTAGGAATTGCCTCAAATCGGGTGATACTCTTTCCAGATAGACTGTATTTTGATTATCTACTTGAAATCTGATAGAAGGTTTAGAATCCCAAGAGAATTGGCAGTGGTCAGAGGTATTCATATGCCCTTATATCTAGTAAATGCAATAGCAAATGATGTGTGGTTTTCAACACTTGTTTCAGACTTGCAGGTGAGGATGTGACTTTGTTAAAGGGTCTTGTGATCTGATTGCCTTTCTTCTTTGGCATTTTGGGGTGAAAGAGAATAGAGGAATGTGATCTGCAGGGCTCTGAGTTGCAGGGTCTGACAGTGTAGAGACAGTGGGGCAGTAGTAAAATCTAAGTCTTTCCAGGGCTTAACCTCATTATAATTGGGGGTGGTGAGACGTCTTGTGAAGCAATCTTACTAAATCATTTTTTTAACGTTTACTTATTTTTAAGGGGAGGGGGGAGAGCGAGTGAGCAGGGGAGTCTCCAGCCTCTGAGCTGTCGGCACAGAGCCTGACTCAGGTCTCAAACTCACAAACCATAAGATCATGACCTGAGCCAAAGTTAGATGCTTAACAGACGGAGCCACCTAGGTGCCCCAGTCTTACTAAATCTTAAACAAGGCAACACAATTCTCTCTCTGTAGTTTCAAGATAGACACATTTCATAGGTGTGAGAAGCGGGACCTCTAAGTGGGAGAATTTTTTGTCTTTAGGGAAAATTTCCTGAAGATTCCCCAAACTGGATCTCACATAGAAATTTCATATGAACATTGGCTTTTTTGAATAAGGAATTGAGGCAAAGATTACTCTTGTTCCCACAGAGCTAGAAGGAATTATGAGTTAATAAATCACTGTGTTCTGTAAATTAGACAGCCTTCTAACTTTTCTATGGTATCCTGGTAACATAAAGGATGTATACAGGGAAAGGATTGGGCTGGTTAAATAAATACTTAAGAATGGATAGTACTTTTGAAGCCCATTGATTCTGTTCATATACAGCAACAGAATAAATAATATCACTACAGAAAGATGAATAAAATATATTATATGAGGAAAAGTGTGACACAAATCCAGAAGCCTTATTGGGTACCAAGAAGACAAGATTTTGGAAGAAAAAGTTAAAAAGGAAATTTCACGTATTAGTTGGTTGACTGCTTAAGGCTTGTAGTGCTTTGTGTTCATTATTTTGATTCTATATTTATTTTAGCATTTAAAAATTACTGTTCAAAATTTGGGTAGTATAAAGAAAGTCTGAAATGGATGCTTACCCTCTTTTTTTTTTTTTTTTTTTTGTATATGTGCTGCCGAAGCGAGCACTGGATGCTTACCCTCACTCATAATTTCCCAGCTAACAAGTAATTATGAAGAACATTTGATATGTTTTCTTCTAGTATATTTTTCTATGTAATATATTATTTTAAATTCAGATGATCTTTCCCTCTTAAAAATTGTAGTATGAACATCTCCTCTTGTAATTACTAACCTTTTGCAAAAATGATGTTGCATTTCAAAATTAGCATAGCATCTTTTAAACAAATAAAGTGCTCTCAAAAAGCATCATAACCCAATTTAGAAAAAAGACCCAGTTACCTAATGCAAAGTAGGCATCCAGTATATGTGAATCCCACCAAAACTCTCTTCTGAAACCTCTCAGTGAAGTACTGTGCATGCAAAAGATAGTCAATAAATGGTTGTTAGATTTAAAGTAGATAGGGCCAGCAGAAGAAGCCTCATGTTTTGGAATAGCATAAGATTGATGACATACCTTTTAAAAACGACAAATGACCTGGCTCAACTGTTAAATATGGTGTCATTCTCTTAAAACAGTCATGTCTCGTATTTATGCCTTTGTATCAGGCTCAATGTATCAGAATAGGATTTTATTATGTGCTAGGCAACATGATTTGACTGGTGGTATTTCTAAGCTGTGTTACAATGAGTTATTTCTCAGGGAATACCAGCTCATATTTAAAACCCAATTGGTGTTGCTGGTAGGTAGTATGGCACTAGTCCATTTTATTTAGTGCATACAGTGTTTGTGGTGAGGTCTAATGAGATGATGCTTTCTGAAAGACCTCTCCCTCTTTGGGGCTGCGGTGCACCATCCTGGGAGGAAAGTCTCCACTTGGGGGTTAAACCTTATAGATCGTTCATTTCACTTAGAGAATTCCTCAACAATGCCCCATTTCCAAAGGCTCCGATTTAGAGCCTGGGCGGTGGATGGGGGGGAGCCCAGCACTCTGTAGCTAGTGCCCCAGAGGACGATTGTGATGTGAATTGTTAGGGACATGCTTTCATGTTTGTCTGTGCTGAGTTTGGTATTTGAATTTTTTTTTAATGTTTATTTATTTTTGAGAGACAGAAACAGAGCATGAGCAGGGGAGAGACAGAGAGAGAGAGAGGCACAGAGTTTGAAGCAGGATCCAGGTGGAATCAGCACAGAGTCCAATGCAGGGCTCAAACCTATGAACCACGAGATCATGACCTGAGCTGCAATTGGACATCTACCGACTGAGCCATCCCAGGCATCCCCTAAGTTTGGTATTTGAATAAGAATATTGCTAATTGTAGAAAGTTGGCAAGGGATGAACAGCAAGAGATTTGTCTAAGAAATTTTCATTAAGTCTGTCTTATAGTTTGGTCTATAGTTCACTTTAAATTCACATGATCTAGGGGCGCCTGGGTGGCTTAGTCGGTTAAGCGTCCGACTTTCCGACTTTCGCTTAGGTCATGATCTTGCGGTTCGTGGGTTCGAGCCCCGCGTCGGGCTCTGTGCTGACTGCCAGCTCGGAGCCTGGAGCCTGTTTAAGTCTGTGACTGGCTCTCTCTCTGACCCTCCCCTGCTCACGCTGTCTCTCTCTCCTAGAAATAATAAAACATTTAAAAAAAAATAAATTCACATGATCTTTATATATATAGAGAAAATGACTTTAGTTCTGCCTCATTTTTGCCCCCTTTACAAAATAGCTCTTAGTTATCCATCTACTTGTATGCATTGCCCCGTTAACCAAAATAATGCTAGGAGAAATGACTTTCAAACGGTCTCAGAAATATCCCATCAGGGCATGTCATGGTAAGAAAAAGTGAGGACTAGTGGATTAGGGTCCATGCATTATCATGTTCCTCTTTCTTTAGTCAGAGCGGTGTCACTTATTAGTCTTCTCAATAAGCTGTCCTTTGAATTACAGGTCTTATGATCCTACAGATGTTTATAAACCACTATTTCAGATGTTGTAAATAATTCTCATGAAGTTTTTTTTTTTAATTTGAAGAAGTGATACGTGGATATATTTTCACCGTATTCAAGCAATATATTTATGTAATGGATTAAAGAAAGCTCTCATTTTCTTAGGATGACTGTATAATGTATCTTTTAAACAATGGCACTTGTGAGAGTGAATGGGTGGCTGTTAGTAATCACACTTCCATGGACTGAGACTCTCCTGGGCAAACTAGCACCTTTGGTGATCTTAAAGTTTCTCTCCTACACTCATTCTTTTCCACTTTCCCTCTTTCTTCTCCAGACATTACAACCAATTACAAATTGCCACCTGTCCTTTCATAGTTAGGATGTGATAAAATTTATTTTACCATTCTGTCTACACTTTGTATTTCCCCCTGTTTTAAACTATTATAAAGAGCGCTGCAATGGCAATGAACAAATCTCCTAGTGCACACATGTGTGGCATTACTGGTTGCATTTTTTATGTTAGTCATTAATGTTCAAGACTTTATAAAATAATAACCATCATAAAAGAGAGACTTCTTTGAACTTTACTTGATGACTTGATATCATGATTATGGCTATTGTTTCTTGCATTGCAGGCAAATAAACAGTTAGGATCTCAGGGACTATTGACTCTTGCCCTAAATGGTCCCTTTGAGTTACTGTACTTGTTTATATTATTAATAAAATCATACAATTAAAAAACTGTACAAGACCTAGGAAATCACCAAATGCAATTCCTTTCCTTTATTGATTAAAACACTGAGGTCCATAAAACTAAATTTACCTATGCAAAGAGAGCCAGCAGGGTTGTGATGCTAAGCAAGTTTTCCTGGGTGCCAGGCTAATCCAATATTCTTCTCTTGGCTAGCTGAGCTTTCAGCTGAGCTTCAGGTGCCTCACAACACCATTCCCTGGACTAATAGGGATCATTCTTTTCTAATCTGCTCTCCTCTATGTGTGTGACCATGTCACAGTTAAGAAAATTTTGGTTCCAAATGACAGAAACCTAAACAAAATAGACTGAAAAAAAAGGAAATATTTTGATTGATACAATGGAAATGCTCAATAATAGATGTAGGGATTCATGGTTGAAAGAGCTTCAGGCACAGTTCTCTGTGACTCTCTAGACCTTACTCTTCTCTTCCTTTCAGGGTTGCCTTCAGGATGATTCATGGAAACTACATGGCTGAAGCTTTCCCAGAACTCCCATTCTCTCTCCAGACTGTCTGGAGGACCTAATGTCTCATGATGGTTCCCAACGGAGCCAGGAGAATTTTATTTTTCCTAAAGGCCCCATCAAGATTCTACCACTGCATCATTGATGGAAATTGTGACTCATCCCCTCCTAAAGCAGTCATGTGGTCAAGGAGAAGAGATAATATACTTATTGGCTTAAGTTAATTAGAGTCTACTTTGGGGTTGACATGGGGATGAATCTCGCTGAAGCTACAAGGCTGAGAATTTGGAATAGGGGTTTCTTAAAAGAAATATGGGTGTTCTTGTTAAAGAATTGTGTTATGAATGGTGAGGAGGCAACCTATAAATGAACTTGGTATCTAGGAATTCACAAACCAGGTTTATTAGAATTGAGAAGAAAAAGAAAACAAATAGGCAGTGAGTAAAGGTATGACTATTTCTTCTATGGTTAAGTTGGGTGTTAATATTTTATGTGATTCACTTTGCTTGTCAGATGGCTCTTTTTAAGCTTCTTTGGGAGATCCTTATTCTATATAGTTGAGTTTTATGAATAAATGAGAATTGACAGTAGAGGCCCCCAAACAGTTTGAAGATATAGAATAATGGCTTAACCTGGGGGAAGAGAGAACATTAACAGTGAACAGGAGTGATGGGAATTGTATAGAAGCTTTAGAGACTCTTTGGTTGTTGTAGAATTTCAGGCCATTGGGTTAATTTGGGCAAGAACATTTTGTTGGGATCTTTCTGGTCTCCAATTTCCATTGGGATTTCTGGGTTTTTTTCCCTTTTATTTAATTTGATTTCACCTCAATTTGAGTTTTATGTGAAATTACTTTCTGAGAGCTAAAGTATCTAGAATGCCAAATGGACACCAAGAGCAAGCAAGAATCTCAAAGATGCAGTCAATTAATGCTCTTTTTAGTCTTGAGAAAGATTGAGAGACATACTTTTCAGGTTTTCTTCCAGAGTGGGATGTTGCATGTGACCATGTGACTTGCTTTGGTGGATAAAACGTAGGTAGAAGTGATATGTGTTATTTCCAAGGGAAGTTTTAAGAGTTAGAGTATGATCCAACACATTCTCTTTTACTGCCTTGGTAATTTGGGGGGCATTTGTCAAGACTGAGAATTCAATAGCTTGGTTACTTCTATGACATGAGTGACCTGCTGATCTATGGTTGACATTTAGCATGAATGAGAAAAAAAAAAAGCACATAAGCACAACTTTTGTTGTTGAAAACCAGGGGTCTGAAAACCATGAATAGAGTTTAACCTGTGTTAAACCACTGGATCGGGGGTCACTTGTTACTAGAGAGTGATCTAGCCCATTCTAATTGACTAGATAAACATTAAAACAAATATATATATATTTTAATGTTTATTTTATTTTTGAGACAGAGAGAGACAGAGCTTGAATGGGGGAGGGGTAGAGAGAGAGAGAATCACAGAATCTAAGGCAGGCTCCAGGCTCCAGGCCGACAGCACAGAGCCAACATAGGGCTCGAACCCATGGACCGCGAGATCATGACCTGAGGGAAGTTGGCCATCCAACCGACTAAGCCACTCAGGTGCCCTAAAACAAATATTTAATCTGAAAGTGTTATGACATAAAAACAACAAAAACACCTCAGAATGATTTCTCTTGCTATTTATCATATACAAACACTGATTATGTAATGTTGTTAAGCCTCTTGAGTTATGTGATTAGTATTGCTTTAGGCAAAGGCTAGGAGGTGTGTGAAAGTTGGATTTTCAGAGATAATATGCAGAATAACATCTTACACCTCCTTCTTGGGCAATCTATCACCCTTAAAATAAAATCAAGAAAAATAAAATTAAGAGAAAAAAACATTACTTTTAATGGACCATCTTGCTCTCTTTTCAATTTTAATGCATCCATAATTCAAAAGATTATGACTAAAATGACATGCTCCTTTTCCTCACTACTTTTCTAACTTTTCCGAAGGCCTTTAAGTTGTGATAAATATAAAGAAAACACCAAAAGTGCCAATCACATTGCCTTTTCCAAAAAAGATGTGACCTTTAAATGAAAATCAATGAAGCCCTGGCATCTCTTATTCACACTTTTGGGTGACAAAACAAGATTGATATAAAGAAAAAAAGATAGAAATTTAAGAAGATTTTTGGCTTAGTGCTTTATGCCACCTACTTGAGAATATTCACTCATTTTATCACTCATTTCTTTACAAATTTGAAGTTTACATGATTTTCCAAGATCCAACTGATTTAGATGTATTGATCTGTTAATATAAGACTCTTCTCATTGTAGGGATAAAAGGAGCTCAGATACAGATACATGATTTGGATTCACTCACGTAAGTGGGTGATGGCAGAACCAGATGCTAAGCCTATCTATTTTTCCTACTACACCATGATATGCAAATCTCTCTTTTTTAGTGCTTCAAATACCACAGGTACCATATAATCTAACCATCTGCCTTGCTGTTTTCCTTCCTCTGATCCTCACCTCCTATTAGTCTACCTCTTGCTTACTTTGATGCACTCACATCAGCCCTCCTGTGTTCTTGACCCACCCCCCATAGGGTATTTGCATGGGCTCTTCCCTTTTCCTTAAGCACTCTTTCTCCAGATATCTGAATATCTCCATGGTTCATTCCTTTAACTCCTTCAAAATGAGGCTTAACTCTACCTATTCTATTTAATATGAAAAGACTCCTCTTCCATGCATTCCAAATATCCCTTATCTGTAATTTTCTATACTTTTTTTTTTTAGCATAACATTTGTCAATTTCTACCCTGATTATTAAGTTCATTATGATCTCTCCTCTTTCTAAAGTGTAACCTTCATGTAGTCAGGGGTTTTGTCTGTTTTGTTCATTGATGTATCCCACATGTCTACAACAGTCCTGATACATAGGTGGGATTCAAAAATATTTGTTAAAAGAATGAATGTACAAATAAATGACAGAAAATAAGTCCATATGTGAATAAAGGGGCATAATTATGTGTTTAACATTGCTAGTGCCTGGCTTCCATGAATTTTCCACACAGAAGAAAAGAAATAACATTTGTTAAATAGTCAGGTTACAGGCGTGGGCCTAGGAGCTTCACAAAAAATATCTGACTTGTTTTCACATTAATGGCAAGTGATAGCCTTTGAAGTAGGGCTATCTTTTCCCTTGAGGTTGAGAAACGTGAACTGGATTTTTAAGTAATTTTATAATGTGTGGATTTCAATTCATATCACTTGGGCTATAGTGTCCTTGCTCTCTCTGCTGCATTATGGGTAAGGAAAGAAGGTGGAGAATGAAGAAAATTTTTACCATTCTTTATACAGAATTATGTATTTTGTATAGACACACCATAGGCTCCTGTGTTATCCTCTTGAACAGAAAGAATTAACTCAGCCTTCTTTATCCTCACAATAGAGCTAGTCATTGTATATCACCCTATATACAAGTCATAAGTCATATCTAAGTCATTCTAAGTCAGAACTTCAATTGATTTTACAATATTGGCACTCATATGCAATACTCATCAATTCATAAATGTTGTTAACTTATGCCTTTGACCCCAAATAAGGGGCTAATATCTCCCAGATATCATACATTTTAAATATTAATCAACATGAAGATGGAGAGGGGCACCTGGGTGGCTTAGTTGGTTGAGTGTCAGTCTTCGGCTCAGGTCATAATCTCATGGTTCATGGGTTTGGGTCCCAAGTCAGGTTCTGTGCTGACGGCTGGCTCAGAGCCTGGAGACTTCTTCAGATTCTGTATCTCCCTCTCTCTCTGACCCTCCCTTACTCATACTGTCTCTATCTGTCTCTCTCAGAAATAAATAAGACATTAAAAAAATTAAAACCTATGAAGATGGAGATTAAAAAAAAGGGGAAAAACACTGTTTCTCTAGCATAGTTCTTTGAGCAATTTCTGCTGCATATGAAGAAAGTTGCTTCTATTGGGAAGTGACATGCATGAAGGCCTTCATCTGGCATATATTCAATAAGGGTCTGAATAAGTCGTAATTGACAGACTTGATGACAGTTGTCACTTAGGGCTTAAGGTTTTTGCGGTCTCCATGAAAAGAGTTAACATTTTCCTTTCTGGGTAAGGAAGGTCCTGTCCACTGTAGTAATAATAAGCAGAATGGTTTCTTGGGAAATAACTGGAATGGGGACTCTGAAATGGGTCTGTGTCAGTTCTACTGATGTTTACATTTGTACAAATAATGCTTTCCTATTCCTCAGTTTTCTCATTTGCAAAATTAGTGTATTGGATCAGATGATCTAGAATCCACTATCAAGTCCCAAATTCTAGAGTTTTCCATAACTTTGTTTACTGGAAAGGAAAAAGTCCTTAGACTCATCTCGAATATTATTAATAACTATATTAATAGAGGAAATATTTCCGAAACTGGATGGATTCTGCTGCTTTTTTCCCCTTGTCTGGCACATGCTATAGACTGTTTTCAAATAAAAAAGGAAAGCCTATTTCTTTCTGGGCAGAAAATTGATGGCCTTTACAGTATTTTAGAACAGTCATTTTAAAAAGTTGATTAAAGTGACCTTTAGAGAACAGAGTTTATCAACAAATTCTGTAGGCTTACTGTGTGTGAAAATGGGCACAAAAATGCACAGCTTTTAGAAAACCTCTAATTTTTGCTTAACTTCTGTTCCTGGGGGTCTTTAATTTACAGCTTTCAACAGCTACTAAAGACAGAAGCTACAATCAAACTACAGATTAGGCAATTGGGAGATATTGTAGAGGTGTATGTTTTAGCATGAGAGCTTTAGTCTCGGCCCCTCCTACTTCCAGCCCCCAAATAAAAAGTGCTCTGTGTAGCAGAGGAGGGGCAGAGATGGGGATCTGTTCATAGTTTATACTAGGGATTAAGTTTTGTTTTCTTTTTTCTTTAAATGTGTTTCTTTATTTTGAGAGAGAGAGAGCAAGCATGAGAAGGGGAAGGACAGAGAGAGTCCCAAGCAGGCTCAGCACTATTAGTGAAGAGCCTGATGTGGGACTTGAATCCACCAACTGAGAAATCATGACTTGAGACAAAACCAAGAGTTGGACATCTGACTGACTGAGCCACCCTGGCACCCCAAGTTTTGGTGTTGTTTTTTTTTTTAATTTTATTTTTGAGAGAGAGAAAGAGCACAGATGGTGGAGGAGCAGAGAGAGAGGAAACAGAGAATCTTAAGCAGTCTCCTTGATGTCAGCACAGGGCCTGATATGGGGCTCTAAGTCAGGGAAATCATGACCTGAACCAAAGTCAAGAGTCAAATGCTCAACTGACTGAGCCACTCAGATGCTCTCAGTTTTTGATTTTTTAAAACAACTTTCCAAGTCCCCATTATCAGGTATCCAGGCAATGTAAACTGTAGTTTTGGTGGACCAGAGTCTGCAAGAAATTGTGAATTAAGTTTGGAGGGAACACATCAAGTGTCCAGTCATCTGTGAGCTGAGAAAGATATTGAAATACTCTAAGTGTTTATGTGGGGAGGGGAGACAAGCAATTTACTGGAGAGAGCTTTGTTTCATTCAAAGAGAGTAAGTAGAAGCCTCCCCACGTGCATGAGGAAGACTACTATGAGGGAGAGGAAAGAAAATAGTATCCAGGAGCCTCAAAGGATGAACTTTTTTCTTGTTTTGAAATAGATCTAGTGAAATAGATCTAGTGAAAGGTCTAGATGTCATTTTCAGGAAAGCCCTTAGCATCTTCAGAGTACACAAAAGCACTGTCTCTATAAAAGAGAAACATACAATCATTAAGAGTGAAGAAAGGGTATGGAAAAAGAAGTAGAATAAGAAGAAAGAGTGACCATAAAACAAAGACTGGCCTCTGAGAAAATAAAAATCTAATGGCACAAATAAAATCCATATTTTTAGCTATAAAGAATTGAAGCTGCAGAAAAATCAGTCAGGGATGTGGAGGGCAACATGAGAAAAGCATCAAGAATTTAAGGGAAAAAAGATAAAGAGGAAAATGATAAGCCAAAAAAATTTGAGATGGATGACATAAACTGTAAATAATAGGAATGCCTGATGGAGAGAATGGAACAAATAATTCAATGAATTCAAATGAAAGAAAAATTTAATGACTTTTCCAAAGACTGGTATTTGCAGACTGGGAAAGCTCAGTATATTCTAGGCAGAGTAAATGAAAACAAACTTAGGCATAGATATTTTATGGAAATTACATTTAGATTTTAAGGATAAAGAAAAGGTAACTTACAAGGATTTAAGCAGAAAACCTTATTTCTTCCCCCAAATAAAATATCTTCAGGCTTCAATTCTGCAACATCCAGTCAGTGCAGTAATACTTAGAAAATTTTGAGGGGGAAAATCCACTTGCTAGCCAATAGTGAAATATATTTAATGTGACAGCTTTTTCATATGCATATTTAAAATAGTTTTAACTTTTGGAAACATACTAGTGATGGGTCATAGTTAAGGGGCTGAAGCATGGAGATTGGCATGTGAAAGCATGAAGGGAGAGAAGGAAACGGTTAGGAGAAGATGGAGATTCAATGAGTGAGGTTTTTGATGGTATTAACTTATATACTGGACTTGAGAATACAGGGTTTGATTTGAGAGGAATGGATTAAAGGGAAGTTTAGGCCAGACAACAAGATACTGGCATGTGAGCCATTCAGTTTTCAGAAGGTCCACCCTAGAGGAATAACAAGATCCAATAAGTGGACATAAAAATTGAGCAAAAATTATAAACCAAAAAGAAAAAAGAGAGGTGAAGAGAAGATATTAGGGTTACATTCTAAGAAGCCAGCATGTCATTTGGACTGGCCAGAGGTGATTCAAACATCCAAATACAATAGGACTTGGTGAGAAGGGCAAGAACGTGAGATGGAAGCCAATGTAATAAAGGGAATGACATGGTTGGTGAATAAATTGGAGCAGTAATGAGTTGATGACTCTGAATGGGACAAGCTTTGAGGAACAGAGGAGCTTTATAAGTGCGTAGGAATAAGGGAACTTGAGAGCACATTTAGAAATCAGAGAGAAAGTACAAACCAGCCAGGATATGGAGAAAATATTTTAAGAATCAATGGAGTATTTAGAGGAATTTATTTACCGTGAAAGAGTTATTCTAGAAGGTACAGAGGGTTTGGGGGAGCAATATTAAGTTAATGAAGAAATGAAAATAAATTCAATCTCACCTAATAGCAAAAAAAATTCAAATAGAAGCTATGGATATCATTTTCATTTCCAAATTGGCATGAGTGTTACTCAATATTATTGATGCCATGGCTAAATTGTCTTATATATTCCCTGTAGCAATTTAAATGGTGATCTTTCTGGAAGGCATTTTGGCAATACACACTAATGTGTTAAAATTGCATATACTTTTGTCGCTGTCATCTCTTTCCTCTTTATGCCTAAGGTTACAGTTTAGATATTCTATATTACAGATAACATTTCCTAATTTTCCAAAGCTATGTTGTATGCCTTTCCCTCGTGCTCACATGATGCCCTGTACTCCCTCTGGCATAGCACTTATCACAAGCTATTAGAATCATCTTTTTACTTTTATGTATATTATCTCCCAACTTTAAGTTCCACCTTGTTTGTCTACTCTGACCATCACCATTTACCTTTGAATGTATAGTGGTTTCTAGAATGTAAGATGTACTCATGACTATATAAGTGATTGAAGAGATAAACATAAGGATGGAGAAAGTTATAGGAAAAGGGGATGTACCTATGTTTGCAAAAATATTTTAGAGATGGGGGAGAGTGAGAATACAAGAAAGAAAGAGAGGGAGAAAGAGAGAGAGAGAGAGTGCTTTTAGATTGTAAACACCAACATGCTAATGGTGGTTATTAATAGGAAATGAGTTTACAACTGTTTTATTTATCATGATTTTACTTGTCTGCATTTAAAATACATTTTTTAAAAATAATAAAACAACAGGGGTGTCTGGGTGGCTCTGTCGGTTAAATGACTGACTTTGGCTCAGGTCATGATTTCATGGTTATGAGTTCGAGCTCTGCATTGGGCTCTGTGGACAGCTCAGAGCCTGGAACCTGCCTCAGATTCTGTGTTTCTGTCTCTCTCTGCCTCTCCCCTGCTCATGCTTTGTCTCTCTATCTCTCTTTCAAATATAAATTAAAAAACATTAAAAAAATTAAAATAAAAAATAATAAAACAACAAAGACACCTTGAAAATAATACAGATCTCAAGCCAACATCATTCTAAATTGTGAACACAAGTCAAATAATTAAGGAAAAATAGCAGCATCTTCATTGGGGATGAATAATGTAAACAAAAGAAATGGATTTGGTATAAAGCAATAGAGACTGGCCAGCACTGTGGTAAACTGTAGAATAGAAGCCCATATAAAAGATTTAGTTTTAAAATTAAAATATGTAGGCTGGCTTGGGGCACTTGGGTGGCCCAGTTGGTTAAGTGTATGACTCTTGATTTTGTCTCGGTTCATGATCTCATGGTTTCATGAGTTTAACCCCACATGGAGCTCTGTGTTGACTCAGCAGAGGCTACTTGGGATTCTCTCTCTCTCTCTCTCTCTCTCCCCTTCTCCAGCTCGCACTTTTGCTGTCTCTCTCAAAATTTAAAAAAAAATGTGGGTAGGCTTAATAAGACATGTTTGTGAGCTGAATTTGGCCTTTAGCTCTCCAGAAGCCAGGAGGAAGGCCAGCTTGCCTTCTATCATCATTAGTACTGACTACTGCTTGGCAGGTTCTATCCAGCACATTGACATGGGCAAAAAGGGCTCTACCTATTAGAAACAGGGGAAGAAAATCATCTTTGTTTGTTGTTGGAATGACTATTTCTCAAGAAAATCCAGAGTACTCAGGTGACAAACTGGTAGCGTAAGTAAGAGCAAGGTGGCCACAGCAACTAAACAATGTTAAAAATACTACAACTTCACTATGTCTTAAATCCGCAATTAGAAGGTATAGTAATAAAGATAGTCCACGAGCACACTCATTGAGCTTCCCCCTTATGAAGAAGCTATTAAAAGAGTAACACCAAGAAAGTACTTAATAATACAGCCTAATAGAGGAGTTTTGAGAAATTCTTTTGAGTTTTTTGATGAGAAAAAGTAGAACTAGATTGCTAAAGAAAAAATTCAGCAAAGGTCGTTGCTAGCAACATACAGAGGAAGGCTGTAGAAGTCATAGGGAATCTTAACTCACAGAATCCTTGAAAAATTCAAGCTTGAAGTCAATATTCATAAATAGGAGACCATGGGAAAATTCTTGGTTTAATTGACTAAGGAACGCGGTCAACTCACCGCTGTTCTCCTAAGACATTCTCAGTGTCTGATAACAGATGGAGCTTCCTCTACGCTAAAACTCCTAAGACTTTACTGTAAACTAAGTGAATGCTCTCTGCCTGTGGACCCCAGCTGTGGGAATTCTCATGGATTTCAGTGTAAACAGTGGTTCTTGGAATAGAAGGATTTTGGGTTGTTGAGATGACTGGGGAGTTCTACTGGCATTTAAAAACCAGGTGCCAGGAATGCTAACTATCCTGATGTGCACAGCACACCCTTACACAAAGCAGTACGATCTTTCCCTAAATGGTCTAGACTGGTACTCTCCAATAGAAACATAGGCAAGCTATATATATACAATTTTAATGTTTTCTAGTCACATTGAAAAGGAAAAAGAAACAAGTGAAATTATTCTGATAATATCGCTATGTAACCAAATATCTCCAAAATGTTGTTACAGTATGTAATCAATATACAATTATTTATTATATATTTTTTATTTGTACTAATTTTTTGAAATTCACTGTGTATTTTGTACTTTTAAAGCACATCTCAATTTGGATGGTAACTTTTCATTGGAAAGACTGATCTACATTCATATTTATGTTTCATGAAATTCATAGTTGAAAAAGTAGATTCACGTATCATAGTTGTTCCAAGCATACTTACATATATATTTAAACAGCTTCTTTCTTTTCCTCTGCAATAGCAAATTGCGATTGCCACTTACTGTGAAATTTGTGTGTACCCTTTCAATCCTTTTTTTCAGTGTTTTGATTGTAGTACGAGCTTTTACATTTCCACTTGATCCTTCATTAGTGTTATGCTAAAAAATATTTCAGAGTAAAACATAATTGTCCTTATTTATTTTTTAAACTAGAAACAAAATTTAATTATACTATAATTTCAGAAGGATTTCAATTTAATTGCCAGTCATAATTTACATAGGTATCCCTGTGATCATGCAGTCTGCCTAAAATATTGAAACAAATGCATTCTATTTTACATCAGTGGATAGAAAAAAATCACTCCAACTGGACAGCTTGTTGACACTGACTAGATTGGTGGTGTGGTTATGTGTATTATTACAAATAACACATGCACTTGACATGCACTTTGTAATATAACAACATTATCTTACACAAAGCAATGGTAACAGTAAAATGTGTCCTAAAAACGATAAACTTGTGTCTAACAAAAAACATTTTACATGGATTCAGTTCTTAAATATAAATCCAAATTCATTAAAACACAAGGCACCGGCCATTCTGGCATTTTGTTACCTGTTTAACCTCAGCTCCCATCACTACTTAGTGGTCATTTTGTCTAGCTACAATGGTGTCAGCTGTTTCTTCGAGAGTCTAGACATGCTTCCATCTCATGGGTTTTATCCTTGTTTTCTCTTCTTGAAAGTTCTCCCCCAAGGAGCTGCATTGGGCCTTCTTTGAGAATGCTATGTAAACTTGCTCCATTTCTCCCTCTCCCTATACCTCTCCCCTGCGTTACTTTATTTCATAGCATATATCACCATCTGACATGCTGTATGGTTTGCATATATCCATTTTATCATGCTTATGAGAATGAAGCATAAAGATAAGAATTTTGTTAGTTTTGTTCACTGATGGTATATATACCTCTGGAGGCAAGAACAATGTCTGGCTATAGTTGAAGCCCAATAAATACTTGTTGAATAAATGAACATATAAAAAAAGGTAATTATCAAAGAATAGATACAAAATAGACAATTTTTAGAAAAGGACAGGGAAAAAACAGAATAAAAGTAATTGATTTAATAAAAGGCAAAAATTAATGAATGATTGAAGAATTTATAGTTAAACATAAAGATGGAAGAATAAATCCAATCAAATTATGAATCATAAGAAGAGTGAGTGAATTAAACTCCCCTATTAAAAATGGAGTAAAAATCCAATTAAATGATTTCTTAGCTTCATCAAGGAATAAATAAAATGTAGGGGAATTTGTAGAAACTTGAGCCCATAATTATAGTGGAAGAGCTTAATACACCTAGTTAAATTTACATATAAAGTAGACCCAATTAAGGATATAAAAGATTTCAATAATCTAGCAATAAGCCTAATATTGTGGATAGATAGTACTCTTTATTCAATCAACAAAAGGGTAGAATAATTTCAAATACCCATGGAACTTGAGACACCATAATGCCATGACTGAAAATTAAGCCCTGAAGCAATCATCTAGATTTTATTAGAAGAAAATTTGGAAAAACTCACACAATGCATGATTTATAGACCTGTTGATGTTGCTATTCCACATTCCCAAGTGTATACTATAGAAATACTTATCGATGGAAAGAAAAGTATATGTACAGACATGTTAATTGTGGCATCATTTTTATTTTTGTTTATTGATTTTTAAAGTTTATTTATTTATTTTGAGAGAGAGAGAAAGAGAGAAAGAGAGAGAGAGAGAGAGAGAGAGAGAGAGAGCAGGGGAGGGACAAAGAGAGAGTGGGAGAGAAAGAATTCCAAGCAGACTGCGTGCTATTAAAGCAGAGCCCTGTGTGGGTCTTGAACTCACCTACCGCGAGATCATGACCTAAGCCGAAATCGAGTCAGAGGCTAAATCAACTGATCCACTCTGGCGAATTGTGACATCATTTTTAATAGTGAAAAACTAAAAGTAACCTTTAGTTTATCAGAAAAAGAATGATTAAATAAACAGAAGTTAATTTCTCTTATGGAACACTATATAGCAATCAAAATATCACCATTTCTAAAATACATTGCTAAGCATGAATGTCAAAGATAGACATGCAGATTCATCACACTTATTGAAACAATACATATAAACATGTGGATGAATAGATCTAAAACTGATAGAATTTTTTCTTTAAGAGGCCATTAACATTTGTTAATTCTGTGAAGAGAAATCTAAAAAGATAAGATAAAGTAGGAAGCTTTTCACTTTTACATACTTTTTGTGGACTTAAAAATATTATAATGTGATTTTGATGTCTTCATTATACTTCTATTTTTCAATATTTTCTATAATTCTATGATTCAGAGAAAAATAAACTGAATAAGCTTTATAAATTTAAAGAAAATTCTATAGTGGTATAAAAAAATTTGAATCTATTCATCATAATTTCAAGAAAAGTAAACCACCGAAAAGCTACATTCATTGTCTCATTTAAAGAGGGTAAGTAACAATAATATGAGCAGTCATCTTGAGAGTTCAACAACATTTTACATAATAGAGGTCAAAATCATTACAAAACTTAAGGTACTCTTAAAAAACCTGGTGCAATATTCTTAAATGATTGTATAATGCTTGATGAGAGCTCATGGTCCATCCAGAAAATCTTGCCATTTTAGATCAATTGATAATTCTCATGGATTTTACTTCATTTCTTGACATCCCTTTAAACGTATTTCAGAATGGTAAAGGAGTTTTATTGTAAAGTAGAAAAAGTGTTGAAAAAACCTAGAATAGTTGACCAATTTTATCAAGTGTGTTGTAACCAACAATCATATTTCTTTGGACACATTCCTGTTAAATAAAAGAGCAAAGACATTCTTTCTTCACTTCCTACTCCTCCTTAAAAAAACACAGCTTTCTCTTCAAAATGAACTTACCTTTTGATCAGAGTCTAGTACAGGTTTCTGTAGGTATTTTGCCCTGTATCTCTTTATGAACAATAGATTTTTATAATACTCAATTGACATGGTTGTGAAAACATATCATCACTTGACACGAAAGAGCGTATTTGCTTTTGGAAGTTATTGGACAGATACGGTGCTCAATGAAGACAGAAAAAAGAATGGATTAGGGTCCCATGTGCTGGTTTACACATGTTTGCACACACATGAGCACGCACACACACAAACTGAAGCACACAAGAACTGTAGAAAAAAAGCTAAGTGAAGGATTGGCACAGCAAAGGGAAATCTAAATATTTGGATTGAAAAAGTAATGTGGAACAAAGACAGGTGACTGTATGAGTTCAGCTCTGCCATTTTTTGAGGAAGAAGAAATCTCTAATGAAATTCCTCATAGTGGCAGCCGTGGAGGACTCACTTGGGTGTTTGGACAGCTCATGTTTCTTGTGCAATGGGCTGTTAACTTTAGTGTGTATATTATGCATATCTGCCAGGGCAAAGCAAGGCAGCTTCTGTTTATAAATAATGTAAGTTAATGTAATGTATCAAATGCTAAATTAGATAAAGTTTTACATGAATAATAATATCAGGGCACTGGAGCTTTTTGGTGTCACCCAAATAAATGACATCAAAGTATAGAGCACACAGAATTGTCACCCCAGCATTAGGGATTGCATTTAAGAATCCCACAGATTTTGAATGGTTATTTAGAGTCTCTGTACCATAAAGATTCAGTTTTTATTAAAAAAAGAAAATCTCTGGAACTGGATTTCTCTTTATTTTATGATACCTTTCAATCAATATTTGACTTAAATATTTACTTAATGGGGAAAGAATGATCTCTTCAATAAACTGTGCTGGGAAAACTCAATAACCACATTCAGAAAAATGAAATTGGGCCCTTATCACATACCACTCACAAAACATTAACTCAAAAGGTACTACAGACATAAACCTAAGACCTGAAACCATAAAACTCCTTGAAGAAAATACAGGGAGAAAATCTCCAGGAAATTGATGTTGGTAATATTTATTTATTTATTTAATATGACACCAAAAGCACAAGCAACAAAAGCAAAAATAAATAAGTGGGACTCTATCAAACTAAAACACTTCTGTGTAGCAAAGGAAACAATCAGCCAAATAAAAAGGCAACCTATGAAATAAGAGAAAATATTTGCAATTCATATGTCTAATATGGTGTTAACACCCAAAATATGTAATGAACTTGTATAACTCAATGGAAAACAAACAATCTGATTAAAAATGCTCAGAGAAATTGAAAAGACATTTTTCCAAAGAAGGCACACAAATGATCAAAAGGTACATGAAAAGATGCTCAACATCACTAAGCATCAAGGAAATTCAAATCAAAACAACAATGAGATATTACCTCATACTTGTTAGGATGTCTCTTATATATGAAAAAAGAGATAATAAGTGTTAGCAAGGATGTGGAGAAAAGGGTATCCTGTGTATTGTTGATAGGAATGTAAATTCATGCAGCCACTATGGAAAGCAGTATGGAGGTTCCTCAAAAAAATAAAAAAGAGAACAGTATATGATCCAGTAATTCCAAATCTGGGTACATATCCAAAGGAAATGAAATCACTATCTTGCAGAGATAACTGCATCACCATGTTCACTGCAGCATTATTCACAATAACCATGATATGGAAACAAATTAAGTGTCCTTCAAAGGCTAAATGAATAAAGATGTGGCATATGCATACAATGGGATATTATTCAGCCATAAGAAGAAAGGAAATTCAGGTGAGAACCTGGATAGACCTTGAGTTCATTAGGCTAAGTAAACGAGGTCACATTTAGAGATAAATATTGCATGATATCTGTTATATGTGAAATCTAAAAAAGCGACACTTATAGAAACAGAGTAGAATTGTGGTTACCAAGGGGTTGGAGGTGGAGGAAATGGGGAGACTGGTCAAAGAGAACAAACTTCTGGCTAGAAGATGAATAACTTCTGGGGAACTAATGGATAGCATGGTGATTATAGTTAACAATATTGTGTTATATACTTAAAAGTTTCTAAAAGAGTAAATCTTAAATGCTCTTACCACAAAAAAGAAATGGTAATTATGTGACATGGTGAGGTACTGGTTAATCCTGTGGTGGTAATAATTTTTCAACATATAATTATATCAAATCCACATATTGAACATTTTAAATTTAAACAGTGTTATATGTCAATTCTATCTCAATAAAGCTGGTAAGAAGAAGTTTTCAAAATGCTGTTCTCACTTGTCTAAGGCTGAAAAAGAAAGTCTAGCATGATATTCCAAACCAGAAAAAGCCAGTAAACTTGAAGAACAGACACAAAACTAAAAATTCTTAGTTTGGTACAGTATTAGAAGATTCAGTTTAACTTTTGATAGATTTTTGATAGCACTGCTAAAGAACTCAGTAAATCTTCAGTCTTATCAGATCACCCCTTCTAAACATGAAGTTCTCAGGGGTCCTATATATATATAAGGAAAAAAAAGGAAAAAGAAATTGAGATAATTCTTGATCAGTCACCTAGCACCATGCCAGGTCTGTAAAAGAGATGCAACGAGAAAAATGACCTTTCTAAAAAAGATGTCATTGCCAAATTCCTGTGTAACCTTATGCTGAGCTAAGTTGAGCCACATGAAGAGAAAAGACAGATTCCCAAAGTGGCAGATAAGTTTGAGATCTAAAGTAGGAGCAAATCACATTCCCTCCCTTGCCCCACTCCTCCACCCTGGGTACATTGCGAATATATTAATTTATTTGTTTCAATTACACTTATTCAACTTAATGAAAACTCAGCTTACAGACAAAGCACACCAAGGGAAAGGGGATGTTGTCCTCCAAGACACAGCACAAAATTTGTCAAAACTGCTCATTCCAACTTTTCTGTCCTGAGGGCCTGTAAGACATCTCTTTCTAAGGGAGAGGCATCTCTAGGCTTAAACTGCTGCTAAGACGGATGCTGCATGTGAGAGAGGAGAGTGAGAGAGGATTCCTGAGAAGGAGCCACCTCCCAAGAGCCTCTTAGACTGGACTTTGCCAATATCTTAGCAAACAAGGGTTTGCTTTATTTTATTTATTTTTTAAAAATGTTTTATTTATTTCTAGGAGAGAGAGAGAGAAAGAGAGAGAGAGAGAGAGAGAGCAGGGGAGGGTCAGAGAGAGAGGGAGACACAGACTCTAAAACAGGCTCCAGGCTCTGAGCTTGCAGTCAGCACAGAGCCCGACGCGGGTCCCGAACCCACGAACCGCGAGACTATGGCCTAAGCGAAAGTCGGACGCTTAACCGACTAAGCCACCCAGGCGCCCCAAAGGTTTGCTTTAATGAAGTAGGTGCAGTGAGAGAAAAAGGATCTTGAAATTACCTAGGGAATTAATAAAATAAATAAAATGTGAATATTTTTAAAATGTAAAGATTAGTAAAAACAAATATTATATGGTGTCACTCATATGTGGAATCTTAAAAACAAAACAAACCAAAAAAGAAAAAGAAGATGAGAGAGAGAGAGAGAGAAGAAGAAGAAGAGAGAAAAAGAGAGAGAAACCAAGAAACATACTCTCAGTTCTAGAGAACAAACTGATGGTTACCAGAGGGCAGGTGGGTGAGGGATTGGGTGAAATAGGGGATGGGGATTAGAGAACACACTTGTGATGAGCACTGGGTGATTAAAATAAAGTTAAAAAAAAAAAAAAGTAAAGATGAACATATCAGGCCTAAAATAAAACCAGAAACAAAACCCTAACCCAATCACTTCAAACCATATAAAGCTAGAAAACTAAAAAAGTTAAAAATTTGGGGAAAAGAAACCCAGAAAATGAACCTAGTAGAAAGAAGGAAGTACCATAAATTCTTAGTAGATAAAATGAAATTAAGGCACAAAAAGCATTAAAAACATGGAGGATCTTTTGGTTTTTGTAAGGAGCAATTATAATGCAGAAATAAAAATATTCTAAAATGCTTTATATACTTAGAGCAAGAAGGTGTAGAGAGAAGATAACAATAATAGGAATTTTAAAACATGTCTTTCAATCTTTAAAAAATCAGATAGAAAAAAGGAACATATGGAAGATATCAGTCGTATAATTTAATGGCTCATTATTTCAATATCTTTCAGACTTTATATACTAAAGAAATGACACCTTCTTTTCCAGACCACATGGAACATTTGCACAAATCTTTTTTCCCCTAGAACGAAAGAACCAGGAATTCCAAATAATAGAAAGATATATTTTTAATCTAATATTAATATCATAATATAGAAATAATCATGATATAACAAACTAAGATGATAAGAATCCAAAGGAAGTGGGAGGAATATGGGTATTAATTTCCTTATGTTTTTTTCCAGGAGTCAATGAGTAATTTATATGGATAGAAAACCAAGAAATAGTGATTTAGATAAATTACTGAAAGTTATTAAAGTAGCCATCAGAAGAACATAATCTGGACAATGAGGCTTTCATGTTACTTGAGGAAACACCTGAACAACACATAAAATAAAGAAAATAGAAACCAAATATCAACATGTAGACGACAAACGGGAGCTTTAAAAGCATACAAGAAGACTTGTATACATATAGTCTTAGTTCACCATATATATATATATATATATATATATATATATATAGAGAGAGAGAGAGAGAGAGAGAGAGGAAATTTATTCAGAGAAAATTTTTCTTAGAGAATTTATTTATTCATTAAACAAATACTCCAATAATTGAGGCATTTCCAATTGCTTTGTTTTTTTTTTTGTAATTTATTTATTTAATTTTTTTCTCCTTTTTTTTCTTAAATAGTTTATTGTCAAGTTGGATTCCATATAACACCCAGTGCTCATCCCCATAAGGGTCCTCCTCCATGCCCATCACCCCCCCTTCCCCTCTTTCCCGCCCCCATCAGCCCTCAGTTTGTTCTCAGTATTCAAGAGTCTCTCATGGTTTGCCTCCCTCTCTCTCCCCAACTATGTTTCTCCTTCTTCTCCTTCATGTTCCTCAGTTAGCCTCCTCCTAATCCACCTATATGTGCAAACATATGGTATCTATCCTTCTCTGCCTGACTTATTTTGCTCAGCATAACACCCTCTAGTTCCATCCATGTTTCTACAAATGGCCAGATTTCATTCTTTCTCATTGCCATGTAGTATTCCATTGTATAAACATACCACATCTTCTTGATCTATTCATCAGTTGATGGACACTTAGGTTCTTTCCATGTTTTAGCTACTGTGGAGAGTGCTGGTGTGAACATTGGGGTACATGTGCTCCTATGCATCAGCACTCCTGTATCGCTTGGGTAAATTCCTAGCAGTGCTATTGCTGGGTCATAGGGGAGTTCTAGTGTTCATTTTTTGAGGAACCTCCACAATTACTTAGGATAAGGCATTAGATTAGACAGAGCCCCCTGCTCTACTGTGTGTATATTTTAACAGAGAGAGATAAATAGCATGAAATCTTATGAAATTAGGCAGGAAGGTAGGTTAGAGGATATCTGGGTAGAGAAGGTGGCTACTTTAGCTATTTTGCTTAGAAAAGGTATCTTTGGAGAGCTGGGATTTGAACTTGCACCTAACCAATGATAATATTACAAAAACCTGGGGATAGTGTGTGAGGGAAAGAGAAGAGCAAGTGCAAAATATGAGAGCCTGCAATGAGTTCAATGTGTTTTACTATATTTGAATCAGGTGTTGATCTATATACTTCTGTTTAATGACAGAAACTGAATTAATGAAATATTGAAAAAACAGGCTATGGAATTCCTTATACAAGTATCTCATTCTATTTACTGAAAAACAGTAACAATAGGGGCACCTGGGTGGCTCAGTTGGGTAGGCGTCCAACTTCAGTTCAGGTCATGATCTCACAGCTTGTGAGTTTGAGCCCTGTATCAGGTTCTGTGCTGTCAGCTTGGAGCCTGAGCCTGCTTCAGATTCCGTGTCTCCCTCTCTCTTTGCCCCTCCCTCATTTGTGCTCTGTCTCTTTTTCTCTCTCAAAAATAAATAAATATTAAAAAATAAAAAGAAGAAAAACATTTACAATAACAACTATGTAACAAATAAAAAATTACTCATTTAATGGACTGTTTTAAAAGACTGGGAGGAAATCCACTTAAAAAATCATGATTGGGGTGATTTTTAATTACTTCTTTTTATTTTTCTGAGTTTTCAGATTTTTTAAAACTAGCTTGCCTCTTCTTTAATCAGAATTGAATTTTATATCAAAGAGAAAAATAAGTCGAACTTGAGACTATGTATCTGCCAGAGGCCAGCTTGAAAATTTCACAGAAGTCACGTTATTTGCTGTACTGAGTAGTTATCCAGTTCTGTGGAGAAAGCATTGGAGAGGAAGATAAATACATGATTTGAGAAGTAGGGTCAAGTGCTGTTATCTGAATACTTTTTCTGTGTTCTGACTTCTGTCATACCTAGTTGTCGGAAACACACCCTATCATTAAAATAGTGACTACATATTTAAGGAGGGCACATGCCTCTGACTTTGGTGCTGAATTGTCCTTGTGTTATTCTGAGGATTTGGGCGTAAATTTGATGAGCATTAGAATCACTGCAGGCAGATGTACAATCTTGCACTCAGACATTCTGATTCAATAGGCTTGGGGTGGAGTCTGGAAATGTGTATTTTTAGCAAAAAGTAACATTTAGAAAATGTTGCTTATCACCTACCATAGGGAACATATAGGGCACAGATACTTCTTCAGTCTATTTCAGGAATTCTGAATTAAATAAGAAAAGAAGAGAGGAGGAGGAGGAGGAGGAGGGGAGAGAGAGAGAGCAGTCATAGAAAGAGACTGAGCTATTGACTGGAGGAAATTAGGAGACTTTTGATCTGTTTGGTTTTAAAGTGATTCTGATTACTGAGAAAGAAACAGGATGAGAAATGTGTGTACCAAACATGCGAAGCTATTTAAGTGTGCTTATGAGAAGAAAAAAAAAATTTTTAAATAGTAGACAAGAAGAAAACCAGCTGGTAAAAAACAGCATGAATAAAGTGTTACCCATCTAGTTCATACAACTCAGCATGCATGATTTTTCATTATTTTAATAAATATACTGATAGACTTTTCTGATTTTTATAGAACTTTTTACATCGTAATTATATTAATGATTTTATGATACTTCTGTTGAGGTTTTGAAAGTTAAAAAAATATATTCTTTGGTAAAATTTGTGCAGTGTGCTCACCTCTATACGCACTTTTCCAGCCACCACTAACATTGTTTGAACCAACCAAGTGACACTTCTTCAGATAAACAGCCATGCCAATTATATCACTACAAGCGTATTCTGGAAGCCATTACAAGAGAATGCTTGCAGGCTTAATCAGGGATTGCAAAGTCCAATAGATAATATGGCCAGAAAGACAGCAAAGAAGGTGGCAGGAGGCTTGGTGGAGATTGGCAAAACGCCCTTTCTACAGATGACAGCTGCTAACCAAATCCTTGCTCCTCCTGCAACGCCCATAGTGCCTGGCTCTTCTGTATGTTAAGGGCAGCAGATAGCCCAAAAGCTAATGAATCCCCTAATTATTATATTTTAGGAACTACCTACGTATTTAAATAAATCACAGTGTGGGCCAAGCAAACACATCAAATGTGTCCCTGGGACAGCCACCTCTGGCTTAGATCAGACTAAATAAAAGACATTCCCTTCCCTCTCCAATTTCTTCCCTCCAGAGTTTATGGAGGGAACCACTAATCATTGCAAACAAGCTCTAATTTGGCAGCTTCTGAGGAAGATCAACATTTCCCTGGGCAAGTTATTAAGAGATTTATGGGTTAGAGGACCTTAACATGCTTTACTTGGAGGAATGGGAGCAAGGAAGATAAATGAATGAAAACCAAAGACTTCGATATGTAATCTGTATTTGGGAAATATCGCTTGACCTCTAAGATTCTTTCTTTTCTCTGCATCAAAACATACCCCTCCCCCAACTCCCTGCAATTTTGCCAAGTTGTCTGCAATATGTTTTTCCACATCATTTGATGAACATAGCTTGATAGTGTTAGAAAAACTGCACCCTGCTAAGATGCTATATCATATCATTTGAATTGATGAATAAAATGAGAATTCATTATCTTCAAGGCATTGAAATGCAGCCTGAATTACTCAGCTTTGCATCATTTTAATAGGAAGTTTGCAGCATAATCTCCCTTTCAAATGTAAGATTTCTTCAGAGATTGATAAGCAATGCGCATGACACGGTTTCATGTGTGTAAATCAGTCAAAAGTAAGCAAACTGCAATATCTGAAGAACTCCATAGATTTGTCAAAAGTGAGAAGAAAGGTATTGGGGAGATATGCATTATACTTAGTTCCTCTTTTATTACATTCTAGTCTTCAACCAGTTCTGAACTTGTAGGCAGATGGCAATGGGTAATTAAAATGCTAGCAAAATTATGGAAGGTGAAAGTAACTTCTATGTCTCTGTAATGACAGACATGAAAAAAATATGCACACAGTTTGCAATGAAATGATGCAAAGATGAGGAGTAAAATCAAATATGTTTCCGGGTAAAATAGCATCCATTAAGGTGCTCTCTTTTCCTTTGTGTTCCACTTGAGAAAGACACTGATTTATATCTGAAGACTAACAGGAGCAAGGCAAAATTTTTCAAAGTAAAATGGATACATATATTTTCTGGATATTATACAAGCAGCTTGGAAACCTAACTGTTGATTGCTTGTTGTTTTTATTACTGGGGATAAAAGGTGACATCCATCAAAACTGAAGGAAAATAATCACAATAACTTTTAGTACAAATTCATTAATGCCAACTTGGGAAATTACACCAGTAACTCCCACAAACTAAATTAAATGTTAGAAGAGGAGAAATGAGATACAAGCTTTGCTTCCACTTAAGACTTGTTCCTTGCTATATTATTTTATTTTAAAAATTATTGTAAAGGTAACCATTTAATAATAAAATTTTGCAAAGGAGATAAGCCAAAAGAAAATTAAAATCCTTTGTAATCTCATCATTCAGAATAACATGATTAATTTTTGAATTATTATTAAATTCCAAATATACTTTCAATATTATATGCTGCTTTATAACTCAGTGTTTTTTCTGTTTTCTTTAATTTTTATATAACCATTTAAAATCATAACACTTTCTTCCATTGTGTAGATGCACTACAGTTAAGTAAATACTTGTACTTTAGGTGACTCCCAATTTTTTTTTTTTTTGAGAGAGAGAGAGCATGAGCAGGAGAGGGGCAGAGAGAGAAAGTGAGAGAGAATCCCAAGCAGTCTCTCTGCATTGTCAGCACAGAGTCCAATGCGGGGCTCGATCCCACGCGCTGTGAGATCATGACCTGAGCCAAAATCAAGAGTCATATTCTTAACTGACTGAGCCACCCAAGGCACCCCAAGGTGGCTTCCATTGTTGTTATAATTAAATTATTTCAAAATGTAACTTAAACATTTTAACTTTATAGGAAAATGCCAGAAATGATGCTGAAGTATGTCTTTAAAATAGTATAGTAAGTAAAATTAGGGTTTCTGTATTAAAAGATTTGTATACTATCATGGTTTTTGATACAACATATTGAATTGCCCTCTAGAAATTCTAATTTAAACTCTCATCCCCAGAGTTAGGGATTACCTAGTCCCCTCATCCTCACTAACTTCAACTATTCTTTTTATAAATTTTTATTATTTGAAATGTGAGATAAATTTCTTTATTTATTACAGGTATCTCTGAATAATCCTGAGGCTGAACATTTTTCTGCCATTTTTTCCTGTTCACTAGTTATTTCTTATCTACTCATACTTTTACTCATTTTCTAATGAAATTTAATATCTTCTTTTTAATTGTGGAAAAAATGCTGAACATGAAACCTACCCAAATTACAAATTTTAATGGTATAGTCTGGTATTATAGGCACAATGTTGTACAACAGATCTCTTGCATGACTGAAATCTCTATAACCATTGAACAGGATCTTTCTATTTCATCCTCTTCCAGCCCCTGGTGACCACCATTCAGCTTTCTGCTTCTATGAGTTTGACTTTAGACGCTTCATTCAAGTGGAATCATGGTGGTACTTGTCTTTCTGTGACTGGCTTGGTTCACTTATCGTAACGTCCCAAGGGGCCTCTAGGTTGTCATACAACTGGATTTCCTTTTTAAAGGCTCAGTAATATTCGGATTCATGTATTTTCTTTATCTATTCATCTGTCAGTGACTATTTGTTTCTACCTCTTGGCTATTGTGAAAAATTTCTCAGTGAATATGGCAGTGCAAATATCTTTTTGAGATTCTGTTTTTAATTCTTTTGAATAAATACCCAGACATTTGTTACTGGATCATATAGTTGTTCTATTTTTAATTTTTTGAGGAACCTTCATATTGTTTTTCATAGTGTCTGTACTATTTAATTTTTCCATCAGTAGGGCACGAGAGTTTCAGTTTCTCCACCTCCTTGACAGTAATTGTTATGTATGTATTTTTATAATGGCCATCTTATCATAAAGGTGTGAAGTGATCTCTCATTGCAGTTTTGATTTGCATTTCCCTGGTGATGTTGAACACCTTTCCACGTACTTGTTTGCCATTTATATTTCTTCTTTAGAGAAAAAGGCCTTTGCCCATTTTTTGGTTAGATGGTTGTTGTTGCTATTGTTGTTGTTGTTGAGTTGTGGGAGTGCCAGAAATGATTGTACTGGCTCCACTGTGGCTGGTTTCATGCTCACACAGGGTCCACAAACCTCTTAACTGGGTTCTCGGTGTCTCAGAAAGGGAATTGGTCTGTGAATCGGTGTCTCCATGGAGGAAGGAGGGCCCTTTCTACTTTGCCATCCTACCGATGTCACTTCGTAATTTTAATTTTACATACTGAGTTAAAGATTTTAAAGTTTCAGATGCAGTCTTTTTTCCCCACTTACTGTATTTTAATTTTGTTTATACACAAATGGATATTGCTTCTACAATTTTCATGCAGAAATATGTTGATCTTTTCATTTGTGATTTCTGTTGGTGCCATGCATAGAATGACTTCAAGTCATAGAATGACTTCCAAATGTCCATTCCAAAGGACAATGTTTACCCTTATTTTTAAATTGTTGACTATATAATTTTTATTTAAACTTTTAATTGATCTGAAATTTACTCACATGTAAGGAAGTTGGTAGACATTGAACCTTGCTATTCCCAAGTACAATTTAATAATAAACCTATTTACTTTTTGGTAGATTTTTTTAAGCCGTATGTACCAGGCCCTATATAATGACATTTTCATGGTATAATTTTAATCTTCTTGAATTTGCTAAGATTTATTTTGTGACCTAACATATGATGTATCCTGGAGAATGTCCCCTGCATGCTTGAAATAATGTGTATTCTTCTGCTATTGAATGGAATATCTTGTAGGTAAAGTGTTAGGTCCATCTGGTCTAACATGTATTTTATGTTCAATGACTGATTTTTCTGTCTGGATGATATATCCATTTTTTTAAAAAATATTTTTAATTTATTTCTAGGAGAGAGAGGGAGAGAGAGACAGCATGAGTAGGGGAGGGTCAGAGAGAGGGAGACACAGATTCTGAAATGGGCTCCAGGCTCTGAGCTGGCAGTCAGCACAGAGCCGGACGCGGGGCTCGAACCCACGAACCGCGAGATCATGACCCAAGCGAAAGTCGAACGTTTAACCGACTAAGCCACCCAGGCGCCCCGATATATCCATTGTTGAGGGTGGGAAATTGAAGTGTCCTGCTTGTATTACATTGCTATCTATTTCTATTTTCAGATCTGTTATATTTCCTTTATACATTTAGATGCTCCAGTGTTATGTGTATAAATATTTAAAAATGTTATGTCCACTTGATGGGTTTACCCAATTATCATTATATAATGTATATAATGACTTTTTTTTTTTTTTTTGGTCTCGCTTTGCAGTCTTTGGCTTAAAGTTTGTACAGCTACCACTGCTTGCTTTGGCTTCCATTTTCATAGGATATCTTTTTCCATCCCTTCACTTTTAGTCTATATGTATCTTTAAAGTTGAATCCTCTTATCAGTTTTTATTTTTTTATTTATTTTTTATGCATTTAACTATTCTATATCTTTTGATTGTTGAACTTAGTCCATTTACATTTAAAGCCATTATTGACAGGTAAGAACTTACTAATGCCATATTAATTAATTTCTGGTTCTTTTGTAATTCTGTTTTTTGTTGGCCTCAGCCTATTGATACAGATATCTAGGAATGCCTGGACCACTTCTATGGGCCTGTGGTACTTGGGGCAAACCCCCATAGACATTTCTATAAGTGGAGTCAGTGTTGTGGTTGGACCAGCCTTTGTGGTTCTTGTTATGATCGTAAGATGCACCTCAGCAACAACTGTAGGGAACTTTGAAAAAACATTTCTTGTTCACAGTTCCTGAAGCATGCATGGCATGCCTGGGGCCACACAATTTGCAGGTAGAGAGAAAGGGAGCATAGACCTGGGTTCTGCATTTATTAGGGTTAAGGGTGGTGTCTAGGATTTTGCAGCTTCATTCTTTAGCGGTGAACTTAAAAAAATACACACACACACACATATACATTTTCAATTTTAGTATTTTTTCCAATAAGCAAAAATAATAAAATAATTTCTTGTGTCTTTTTAATCACTGTCAATCTTTTCATATAGATCTTATATTTTTCATCTATGAATATATATATCTTTATGCATTTATCTATGAACACAGATGTTTATGCATATATGCAAATGTACACATTATTTTAAAAATAAAATTAAATATTACTGTCTGTTATGCCATCCAAAAATTTATTTAAGTGATATTAACATATAAATAGTTGCTTTAAAAAATCAGAAGATGTTTCTTTCACGTAAAGAATTCCAGAGGTGGGTAGTTCATGTCTGGAATGATTGATGGCACCACAGACTCTTAGGAATCCAGGCTTCCTCTATCCTTTTGCTCTGTCATATTTACACGTGCCCTCCATTCTCCAGGTCACAAGAAAGCTGCTGGAACTCAGTAATAAGGTCTGTTTCACAGGCTAGAATTAGAGGAAAAGAAAGGAAACAAAAGCTTCAAATGGAAGATATATCAGTCTTTAGATAGTTCTCCTGGAAGGTCTTCAAACGAGATTCACTTACACATCATTGGTCAGTCCTTTTAGTTTTTAGCTGGCCTTTTAGCCTTTCCAGATAAAATCAAGGAGAGCAAGGGATTATGGATACTGACATTTAGTCTATGCTATTTCCATTTACCATTGAATATTTTTATATAACTGCAAATGTTTTGGCTATATATTATCCATTCATATGGACACTATCATTTAAACAAGTCCCTGTGTTGGACATTAGTTGTTTCAGATTCATTTCTATGAAGAGAGCTGTGATGAATATCTCCATAGTTGTATTTCTGTATATCTGGGTTTATATTCTTAGAATATATTTCTAGGAGT
This sequence comes from Proteles cristata cristata, assembly GCA_017311185.1. Lineage (NCBI taxonomy): Eukaryota > Metazoa > Chordata > Mammalia > Carnivora > Hyaenidae > Proteles > Proteles cristata. Next base: position 265,646 of record JAESUZ010004025.1, on the reverse strand, counting down.
GGAATTGCTAGATGAAAGGATATGCATCATTTTAAGCCTTTTGATGGGAATTGCCAAAAATCAGGCTTCCAATCTTTGCGAATTTATCATTCCTTGACTTGTAATTGTGGACAAAATCCCATGATTTAGGATAGTGTTTCTCAAATTTTGTCTATTGCATTTATTTCCTCCTGCCATCAAAAAAATTCATGTCAAAGTTAATGGGAAGACCAGCACAGTTTGTGATGAAATCCCATTGAGGTAGTCTAGTTTTGATTAAAATTATGAGTAAATTATTAAATCCCACAAAGAAAAGACATCTGTGTTGCCATGTACATTAGCTTGGAACATAAACAAGGCTGCAAATAAGCTAGGGAACTGTTAGTGCTCCATGGAACACACTCAATCACCACTGTAAGAAAGGAAGAGATTGTTTTTTTATAACCACTAAAATAAATTTCTTGTAAATGTTAGGAATTCACTCTATGATATACTGAGATTCACTTTAAAAGTGTAAACATAAACATTTAGCTTTTACCAGCCCCTCCCCCCTCCACACAGATGCATACAGAGACATGCATAGAGAGGCATTAAATTTGTAGGTTCAGCTCAAGGCCCATGAAACATTCCCAGGGGAGCATTTTGAAAATGTAGAGTGTAAGGCTTTACAGAAAATTACATCACACCAAGATGTGACTCTGATATGAAATTGTATTAAGATGAAATCCAAAGAGAAGAATTATTCCTGTTCTGTTCTTTGAAATTAATTTTGCCTAGGCTTCTAGGGCAAGAGGGAGAACTATTCCTCTTGGTGGGCGGAAATTTTTGGTATGCCAATAATAGTGAAGACAGGTGAAAACAGATGTTAGAATGAGGAATCATCAAGAAAAATACAGGTCATCATGTAATTAAGCTAAAATTAACAAATCCTTAATTTTGAAGCATATTGAGGAAGCAAAGTAAAATAATAATCAAAGAGATAATGACTGAAATCACACGAACCATATTATACCCCCAACAAGAGATAAACAGATAAATATACCAGCTAGACAGATCCAAATCCAGTGGGAGCATTGTTAAATCCTCTTTTGCTCATCTTTATCACTCTTGGCCTCTTTTCTTCCCTCTCTCTTGCTATTAAAGTTATTTGGCTTGAAAGATTAAAAATGTATTTATTGGATCTGGTAAATTTAATCATATAAAAAACGTTTCTATATAAAGTGGCATTTTATAATCTTATGAATATCATTTAAATGTTAGTATTTTATTATTGCATTTGCTTTTTTCTTTATATATTTTTCAAGAAATCCTCAATAAATGTCAATTTAACAAAATTACATATTTTCCTAATGGACAAATGAATATGGAAAACAGCTTCTCCAAATTGAAAAAGAAGGAAAGTAGAATCAGCTTAAAAAATATCCAGTTTCATGTGTGATTCAATGTAGGCCTTTGAAGATACTTGCTTTATTTTCAGTTTTGATTATTTGGCCTTTTGTGCTCTCTTCCCTACACCTACTACTTGAGATCAAGCTTCACACCATCTCAGCTCCAAAAATGTCAGGATATTATGATAGAGTTTTAAAGGAATATCTCCCAAGATAAAGCAGAGAAATCTGAGGTGACTCTACATGGTTGCACAGTATATGATTTTGTCTGCAGAGAACACTGAATGAAAGCAGACATTGGATAACTTATTTTTTTCATTTAGCTTAAAATTTTTTTCCTAATTTACTGAGTTATGATTGAGATACAACACTGTGTAAGTTTAAGGTGTGCAGTATGGAAACAATTACCACTTACAAAGAGATGTAATGAATAATACAGTTAACACCTGCACGAAACCCAGTTTGAGAAGTAAAACATTAACAATACAGTTAAAATCCTCCTGTGGTATATTCACATAGTGTAATAGCAGCAGTAACAATAAATGAATCATAGCACATATATTAACAGGAATGAATTTTATTTATTTAGTTTATTTTTAAAATTTACATCCAGGTTAGTTAGCATATAGTGCAACAATGATTTTAAGAGTAGATTCCTTAATGCCCCTTACTGATTTAGCCCATCCTCCATCCCACGACCCCTCCAGTAACCCTGTTTGTTCTCCATATTTAAGAGTCCCTTGTGTTTTGTCCCTCTCCCTGTTTTTATATTATTTTTTCTTCCTTTCTCTTATGTTCATCTGTTTTGTATCTTAAACTCCTCATATGAGGAAGTCATTTATTTGCCTTTCTCTGACTGACTAATTTCACTTAGCATAATACCCTCTAGTTCCATCTTCATAGTTGCAAATGGCAAGATTTCATTCTTTTTGATTGCCGAGTAATACCCCATTATTTATATATAATACCACACCTTAATTATCCATTCATCTGTCATAGACATTTGGGCTCTTTCCATACTTTGGCTATTGTTGATAGTGCTGCTATAAACATTGGGGTGCATGTACCCCTTTGAAAGAGCACAACTGTATCCATTGGATAAATACCTAGTAGCACAATTGCTGGGTCATAAGGGGAGTTCTATTTTTAATTTCTTGAGGAACCTCCATACTATTTTCCAGAGTGGCTGCACCAGTTTGCATTCCCACCAGCAGTGCAGAAGAGATCCTCTTTTTCCAAATCCTCACCAACATCTGTTGTTGCCTAAGTTGTTAATGTTAGCTATTCTTATAGATGTGAGATGGTTTCTCATTGTGGTTTTGATTTGTATTTCCTGATGATGAATGATGTTGAGCATCTTTTCATGGGTTTGTTGGCCCTCTGGATGTCTTCTTTGGAGAAGTGTCTGTTCATGTCTTTTTCCCATTTCTTCACTGGATTATTTGTTTTTTGGATATTGAGTTTGGTAAGTTCTTTATAGATTTTGGACACTAACCCTTTATCTGACCTGTCATTTGCAAATATCTTCCCCCATTCCTTCAGTTGCCTTTTAGTTTTGCTCATTGTTTCCTTCACTTTTTATGTGCAGGAGCTTTTTATTTTGATGAGGTCCCAATAGTACATTTTTGCTTTTGTTTCCCTTCCCTCCAGAGATATGTTGAGTAAGAAGTTGCTGCAGTCAAGATCAAAGAAGCGTTTGCCTGCTTTCTCCTCAAGGATTTTGATGGCTTCTTGTTTTACGTTTAGGTCTTTCACCCATTTTGAGTTTATTTTTGTGTATGGTTCAAGAAAGTAGTCCAAGTTCATTCTTTTGCATGTAGATGTCCAGTTTTCCCAACCATTTGCTGAAGAAGTTGTCTTCATTTCATTGGATATTCTTTCCTGCTTTGTCAAAGATTAGTTGATCCTATGTTTGTGGTTCCATTTCTGGGTCCTATGTTCTGTTCCCTTGGTCTATGTGTCTCTTTTTGTGCCAGTACCATAGTATCTTGATGATTATAGCTTTGTAATACATCTTTAAGTCTGGAATTTTGATGCCTCCAACTTTGTTTTTCTTTTTCAGGATTGCTTTGGCTATTCAGGGTCTTTTCTGGTTCCATACACATTTTATGATAGTTTGTTCTAGCTCTGTGAAGAACTCTGGTGTTATTTTGTTAAGGATTGCATTGACTATGTAGATTGCTTTGGGTAGTATTGACACTTTATCAATATTTGTTCTTCCTATCCAGGGGCATGGAAAATTTTCCCATTTTTTAAATATTTTCTTCGATTTCTTTCATAAGTTTTCTATAGTTTTAAGTGTATAGATTTATAACCTCTTTAGTAAGATTTATTCCTAGGTATTTTATGGGTTTTGGTGCAATTGTAAATGGGATCGACTCCTTGATTTCTCTTTCTGTTGATTCATTATTGGTGCTAGGAATACAAATGACTTCTGTGCATTGATTTTATATCTTGCGACTTTGCTGAATTCATGGATCAGTTCTAGCAGTTTTATTGGTGGAATCTTTTGGGTTTTCCATATAGAGTATCATGTCATCTACGAAGAATGAAAGTTTGACTTCCTCCTGGCTAATTTGGATGCCTTTTATTTCTTTGTGTTGTCTGATAACTGAAGCTAAGACTTCCAATACTATGTTGAATAACAGTGGTGAAAATGGACACCTCCTGTCTTGTTCCTGACCTAGGGTGAAAGCTCTCAGTTTTTCCCATTGAGGATGATATTAGCATTGGGTCTTTCATATACAGCTTTTATGATCTCTAGGTATGATCCTTCTATCCCTACTTTCTTGAGGGTTTTTACCAAGAAAAGATGCTGTATTTTGTCAAATGCTTTCTCTGCATCTATTGAGAGGAGTATGTGGTTCTTGTCCTTTTTTCTTTGATGTAATGAATCACACTGATTGTTTTGCAGATATTGAACCAACCCTGCATCCTGGGTATAAATCTCACTTGGTCATGGTGCGTAATTTTTTAAATATATTGTTGGATCCAGTTGGCTAATATCGTTGAGGATTTTTGCATCCATATTCATCAGGGAAATTGGTCTGTAGTTCTCCTTTTTCATGGGATCTTTTCCTGGTTTTGGAATCAAGGTCATGCTGGCTTCACAGAAAGAGTGTGGAAGTTTTCCTTCCATTTCTATTTTTTGGAGCAGCTTCAAGAGAATAGTTGTTAATTCTTCCTTAAATGTTTGGTAGAATTCCCCTGGAAAGCCATCTGGCCTGGGCTCTTGTGTTTTGGGAGATTTTTAATTACTAATTTGATTTCTTTACTGGTAATGGGTCTTTTCAAATTTTCTATTTCTTCCTGTTTCAGTTTGGTAGTTTATATGTTTCTATCAATTTGCCCATTTCTACCAGACTGCTCATTTTATTGGTGTATAATTACTCATAATATTCTCTTATTATTTTTATTTCTGGTGTGTTGGTTGTGATCTCTCCTCTTTCAGTCTTGATTTTATTTATTTTGGTTCTTTCTTTTTTCTTTTTGATCAAACTGACTAGGGGTTTATCAATTTTGTTAATTCTTTCAAAGAACCAGCTTCTGGTTTCATTTATCTGTTCTACTGTTTGTTTGTTTGTTTTAATAGCACTGATTTCTGCTCTAATCTTTATTATTTCCTGTCTTCTGATGTGTTGGGTTTTATTTGCTGTTCTTTTTACAGTTTTTTAAGGTGTAAGGTTAGGTTGTGTATCTGAGACATATTTTCCTTCTTTAGGAAGGCCTGGATTGCTATACACTTTCCTCTTACGACCACGTTTGCTGCATCCCAGAGGTTTAGAGCTGTAGTGTTATCATTTTGATTGGCTCCCATGTACTTTTTAATTTCCTCTTTAACTTCTTGGTTAGCCCATTCATTCTTTAGTAGGATGTTCTTTAATCTCCAAGTACTTGTTACCTTTCCAAATATTTTCTTGTTGTTGATTTCAAGTTTCATAGCATTGTAGTCTAAAAGTATGGATGGTATGATATCGATCTTTTTGTACTTGTTGAGAGCTGATTTGTATCTCAGTATGTGATCTATTCTGGAGAATGTTCCATGTCACTTTAGAAGAATGTATATTCTACTGTTTTAGGATGAAATGTTCTGAATATATCCATTAAGGCCATCAGTTCCAGTGTGTCATTCAAAGCCATTGTTTCCTTGTTGATTATCTGTTTAGATGATCTGTCCATTGCTGTAAGTGGGGTGTTGAAGTCTCGTACTATTATGATATTATCAATGAGTTTCTTTATGTTTGTGATTAATTGATTTATATATTTGGGTGCTTTCATATTTGGAGCATAAATGTTTACAATTGTTAGATCTTCATGGTGGATAGACCCCTTAATTATGATATAATGCCCTTCTTCATCTCATGATATAGTCTTTGTTTTAAAGTCTAGATTGTCTGATATAAGTATGGCTACTCTGGCTTTCTTTTGTTGACCACTAGCATGATAGATGGTTCTCCATCCCCTTACTTTCAATTTGAAAGTGTCTTTAGGTCTAAAGTGGGTCTCTTGTAAACAGCATACTTTTTTTAATGTTTTATTTATTTCTGAGGGAGAGAGAGAGAGAGAGAGAACACAAGGGAGAGTCAGAGAGAGAGGGAAATACAGAATCCGAAACAGGCTCTAGGCTCTGAGCTGACAGTCAGCACAGAGCCCAATGTGGGGCTCAAACACAAGAACCATGAGATCATGATCTGAGCTGAAATCAGACGCTTAACCGACTGAGCCACCCAGGCGCCCCTTTGGTAAACAGCATATTGATGGATCTTGTTTTTTAATCCATTTTTTTTACCCTATGTCTTTCAATTGTAGCATTTAGTCCATTGACGTTTAGAGTGAGTACTGAAAGATACGAATTTATTGCCATTATGTTTCTAGTAGAGTTGGAGTTTCTGGTGGTATTCTCTGGTCGGTTCTTTCTTTCTTTCTTTCTTTCTTTCTTTCTTTCTTTCTTTCTCTCTCTCTCTCTCTCTCTTTCTTTCTTTCTTTCTTTTTTTCTTTCTTTCATCCTTTCTGTCTTTTCTCCCTTCAGGGAGTCCCCCTTAGAATTTCTTGCAGGACTTGTTTAGTGGTCACAAACTCCTTTAATTTTTGTTTGGGAAACTTTTAATCTCTCCTTCTATTTTGAATAACAACCCTGCTGGATAAAGAATTCTTGGCTGCATATTTTTCTGATTCAGCACATTGAATATATCCTGCCACTCCTTTCTGGCCTGCCACGTTTCTGTGGCTAAGTCTGCTGCAAACCTGATCTCTCTTCCCTTGTAGGTTAAGGACTTTTTTTCCCTTGCTGCTTTCATGATTCTTTCCTTGACCGAGTATTTTGTGAATTTGACTATGAAATGCCTTACTGATGGTCAGTTTTTGTTGAATCTAATGGGAGTCATCTGTGCTTCTTAATTTTGATGTCTGTGTCTTTCCCCAGGTTAGGAAAGTTTTCTGTTATGATTTGCTCACATAACTCTTCTACCCTTTTTTCTCTCTCTTCACCTTCTAGGACTCCTGTGATTCTGATATTGTTCCTTTTTAATGAGTCACTGATTTCTTGAATTCTTAAATCGTGCTCTTTGGCCTTAGTTTCCCTTTTTTTTCTTGCTTCATTATTCTCCGTAAGTTTGTCCTCTATATCACTGATTCACAGCTCTGCCTCATCCACCGATGATGCCGTGTGCATCCATTGGAGTTTGAAACTCAGTTAATGCATTTCTTATTTCATCTTGACTAGCTTTTACTTCTTTTATCTCCACAGAAAAGGATTCTAGTCTATTTTCGACCCCAGCTGGTATTCTTATTATCGTGATTCTAAATTCTACTTCAGACATCTTGCTTGTATCTGTGTTGGTGAAGTCCTTGGATTCCACTTCTTCCTGCTATTTTTATTGTGGTGAATTCCTTCATTTTATTATTTTCAAGGAATAGAAGGAATTAATAAAGTTAAAAAAAATTAAACACATGCACACACACAAATCAAATAAATGGTGCTAGGTCCTAGGTATGTTTTGGTCTGGGGTTTGAAAGGAGCTTGATGGATTTGAGAAAAAAGGGGAAAAAAAGGAAAACGTTTGAAAATTTGAAAAAAATGAATACAATGAAATAGAATAAAATGAAATGGTGTAGGTAAAATAGAATTTGAAATATTTACAAAAAAGTAAAAAATATAGTAGAGAAAATTAAAGAAAAATATTTTTAACAAAATAGAAAAAAATTTTCTCTTTCTGTATTCAGGAAAAACAAGAGTAACAAAAGAGAAAAAAGTTGAATAGATGTACGAGTGAACAGACTGAAATACAATTGAAATTACATCATTTTTTCTTAGAAGTCAAACTCTGAAGAACTTTATAGTAAGCAGATAGACTTGTGGTGTTCCTGAATAGCGAGGTTAGCCCAGTTGGGCGGGGCTTAGTGTAATGGCACTGTGCTCCACTAGATGGCGCTGCTTAGCTTACTGGGATAGATTGCTCTACAGTTTATAGGTGTGTATGCGCATGCGTCAGAGGGGTGAAAATGGCAGCGCCAAATCCAGGGCCTCTAGTATTGGAACTCTGTTTTACGAGACCAGCATACCCACGTACGTTTTTTGTCATCGGCTTCCATACACTCACTGCTTTTACAATGTCCGTGACCAAGTCGTCGGGTTGCCAGGTGGCACCTCCCTCCTGAGTTTTCTCTGAGATTCAGCTGTTTTTCCCGACCCATTACTTCGGAGAGTCTGCGGCTTTGACACGTGCTGCCTCTCTGCTGGAGGGTCTCACTGAGCAATGGCCAGGTGCTGGCCACTCCCAGGAAACTTCGTGGGACTGTGCTGCTGCTGATGCCTGGAGACTGCGGCTGGGTGCCAGCCCGCCCCAGAAAAAGTTCATGCGATTGTGTAGCAGCAGCGTTTCAGGGATTATGGAAAATCACAACACACATCTGGCATCAGGCTTCACCCTGAATGACCTTGTTCTAGCACCAGTGAAGGTAGTTGTTCTCTGGGTTCAGCTATGATGTTTATCAGGAGTTTGGGAGGAGTGGGCACACAGCCTCTACCCCATGTCCTTCCAGCAGGGGAACTGCCTCTCCCGTGTGGCCTGAGGACCCCAGACTTCACTCTGCTCCTGGGGAATTGCCCTTCCCACCAGAGCAACGCCGAGTATGGAGCTGCCGAGTTTCAGGCTCTGCAGTCCCCCTGTTTATAGAGTCTTAATGGAATTTAAACCCTCTTTCTCCTTTCTCCCTTTTTAGTTCAGTCCCTGCGGCTGTTTCCACTTTTCCACTATCTTTTCAGATGCTTTTGGGGTGGTGCGTTTCCCGTTCTCTCCACCCATTTCTATCCTCTCTCCGCAAGTAAAAACAGCTCCCTGCCCTCCTGTGGCTTCTCTCTCCCCCAGTTCACCTCTCCATGCCACGTACCTGCTGAATTCTGTGATTCAGGTTGTGCAGATTGTTGTGTTAATCCTCAAATCAGTTTTCTAGGTGTGCAGGATGGTTTAGTGTTGATCTGGCTGTACTTCATGGACATGAGATGCAAAAAACCTTCCATGCTGTTCCGCCATCTTGGCTATGCCACAAGAATGAACTTTAAAAGCAGAATGTTGAATTTAAAAAAGCCAAGTTTCAAAAGTAATACTACAGTAGAAAATGATGTATGTATAGCATCCTGTTGTTATATATATCACTTGTGGTATACTATATGTAATGTATCATATTTCATATAGTTTATATAATTATATGCATCATTTACTACATATACATTACATGCCTACAGTTCATACTAATATATATTATAATATGTATCCTTGTATAGTATATAGTACATATATTTGTAGTTTAAAATATGAGAAGCAAAGAACTGTATATTGTTTAACAGATGCACATGAGTAGATAAATATGAAGAATTATGTATCTTGCTTATGGAAATATCCTTATCACTAAAGGAAAAGCACTTTTAACAGTACTAGCTAAATACATAATGGAATAACAATATTTGATTGTTTTAGGTTTTAAAAGTGAATATCAGGACTGATTGTTAAATTTCTATGAGTATATTGAGAACTATCTAACATTATTCCTTGCTAAAACAAATCATTGAAATAACAATGTTTTCCCATTGATCCTCATAATCACCATAAGAGGTAAGAGGCAGGTATTACTCAGAAATCACAATCTCATTACCTTCTACCCTTTGCCATTTCACCTCCCATCCACACTCATTCCTTTTACTTTCACCCATGGCTCCTTCTGCTTTCTCTCTTTGCATTCCACCCTCACCATTTGCCTGAAGGGTCCAAACAGCCTTGGAAACTATTTTCCAACTTCTTATTTTCTTAAACTTGTCCAAGTGCCATGTTACTTGCATTACCTTCATCACCTCATTATCATGAGCAGAGATGCTTATTCTCTCCTTTGGGTTAACTCATAGGTTACTCTATTTTTATCCTTATCGTAGTGGTAGATTATTTATGTCATGGTATCTCTTCTTGGACTGTCTTATTCTTGAGTGAATAGACTCTGTCCTTATCTCTGGATTTCTGGAAGTTAGGATTGTATTTGAATTTATAATATGTATTTGTTAAATTGAACTATTTTCCTAAGAAGGCTGGTTGGTGGGTAAGAAATGTTTCTCTGCAGCAAAATAGTAAAAGAAGGAATTCTTTTGGGGGCATAGCTTGCGATTTTTAATAACTTGGAGTACAGGGATTTGGCTTTCAAGCTACACCCACTCTCTGCTTAGATCTGAGGAGAGGGAGGGTTGGAAGGAAGGGCGAACTGGAAGGGAATCAAGAAGTGTATATACCATAAGCTCACCTAAAATTATCCCATCAGAGGCTGAGAGAATGCAAAGAATTGGGAAACGTTGTTGGGTGACTTGTGATTAACAAGACTATGAGAAAAGCAAAGAAATAGGAGGAAAGTTGCTGAGATGTAGTTAGATGAACACAAATTTTTTACATTATGACTCATATTTTCACTTGCCTCATCTTGTTTTTTAATTTAATTGATGGATGTGGAGGAAACCCACAAATAAGTTAGAAAATCAGAGTAAGTTGCTTTATAAGATGGGAGTAATTGTAAGGATAGAGGTTACGTGACAAATTATCATTAATTACTTATTTAATGTTTACCACTGATTTTAAGGTTGCAAATGATTTAAGACATATAAGCCATGGTCCTTCTTCTTAAGGTGTTACCACTTTGTTAGGAAGAGGTTTATTTGCATGACATAACTAGAAAGTAGCATGAAATGTTATGGTGACAACTCTGCTGTAGCAATCCAGAAAGAAGAAAGCCCCTGCCAAGTGTCAGACATTGCTCTTGGAATGTGTGTGAATTACTTGTTTGCTCCTCTCAGTAACTGAAGGATAGGCTGTTTCTTGTTAATGGATGAGGACTTGAGTCTCCAGGAGGTTAACAAATAGTAAGTAATGAAGCAAAGCTGTATAAACAGTCAATCATAAGTATCTATCACTTGCTTAAAAATATCATTTGGCATCGTGTTTCCTACCAGAAAAGTCTAAACTGCCTAGCCAGGTAATCAAGGTTGTGTTGGTGGATGTTATACTTCTATATTTCCAGGTAATCCAGGTTCTATTCATGGATCTGTTGTAACTAGCCCTGTCCTTTGACAAGTCACTGCACTTTAGTTTTTTTTTTTTTATTGTTGTTGTAAATTGTGGTAAAATTCATGTAATGTAAAATTTACCATTTTAAAAGTGAACAATTCTGTGGCATTTGCTAAATTCCTGATGTTGTATGACTACCTCCTCTATTTAGTTCCAAAACATCTTGATCACAGCAAAATAATATTCCATATCAGTTAAGTTCCTTCCTCTCCCCTACTCGTTCCTTTCTCCTGCCCCTAAGAATTTGCTTTCACTTTTCATGGATTTACTTATTTTGAGCATTTCATATAAATGGAATTATATAAGATGTGATTCTTTCATTTGACACAATTTTTTCCAAGGCTCATCCATGTTGTAGTATGTATCAGTTCTTTGTTCCTTTTCAAGGCTGAATACTATTTAATTGTATGTTTATACCATATTTTGTTCATCTATTCATCAGTTGATGGACAGTTGGGTTGTTTCCATCTCTTGGCTGTGGTGAATATTGCTGTGCATCTCAGTTTTAATAGCAACAAAATGAGTGTATCAGACTAAATAATGTCTGTTATTGCTTCCATCTCCATCTCTGTGAACCTATTTTGGGCCTGAAAACTTCCTTTTGCTCCCCTTCATACTAAATACATTAAACTTTGAAATGCACATTGATCCATCCCCTCTACCTTTGCTCATTTTCTTCTTTGACATGAAATAATTCTTTCATTAAAAAAATATTTATCAAAACTCTTGCTCAATATTTAAGACTAGAGTCAAATTTTACCTCTCACAATCAGGCTTTTTTGATGTCCTAGTTGTAAGCAATATCTTCCTCTTTATACTCAGAATGAATTTTTGATTTTTACTGATTTCCCCTAATATCATTTAATATTTTATTCACATTCAAATACTTATATTTATTGCTAGAATATTGTTATAGAATTTTTTGGAAACCAGTATAAATTACAATTTAAGCATCCCATTTGGTTTTTACATCTCTTTAAAATTTTTCACCTTTTTAAAAAAAATGGTGCTGACTTTTTGATGAATTCAGCCAGTGTTTTTTGGTTTTTTTGGTTTGGTTTTTTTTTTTTGGTTGTTTTTTGTAGAATGTTCCACATTCTGGATTTGTTTATTTTTCTCTGTGAAGTCTAACTTAAATCTTAAGGAGACTTGCTCATATTCAAGTTAAATATTTCAGACAGGAATATTTCATAGGTGATGTGCAGTTTGTATTAGCACTTAACATCAGGTTGCCCCACTGTTAATGATGCCAAGCATTATCATTTGGTTAAAGGAGTGGCCACTAGACCTCCCCATTGCACAAGAATATTACTTAGTTTGTAATTAGTAAGTAAGTTGTGGGACAAAATGTTGGCACTGCCTGTTTTAATAATGGAACATTATTAAAGTAGCACCAACTGATGGTATTTGCTTGAATCAACATCCTTTTCTATTTTCCCCATGATAAAAACCACCAGATGTCTATAAAGATACATAAAATGCTACAGGAAATGCAAATCGAGGCCAGCATAGTCCCTTTAATTTTTTTCTAGTCTCCTGATAGGATAACTATAAAGATAAAGAAGAGAATAAATACAATTAACAATCGTTGTGAAAGAAAAATTCAAACCAATAGCCCAACTAATGTCAGAATCTTGAGAAGAATTTCTGTTAACTATAATGAATAAATTGAAGTGAGAAATGTCTATCTAGTTATACAAGTCAAGACTTAATTATTGTAAGTGACAGGAACCACACTTATGATAACATTAAAGAAAAAAAAGAATTGGTTTACATGACCAGCCATGACTAGCTTCCTTTATATTTCCTTGGATACATTTGCATACGCTTTCGAAATAAGAGGTATTTAGTCTCTGATCAAGATTCATATTATTCACCTTAGCACTGGCAGAAGAAAACAAACTTCTGTCTCTAATATATCCAAGACCCACAAGACTCAGATTAACCTTCTTGCGTCACCTGACCACTCTCGAACCAATCATTTTCTTGGTATGTTGGAGTATTATGATTAGTCCAGTGAAGTCTCCATGTCAATCTCCAAGGCAAGGGTGGAAAAAGACATTATGATTGACAGTTACACTGTGAACAACAGTATAGTGGATGGAGGCAGGTCTTAAAATGGAATTGCTAGATGGACAAAGTCAACAGTTGTACACCACTCTAAAATTCACCTCCTGTTTCATTGAGAATCAGATCCTGCTTAGTTCCAGAGATGTTGATTAGAGAGATGTATTCATTTACCTTCTTTGCTCTGTGACCACTATTACCAGAGCTAGAATTTACCAGAAAATAATTCTAAAGTGTCGAGGGCCAAGGAAATAAAGACAACATTCTTGTTTCAGATGACTTCAGAGTAGTTAACAATAGGACACACGAAGGAGAGATAGGATGTAAGAAAATGATGATTAACCCATAAATAAATAGTGGAGCTGTTAAATAAGACATTCGAAACTCAGGAAGAAATCTTTATTTTTTTAAATCCCAACTTTAAACTTCGGCACTGAACAGAGCCTTCCACACAAATACAGGCATCTTTATACCATGAATTCTGTGGTTGACAGCAAAGCTGCAAGTTTTGGAGTTTTTGGAGCTGTCCCTGCCCACCTACCCCCACCCCCACCCCCAGATGCTCAGGAGATTCTTTCTTTAACAACAAAGTTCAAATGCTTTATGTAGATATATCTACATATATATGTCTGTCTATCTATCTGTCATCTATATCTATCTATCTATCTATCTATCTATCATCTATCTATCTATATCTAGGTGTTTCTATTGTTATTTTTATAAGTTATTAATGTAAGAAGAACTTATTTCTGGACCTAAAGTGGAGCTTATTTTCTTCCAGTGGAACAGAGCTTCATCACCAGAGGTCTGTAAATTAAATTTGTTGTTGTTGTTATTCTTGTTTTGGTTTGTTTTGTTTTAATCCATGAACTTTGAAACTTTATGCAAAATTGTAAGTGCTGTGGTCTTTCCAGGGAAGAGGTTTACTCTTTTCATTAGATTCTAAAATGAGTTCTTTGTCCTATTCATTTGCATTATGGGAAAATTTTGACTCTTCTTACCAAGAGCAGAAACATTTTGCAGCACTGTTGCTAAGACTTTTTATGATATTGTGGTGGCATTTTAAACTTATTTAGAACATTTTCTATCTCAACCATCCTGCTTTTTTTATTCCTGCCTACATTACTTCAAGCTCCCTTTCATCTCTGCTGGCTTTCTTATCTCATCTGTCATCTCTTATTTTATATTTTAAGTTTTATTGAGAGCAAAGACAAAAGTAGATCCTGTTTAAAATGTACTTTTGTTTTCTATAATAAATCTCACTCCTTCCAACTCTTCCTCATCCTTTTGAGCACTACATTAACAATACCTTATTTTTTTCCCCAATTATTTCCAGAGACTTCATGTTGATTTTTATCTGCTTCTAGGTCTGATCTTTGTTCCATATAATGTGGATAATTTTCCTGGAATCCCTTTGCTTTTCACCTAGGTGCAGCTAGATTTCTTCTCTACGGTTATAAGCAGGGTTATAACACAGTTAACCTGGCATTGTCTATTCAGAGGAGTGTGTATGGGTCTGTGGCTGAGGGCAGTCACCATATGAATGTGTAAATAGTTGTAAATTCTCTATTTGGATTTAAGCCCTGGGGTAGGTGGAATAATGGCCTTCAAAGATGTTTACATACTAATCTCAGGAACCTGTGAATATGTTAGGCGATCTGGCAAAGGAGAATTAAGATTGCAGATGGAATTATGTTGCTAATTAGCCTACTTTTTAAAGGGGAGATTATCTGGGATTATCTCAGGTAGGCCCCTGGAAGGCTTTGAAGATAAAGGAAAGAGGCCATGAACTAGGAAATGCAGGTCACTTCTAGAAGCTAGAAAAGTAAAAGAAACAGATTCTCCTCTTATGCTACCACAAGGAGTGTAGCTTTGCCAACACTGTGGTTTTAGCCTAAGAAGATCTGTGTCAGACTTTTGACCTATAGAACTATGAGATGATAAATTTGTGCTGTTTTAAGTTACTGAATTTAAGGCAGTTTGTTACACCAACAATATTTTGACATGGGTTTAACTCCAGGTATACTTTGTAGCTGTGTCCAGACTTCCTCCTGGTGTTACTTCTACCAATGGGAGAGGATCTCTCTGTAGGAAGGTAGAAAGTCATCTCCCATTTGATTTGAAGTGATTACAGAAATGACCTGATCCTCCAACACAGTTGCTTCAGAACAGTGTTATTACACAGCAAAGAAAGAAATATACATGTTATACTGTTGTAATCTCATCTGTCCTAGGGGCCAGACTCATTCTTCAGCTTGCACTCTAAATACGGTGGTAATGACTTCTGTCAATTTCTTCTCACTGAATTATCTTTGACATATATACGTATATTTTTAAATGTGGAGTTGAGAATTTGCATTGTGGTTTTTCTTCATTTTGTCTCAACTTGCCCTATACCAAAATTCCTCTATGTTTTAAGGAAGAAAATGGCCCTAGTTATTTCTCCTCTCCTCCCTTTTTGTTTGATCCTGTCAATTGTAATGATCAAATGGGGACTTTAGACATCTCTGCTCAAATAACCTTCTTACTTAGAAGCCCCTTTTATTACAGAAATAAGCTTTTATTTTAAGTAGTGATATCAGTTTTATGTAGAAGATTCTTTTAAAAGGTCTTACCTGCATGGCACTTCTACTTCTCACAGGATTATATTAATAAAACTCAGTGTCCCTGTATACATAAATTCTGGGACTACTATGGGTAGAATTTTGCCCCATGCTCCCAAATTTATATGTTGAAATACTAATGCCCAATGTCACTGTATTTGTAGATAGGGCCATTAGGAGGTAATTAAGGTTAAATGAGGTTATAAGAGTAAGGCTCTAATCTGTTAGGATTCGTGGCTTTATAAAAGAGGAAGAAATCTCTCTGTGTGTACAAAGAAGGGGTCATGTGAGCACGTAGTGAGAAGGTGACTGCCTACAAGCCAAAGGAAGAAGTCTCAGAATGTAACCTACCTTGCTGGTGCCTTGATCTTGGACTTCTCACGCTTCAAAACTTTTAGAAATAAATTTCCATCATTTAAGCCAGCTAGTCATCTATGGCATTTTGTTATGGCAGACTGAGCTAAGACAGGAAAACGGGAGATTCAGAGGATTGTATTCTCCAGGCACAGTATGAAGGGTAGGGGTATGACTGGCCTGTGTATAGGCAGGAAAAAATATTATTTCAAGGGATTTCCTTCTGGAGATCCAAGAGGCATCAGCCTGGTGGATTCTTTAGGTTTCTGTCTGTTGGATGACATATTTTTCCCCAGGGAAGAATTCTTCCTAAAGACTAGACATTATTTAGGATTTTCTACCTGTGGCACTTCTGTCTACATGAGTCAATATTCTAGAAGATTGCAACTTTAAGGGTGCTTTTGATGATAATATTTGAAATTCTTCCATGATTCAGGTGCTTCACTTCAGCCTTCATAGAAAATGCTAAGAAAGTATTTGTCACGAGACCTCTTGCCAATGCTTTTGCAATGTAACAAGATTGATGAGAGCAGGCTTAGAGTGAGGTAGACTTTGGCTTTGAAGGCAAGGCTCCATTGCTTGCTAGTTTTGCAAAATTGATAAAGTTATTTAACTTTTCTGGGCTTTAGATTTATCATTGGTAAAATGAGAATAACTGTTAGTTAGCATGAATGCTGAAAGTGATAATGCATTTTAAATAATTCAGCATAGTTCTAGGTACATATTTAGTGCTCAATAAATGGTGGCCATATTAGCTTATCTAAAAGAAGCAGTTGGTATGTTTCACTGTTTCCAAATATGTCCCTCTCAGGTATAACCTCTTTTTTTCCCTCATCTTGGATTCATAAACAGTGTTTTTCTTGGTAAATGCATAATTTGGCTAGGTTTGGTTCTCTCTCTTACACTTTTTCTCTCTTTCTTTTAGACAAACATCATTTTTTTTGCCAGTCTTAGGGAAATAGAAAACTAAAGAAAGTTGTGAAATAATAATAAATATATATTGGTCTCTGCCCCCAGTTCCTGTCACAGGGTTCTGTTTTAAAACCCTTGTAAATTTCTAAGTGATACGGGCATAGGAGCATATCTGGCTGGGCTCCCGGATGGCTCCAGGATGGGATTGGTCACCAGAAAGACCAAGCCATGGTTAGAAGCATTCTCCAGGGAATGAAGAGAGGCTGGAAATGGAGTTAATGATTGATCATGCCTACATGAAGAAGCCTCCATAAAAATCCAATGGTGTGTTTGGAGAGCTTGCTGGTGGGTGAGCGCATCCACGTACCAAGAGAATGACAGACACCAACTCCACTTAGAAGGAAGCTCTTGTGCTTGGGACTCTCCCAGATCTTTCCCTGTATATCACTTCAGCTGACTGCTCATCTGTATTCATTATCATAATGAACTGGCAGGCTTAAGTGTTTCTTAGAGTTCTGTAAACTGTTCTAGCAAAAAGTTGAATCCAAGGTGGGGATTATGGCAACTACTGATTTGTGTTCACATTGGACAAAAGTTGTGGTAACCTGGGGACCTACTACCTGTGATTGGCAGTCTTGTGGGACTGATCCCTTCACCTGTGGGATCTGATGTCACAATTGAGTTAAATTGTAGGATACAGAGCTGGTGTCATGGTGAATTATTTGGTGGGAAACCCCCCTCTTATTTGATGTCAGAAGGTTGTAAGTGAGGTACTTGTGTGACTGTGAAGGAGACACATGGGAGCAAGGACTCTTTTCCTTGTATGAATAGAAGCAACAGGAACACATTAATGTTTCCTCTCAGCCTGATGCAGATTTGCTGTGCTACTGTGAAAGTTTCCTTGTTTTTTATTTGGTTTTCATTTTTTCCACAAAAGGACACTTTTTGACTCAGACTTTTCTAAGCTCTCTGTCTGCAGTTTCTTAGTTAAGAAAGAGTCCATCTTGAATTCATTTGTGAATTTTCTTAATTATCCATTTTGTCAATATGATTAAAACTAACAATAATTTGAGATTGTCTATGGCAATTGACTTTGAAGGTATATATAAATCTTCTATTTATTTAATTTTCTTTTACATTATTTATCTGTCATGACCAGGAATTGAAATATTCTATATATCCACAAATGCATATTTCCAAATACTCAAAATGTTCCCTTTAATTTTTACTTATTTTGGGGGAAATATTTTCAAAGTTTAATTCATTCTAACCTGTCCCCTTAAACAGAGTACATTTTATTGAATTTAATACTTTACTTATGACTGTACTTCTTTGTTTTAATAAAATCTTTTGATGATGCAAGGCCCTCATGGTTACTTCAGAAGGCAGTACTCTTTATCCACTCCCCACCAAAATTCTTTTTCTTCTTCTATCTTTAATTTTATTTCTGATTCGTTAGAGGTAGGTGATATAAAAAGTAAGGCTTGCTGAGAGCTTTTTGAAAAGAAGTTTCCCTCCTCTTAAGAGAAATTCAAAGAAGAAGGGAGTCTCTTTGTTTCAAATGTTGTTTGGTAGCTGGTAAACATGGAAACTTGGTGAAGTATGACTGAGAATGGTAGAACCTGGGGAACTTCGAGAAAATAGAACCTGAGCTAAAACCTGCCCTAGTTATATAGTTTACTCATTTCCTTGATTATTAATGGCTCTGATTTGAATTAGGCTTTCTATTACTTTACATCAAAAATTTTCTAATATACATTATAGGATATGGAATTTATGTCATGTGTTTTTGCTTTTAAAAATTTTACTTTTTCTTGATCATTAAAAAAAAAAACCTGAACGGCTTTGTTGCCATAATACCTATGATATTTCTTCCATTATTTATTTTTGTACACCCAGGCTTTTTTTGGAATTTCAAATGTCAGCCATCCATATCAATATCCATCAAAGTCAAACATATTAGACCAATTACTGCCTATGTATTTTTAAAATATTTATTTATTTATTTGAGAGAGAGGGAACGAGAGAGAGAGAGAGAGAGATAGCAAGAGAGCATGAGCCGGGGAGGGGCAGAGAGACAGGGACAGAGAATCCCAAGAAGGCTCTACACTGTTAACACGGAGCTGGACGTAGGTCCTGAACTCATGAACAATGAGCTCATGGCCTGAGCCGGAACTACGAGTTGGACGCTTAACTGACTGAGCCACCGAGGCATCCTTTAATTACTGCCTGTATTAATAACAAATTCCAAGGAAGTACTAAAATAGGAATATCTATTCATCTAAAATCATGATAGGCCTAAAATTATCCCCTAAATTTCAATTTTTGGGAAGTTAATGTATATGAAAAGAAGGTAAATAAATAAATAAACTTAGATATACTTTGGATAAAGTGGGCACAATAAAAAGTTCTATGAGGAAACAAATAGGACAATGCTTCTATAGGCTGTTTCATCCTGACTTGGTGCAACTTCAATTCCGAATATTTCAAGGCACCCTATAAAATGTTAATTTCACCCAAAATTAACTTTAAATTTCATCTCAGAAGGACAGTAAAAGGCCATTGGAAAAAAAAAAAAAGGACTTGATGCATGAGGGTTTCTGAAATATTCATTGGAAAAAAATGTGTTTCTTTTTCTAATAGGGAGCACTTTTCCCAACTGCAAGTCCACTGATGTTCAAAATTTATTTTAAGCACTTAAACTTATTACTTTGATCTTTTGTTCCTTGGGAGGATTAATGTACTATGGTGTGCAAAAAAGTTTCAAGATAGTTTACTGATTTCAGTTGATTTGATGGAAAGAAAAAAAGCATGAAGCATTGGCCCCACTGAGAAGGAAGGAGTTAAAGAGTAAAGGTGCTGGAAATCAAAGATAAATCCTATCTACTGTCTTATTTTTGAACAACAATGGTTATAAGCTTCTGGCAGCTACGGTGTACAAATTTGAAAGGCTGTGAAATTTTGCCCAAGATTGGAAAGATTGCCAATGGAGTGAGAAATTGGAAAAGCCAGTTGAGGTTTCCTTCACAAAAGTATAAAAAAAATTGAAATAGTATTTGTGACTTGAAGATGACCTCCTATATTTCACTTTGCCATTTTCTTGCTTGTGAATTAAAAGTTTTGGTAGGTTTTAGTAAAATCACTCCCCAGTAGCATCTTAAAAGTCATTTAGATTAAAAACAAAGATCTGAAGGATAGACCAATATTCCATAAAGAGCAGATCGAACTCACTCCTGGTTCGGGAGAGAAAGGCCTCAGTTTTCCAGGATCTGAAGAGGATTGCTACAAGCTTGGGAAATGGCTTAAAGAATGATTGCTTCCATAACATTGGTATTTATAACCTTCTTAAGAACCTGCTTGCTGACATTTCTTAGCATGAGTGTCTACTTTAAATATCTACATGACAATTTATTGGGTAAAAGAAATGAAAGACTTAATGTTTTGACACATGGTCAAATTGCCCTCTAGGAGGTATGTATCTGTTTTGTCACTCACCAGAATGTTCCTGGCTACATTTTTTTTTTTTGTAGGCACTCTGAAAGATTTCACTTTCTAGAGCATGAATTTTATGAACATCTACTGGTAGATCACTAGTCATTCTGAAAGTATTACAAGGATTGACAACCAATTGACATAAGTTTAAATTATCCTGGTGTTCATTGTTGTAAGTCCCTGTTAAATCATAAAAAGTCTCACTGGCACTCTCAATAGAAACTTGAGCCAATGTAGGATCTCCCCTTGGATATAGTTGTGCCTGGGATAATAGAGTACTGGCCTTGCTTCACTGAACATATCCCATTGGAACTGAATGTGCATAGCTCAGCAACACAAAGCATTAGGTATCATTATTAACAATTTTGTCAGTTTTACTGCCTAAACATTTTTTGGATCTCTCTCTCCATCCTCCCTGTAGTGTGCATTTAGGTTACCACCTTCTCTTACCTTTACCACTAAAGTAGGTCTCGTAACTCATTCTGAATGTACTTCTGCCCTTTCAAATCTGTTTTGAATCCTGAGGCTAGGGTGATATTTTAAAAATTTAATCTGATTGTGTCAACCATCTGCTTAACTAAAACCCTCAATGAAATCTCATAACTCTTTAAAGAAAATAGTAAATAAATAAATATTAAAAAAATCAAAGTGCATTGTTAATACCAACTCACAGGAGAGTCTAAAATACATGGTAACAACCATTTCATCATGTTTTCTGCCTTGCTTATCTCACTGTGATTCAGTAAGTGGTTCAAGTTTACCCCCTCTTTAAGTTATGTTTCCATTGTTTAAGAAGAGATTATATATGTGTATTTCTGAGGATGACACTCCTCACTCTAAATAGTGAATTCTAGCCAGATCATAATAAGATTTCTTAAAGACAGAATATCTTGCAACTCAAGAATGTGATTATGACAGGTAAATAGATGTAGTCAGGTAAAGAAAAGGAGTATGAAAAGACAGAAAAAAAATCGTAAGAGAGAAGTTATTTTCATTATAGAAAATGGGAGGATATGATAATATTTTGAATCAACTAGTGCAGGACAGGGAGATCAAAGATCAATATAGAGATACTAATAGGAATAGCACTGAACATGAGTCCAGGATAAGGATTGTTTCAAAATGCATACAGACAAAAAGGTATGACATATTTAAGAGAAAAGTGTTAGAATGGTGTGAAAGTGCTAAGCTGGGTCATAGTGGCATAGAAAGATAAACCACATAAGGGAAAAAAGAGGTGGAAGAGAGGAACGGCAAGCATGGTTGACTCTTGCCCCTGTTTGTTTGAGCTGATTTGTTAGTTGATTCCATGGATTTGTCTTTACTGCCTCAGGATCAGATTTAAATAAGGGTTGGGTCAGTTCATTTAGCAGATATCCCTTCTTTGGGGGCTCAATCCTGATTGTCTCAGGGTGAAATGTCCACTTACAGGGAAACTGTACTGGGGCAAATGGGACATTTAAAGGTTACACCCAAAAAATCATATCATCCTTATCTTTTAATTTTTATTTCTTATTATGATAATACATAAACCTATTATAAAAACAAAAAGGACAAATCAGAGCAACAAATAGCATTCATCTGCCTAGCCTCCTTATCCCTGAGCTCATCACCCTAGACATAAGCACTTTCAATTTATGAGCTCTTTCTCCTTGTAGTTAAGCCCATATTTCTATTTTTGTGTTTATGTTCCTATTTATTAACTTTTTATTTTAAACATCACCTATACTTCTTACTTTGGAAGATAGTTTTGTCTCTTATTTTACCCCCTACTTCCCAATTTCATCACCCCACATTTTTGGTTAAAATCTATGTTCAATGTGTAGTTTGTCATTAGTAAATAAATATTGTATATGGCTGAACCAAGTATCATGTTTTTTAAATATTTTTAAAAATTTATTTCTGAGAGAGAGAGAGAAAGCACCAGCAGGGGAGGGTCAGAGAGAGAGACAGACACAGAATCTGAAGCAGGCTCCAGGCTCTGAGCTAGCTGTCAGCACAGAGCACAATGCGGGGCTCGAACCCACAAACCATGAGATCATGACCTGAGCTGAAGTCGGACGCTTAATGGACTGAGCCACCCAGGTGCCCCTGAACCAAGTATCATTATGATCAACTTTCTTTCTTTGTATAAGGTTTTTTTTTTTTTTTTTTTACATTTGGAGTATAGTTGACACACAATGTTATATTAGTTTCAGGTGTACAACATAGTGATTCACCTTCTCTATATGTTATGCTATACTCACCACCGGTGTAGCTACCATGTGTCACCATACAATGCTGTTACAATACCTTTGATTATATTTCCTATGCTGTGCCTTTTATTCATGTGACTTATTCATTCCATAACTGGAAGCCTGTATCTCCCACTTCCTGTAACTCATCTTTCCCATTCCCTCACATCCCTCTCCTCTGACAACCATTAATTGTTCTCTGTATTTTTTTTTGTTTATTCATTTCCTTTTTAGATTCCACATGACTGAAATGATATGGTATTTGTCTTTCTCAGCAGATTTATTTTACTTAGCATAATACTCTCTAGGTTCATCCATGTTGTCACAAATGGCACAATCTCATCCTTTTTTTATGGTTGTGAAATATTCCTGTGTGTGTGTGTGTGTGTGTGTGTGTGTGTGTGTGTGTGTGTATCACATCTTCCTTATCCATTTGTCTATCAATGAACACAGGGTTTTGGTTTTTTTTTTTTTTGGGTCACTTAATAGCGGTGTTATTTTATTACTTATTTAGTTCAATTTGAATCTTCAGCTAAAAAAGGCTGTGTGAAAATATCTAAAAATAAGTACATGTATGTGTGTATGTTGTGTATATATATGTATGTAATTTTCTACATTGTCAACCTGTCAGATAATATTAATAGATTACATTTTTCCCTTGGAGACACTTGTTTTGTAATACCTATTCCTTTGCTCCAATCTGGGCTCTTATCTTCTCTCCTTAGGCTCGGTTCCTCCTGGGATATTGCATTTGCTATCGTTTTTACATGCTGTGCACCCTTCCATTGCATTGGCTCCATTCCTTAATCCTATTCTTTTTTACTCTTCTGATTTGTTGTCACACATCCTCTAGAAGATTCCTGAGAATAGATGTGTAGGAAGTGGGGTTTTGGAAGTTTCCTTATCTAAAAATGACTTTATTGTATCATTACAATTGAATGATAATATGACTTTACATAGAATTATAGGTCAAATAAAATTTTTATTCATAATTTGAAGACATTGTTCCATTTTTATCAGGGATCTCAAGTTACTCTTGCAATGTCTAGCATCTCTCATTACTCTTGAGGAGTCTTATGATAATAAGATTCATATTCCTTTTAGGATCTATTGTTTATCCCAGGAGCTCTCAAATTACACAATGATGAACACTTAAAAAATAACTTTGCTAAGCATTCAGAGAGTCTTTGACTTGGGAGACACCTAAGTATTATCTATGGAAAACTTTAACTTAAAAATATTTTTTCTCGGGGCGCCTGGGTGGCTTAGTCGGTTAAGTGTCCGACTTTCGCTTGGGTCATGACCTCGCGGTTCGTGGGTTCGAGCCCCGCGTCGGGCTCTGTGCTGACTGCCAGCTCAGAACCTGGAGCCCATTTCACAGTCTGTGTCTCCCTCTCTCTCTGACCCTCCCCTGCTCACGCTGTCTCTCTCTCTCTCTCCTAGAAATAAATAAAAATATTAAAAAAATATTTTTTTTCTCAATATTTTTTCTCTGTTTTTACTTTCTGTACACATCATTTTGATGTTAGATCCTGGATAGATGTTGAAATTATTTCCATGTCTCAGTTTTTATTTCTATTTTTTTGTAATTTCTCTTTCATCCTTCATAACATCTGTTTTATTTAATTATTTCCTTTCATTAATTGAAGTTACTAATTATAGGACCTGTGATAATATAAACATAACAATTATATGTTTCCTTCTTATTTCAGCTTTATGTTTGTCTCTGAACTCTTGGCTATATTGTTTGTTTTAATCTCTTCTTCCATGGTAGAAGATTTCTTAAATGTCTGGTGATTGCTGGCTATAGACTCACATAAAAGTCTGAGGCAACTCAAAAGCCTACTAGGAGGTGTGTGTGTGTGTGTGTGTGTATGTGTGTGTGTGGACTTGTCAGTGGTGTATTTACATGTGTGCCTCCTTCATATGACAAACTGCTAAGGAAAGTGCAGCTGCCACCCACCACTGTCTGTCCTGGGGCTGGGGTGGTACAGTCACTGGTCTACAAGGGACAGGGGACCTGAAGTTCTTTTTTTTTTTTTTTTTACAAATAGTTTATTGTCAAATTAGTTTCCACATAACACCCAGTGCTCATCCCCACAAGTGTCCTCCTCCATGCCCATCCCTCCTCCCCCACATCCATCAGTCCTCAGTTTTTGTCAGCATTCAAGAGTCTCTCATGGTTTGCCTCTCTCCCTTTCCCCCACCATTTCCCCCCTTCTTCTTCCCCTTTCCTCAGTTGATTTCGTAATCCTATACACGCAAACATATGATATTTGTCCTTCTCTGCCTAACTTATTTCGCTCAGCATAACACCCTCAAGGTCCATCCATGTTGCTACACATGGCCAGATTTCATTGTTTCTCATTGCCATGTAGTATTCCATGGTATAGATAAACCACATCTTCTTCTTCTTTTTTTTTTTTTTAACTTTTTTTAATGTTTTATTTATTTTCAGGAGAGAGAGAGAGACAGCGTGAGCAAGGGAGGGTCAGAGAGAGAGGGAGTCACAGACTGAAACAGGCTCCAGGCTCCGAGCTGGCAGTCAGCACAGAGCCCGACGCGGGGCCGGAACCCACGAACTGCGAGATCATGACCTAAGCGAAAGTCGGACACCCAACCGACTAAGCCACCCAGGCGCCCGATAAACCACATCTTCTTGATCCATTCATCTGTTGATGGACACTTAGGCTCTTTCCATGTTTTAGCTATTGTGGAGAGTGCTGCTATGAACATTGGGGTACATGTGCTCCTATGCATCAGCATTTCTGTATCCCTTGGTTAAATAGCAGTGCTATTGCTGGGTCATAGGGGAGTTCTACTGTGAGTTTCCTGAGGAACCTCCACACTGTTTTCCAGAGGGGCTGTACCAATTTACATTCCCACCAACAGTGTAGGAGGGTGCCCGTTTCTCCACATCCTCGCCAGCATCTAGAGTTCTCTGATTGGCTCATTTTAGCCACTCTGACTGGCGTGAGGTGGTATCTCAGTGTAGTTTTGGTTTGTATTTCCCTGATGAGGAGGGATGCTGAGCATCGTTTCATGTGTCTGTTGGCCATCTGGATGTCCTCTTTGGAGAAGTGTCTGTTCATATCTTCTGCCCATTTCTTCACTGGGTTGTTTGTTTTTCGGGCGTGGAGTTTGTTGAGTTCCTTATAGATTCTGGATATTAACCCGTTATCTGATATGTCATTTGCAACCATCTTTTCCCATTCCATTGGTTGCCTATTAGTTTTCTGGGTTGTTTCCTTGGCTGTGCAGAAGCTTTTAATCTTGATGAGGTCCCAACAGTTTATTTTTGCTCTTGCTTCCCTCACTTTTGGGGATGTGTCAAGTAAGAAGCTGCTGCGGTGGAGGTCAAGGAGGTTGTTTCCTGCTTTCTCCTCTAGGGTGTTGATAGTTTCCTGTCTCACGTTCAGGTCCTTTATCCATTTTGAGTTTATTTTTGTGCATGGTGTCAGAAAATGATCGAGTTTCATTCTTCTGCATGTTGCTGTCCAGTTCTCCCAACACCATCTGTTAAAAAGGCTATCTCTTTTCCATTGGATATTCTTTCCTGCTTTGTCAAAGATTAGTTGGCTGTATACTTTTGGGTCCACTTCTGAGTTCTCAATTCTGTTCCATTGGTCTATGTGTCTGTTTTTGTGCCAATACCATACTGTCTTGATGATGACAGCTTTGTAGTAGAGGCTAAAGTCTGGGATGGTGATCCCTCCCGTTTTGGTTTTATTTTTCAGGATTACTTTGGCTATTCGGGGTCTTTTGTGGTTCCATACAAATTTTTGGATAGTTTGTTCTAGTTTTGAGAAGTATGCTGGTGCAATTTTGACTGGAATAGCATTGAATGTGTAGATAGCATTGGGTAGAAATGACATCTTAACTATATTTATTTTTCCTATCCATGAGCATGGAATGTTTTTCCATTTCTTTGTGTCTTCATCAATTTCCTTCATAAGATTTCTATAGTTTTCATCATACAGATCTCTTGTATCCTTGGTTAGGATTATTCCGAGGTATTTTATGGTATTTTGTGCAATTGTGAATGGGATCAGCTTCTTGATTTCTCCTTCAGTTGCTTCATTGTTGGTGTATAAAAATGCAACCGATTTCTGTACGTTGATTTTGTACCCTGCAACTTGGCTGAATTCTTGGATCAGTTCTAGTAGGCTTCTGGTGGAGTCTGTCAGGTTTTCGATGTAGAGTGTCATGTCATTTGCCAAGAGGGAAAGTTTGACTTCCTCTTTGCCAATTCTGATGCCTTTGATTTCCTTTTGCTGTCTGATGGCTGATGCTAGGACTTCCAGCACTATGTTAAACAGCAGGGGTGAGTTTGGGCATCCCTGTCGTTTTCCTGATCTCAGGGGGAAAGCTCTGAGTTTTTCCTCGTTGAGGATGATGTTAGCTGAAGGCTTCTCATAGATGGCTCTGATGATGTTTAAGTAGGTTCCTTCTATCCCGACTTTCTCGAGAGTCTTTATTAAGAAGGAATGCTGTATTTTGTCAAATGCTTTTTCTGCATCTATTGACAGGATCCTATGGTTTTTATCTTTTCTTTTATTGATATGATGTATCACATTGATTCATTTGCAAATGTTCAACCAGCCCTGTAACCCAGGAATGAATCCCACTTGATCTTGGTGGATGATTCTTTTTATGTGCGGCTGGATTCGATTTGCAAGGATCTTGTTGAGGATTTTTGCATCCATATTCATCAAGGATATTGGCCTGTAGTTCTCTTTTTTTGCTGGATCTCTGTTTGGCTTGGGAATCAGAGTGATGCTGGCTTCATAAAATGAGTCCGGGAGTTTTCCTTCGATTTCTATTTTTTGGAATAGCTTGAGAAGAATTGGGATTAATTCTGTTTTAAATGTCTGGTAGAATTCCCCAGGGAAGCCGTCAGGTCCAGGGCTCTTATTTGTTGGGAGATTTTTGATCACTGATTCGATTTCTTCACTCGTTATGGGTCTGTTCAGGTTTTCTATCTCTTCCCTTGTGAATTTAGGTAGTGAGTGTGTATTTAGGAATTTGTCCATTTCTTCTAAGTTGTCCAATTTGTTTGCATATAATTTTTCATAGTATTCCCCTGATAATTGCTTGTATTTCTGAGGGGTTGGTTGTAATCAGTCCATTTTCATTCATAATTTTATCTATTTAGATGCTCTCTCTATTCTTTTTGATAAGTCTGGTTAGAGCCTTGTCAATTTTGTTTATTTTTTCAAAAAACCAACTCTTAGTTTCATGGATCTGTTCAATTGTTTCTTTGGTCTCTATGCTGTTTATTTCTGCTCTAATTTTTACTATTTATCTTCTTCTACTGGGTTTAGGGCATTCTTGTTGTTCTGCCTCTAGTTCCTTTAGGTGAGCTGTTAGATTTTGGACTTGCGCTTTTTCTAATCTCTTGAAATAGGCCTGGAGTGCAAGGGACTTTCCTCTTAGGACTGCCTTTGCCGCATCCCATAGATTTTGAATTCTTGTGTTTTCATTTTTATTTGTTTCCATATATTTTTTAATTTCATCTCTAATTGCCTGATTGGCCTTTCATTCTTTAGAAGGGTGTTCTTTAACCTCCATGTTTTTGGAGGTTTTCCAGACTTCTTCCTGTAATTGATTTCAATTTTCAAAGCATTATGATCTGACAGTGTGCATGGTATGATGTCTATTCTCTTATATTTATTGAGGGCTGCTTTATGTCCCAGTATGTGATCTATCTTGGAGAATGTGCCATGCGCACTTGAGAAGAAAGTAAATTCCCTGGCCTCAAGATGTAAATTTCTACATATATCCGTCAGATCCATCTGATCCAATGTGTCTTTCAAGTCCATTATTTCTTTCGTGATTTTCTGTCTGGTTGACCTATCCATTGCTGTAAGCGGAATATTAAAGTCCCCTGCTATTAGCACATTCTTATCTATAAGCTTGTTTCTGTTTGTGATTCATTGTTTTAGATATTTAGGTGCTCCCATTTCAGTGCGTATACATTTATGATTGTTAGTTCTTCCTGATGGATGGACCCTGTAATTATTATGTAGTGCCCTTCTTCATCTCTTGTGATTGTCTTTAATTTAAAGTCCAGTTTGTCTGATAGAAGTATCGCTACTCTGGCTTTCATTTGATTTCCTGTAGCATGATATATATTTCTCCATCCCCTTACTTTTCATCTGAAGGTATCTTCCAGTGTAAAATGAGTTTCTTGCAGACAGCATATAGATGCATTTTGTTTTTTAATCCATTCTGCTACCCTATGTCTTTTGATTGGAGCATTCAGCCCATTTACATTCAGGGTTATTATTGAAATATGTGGGTTTAGAGTCTTTGTATCTTTTGTAGGGTTCATGTTTGTGGTGGTATCTCTGGTATCTTTGTTCTTTGAAAACTTTCCTTCAGAGCGTCCCCCTCTGGATTTCTTGTAGGGCTGGCTTCGTGGTGACAAATTCTTTCAATTTCTGTTTGTTTGGAAAGGTTTTTATCTCTCCTTCTATTTTGAATGACAGGCTTGCTGGATAGAGGATTCTTGGCTGCATATTTTTACTGTTCATCACATGGAAGATCTCCTGCCATTCCTTTTTGGCCTGCCAAGTTTCAGTAGACAGGTCTGTCACCACTCTGATAGGTTTCCCTTTGTATGTGAGGGCCCTTTTCTCCCTAGCTGCTTTCAAAATTCTCTCCGTGTCCTTGTAATATGCCATTTTGACTATGATATGTCGTGCAGAAGATCGATACAAGTTACGTCTGAGGGGGGCCCTCTGTGCCTCTTGTATTTCCACATTTATTTCCTTCCCCAGGTCGGGGAAGTTCTCTGCTATAATTTGTTCCAGGACTCCTTCAGCACCTTTCCCTCTCTCTTCCTCTTCTGCGATTCCTATGATACGGATATTGTTGCATTTGACCGTATTAATGAGCTCTCAAATTCTTCTTTCCTGTTCCTGGATCAGTTTGTCTCTTATTTTTTGTCAGCTTCTTGTTTTTCTATAATGATGTCTTCTAAATCACTTATTCTCCTTTCTGCCTCTTCATTCCGTGCATTGAAGACCTCTTATTTATTATGTATCTCATTTATTGCATTTTTTGTCATGCCTATTTTTATTTTCCATTCTGTCTGTAGCCATAGTTTCTTTGATGTCCCCTCTGTGTTTTTCAAGCCCAGCTATTAATTTTACCAATATTATTCTAAAATCTCATTCAGTTATGCTCTTATATCTGTTTTTGAGCAGTTCATTAGCTGTCATTTTTTCTTGGCGTTTCTTTGGAGGAGAGCTCTTTCGTTTCATCATTTTAGTTAGCTTTCTGGCTCTTGTTGGTTTTAAAGACCTGTTATGCTCTCTGTGTCTATGAATGCTGCTATATCCAAGAAGACTCTTTGACTTTCTAGGGCCTATCCTTTCAGAGAGTGTTTTTTGAATGGTATCTCTTGGTCTCTCTTGTTGGGACATTGGTTATTTTATTTTCCTATTCCTAGTGCTATTTGGGACCCTCCACCTTGTGTAGTCTAGCTTGTTTCTTGAGTTAGCCCTGGAAAAGAAAACAGACAGACAAACACACAGGGAGCAGGAGCACACAAACACACAGGCTAATTCAACAAACATGCAAAGCGAATGGGAAAACGAAAAAGTTAAGAGAAAAGACGGAGGAGGGAGGGCGAATAATAGGGAGTATAAAATACATAAAAGGGTCAAAAAAGAGAAAAGAAAATGAAAAAGGAAGAAAACCAATGGACAAAGAACGGTTTAAAGCATATAAGTGGTTTTTCCATCTACAGTTAAATAGCCATGAGTATGCAGTGCTGGTTGAAGAGCATAGAGAAAGAGAGAGAAGACTGGGTGGGGATAAGGCAAAATTGGAAATAGAATGAACAGGCAGAAGGGATAAGAAGCTTTTTTCAAAGAGGTAAAGGGTAGAATATGGTTGGATAAGTGAGAGAAGGATACTGGAATTATCCAGAGAAACTATATAGTCTAATTACTCCTGAGAGAAAGAGATGAAAATGTCATTAGGTGTTGAATTTACTTCTACAGAATGGACTCGTTGTGATTGTTTAATCAAGCCAGGGACCAGAGTTAATCAGGTCAGTGTTCTGGGGAAAAAAGAGAGAAAAGAGAAAGAGGAAGAAAAAAAAAGAAAGCAAAAAAAGGGAGGAGGGCAGCTCTCGGGCAGGGATGGGCGTGGCGTGATCCAATGCTTCAGGAGGGAATTCTGCCTTGGCGGTTGTGGGGAGGAGAGTGATAGTGCTCCAGTCCCTTCTTGAACCAAGCGCTGCACCTTGCTTTTTTTGGGGCGTGTAAACTCCCCGTACCGGGGGTGCAGTCAAAGTTGGTTGCACTCTTCAACTCAGGCCAGTCCCAATCTCCAAACCCAGTCTGCGCACCCCGCTGAAATTGCC
Source organism: Proteles cristata cristata (assembly GCA_017311185.1). Taxonomy (NCBI): domain Eukaryota; kingdom Metazoa; phylum Chordata; class Mammalia; order Carnivora; family Hyaenidae; genus Proteles; species Proteles cristata. The sequence continues at coordinate 234,641 of JAESUZ010004025.1, read as the reverse complement.
TTGGACACAGCTTCCCACGCAATCCCCTTGGGGCAATTCCAGGCCCCCTGCCGAGCTCTAGGGGTGGAGTCAGAATCGTTGCTTCCTTCTCTGGGTCGGGCTGGGGTGCCTGGGCAGGGGCTTGCCTGCCGGGTGCGCCGAGCCCGCTGGAGTGAGGAAAACCAGGTCCCTCTATGGCTCGTCACCTGAAACACGAACTCACAGGCAAATTTCTCCGTTTTTAGCTCTTTCCCTTAAGTCTAGAGTTCCAGCCAGCCAGGAGCGCGGACGCCCAGTGTCCACATGCACGGCTCTTTCTGGGGCCCAAGCCGCCTGGGAGGACAATGGCCGCAGGCGCTGCGCTACTCTGAAGTCCAGCCCGCCAGGAGCCAGCACAAGGAAACCGTCTGTGGGCTCAATATCCCCAGTACCAGTTGGCGAGAGGGGACCTGGCATGCAGGTATTTTGCAAGTAGGTCTTTCTATGCCCCGAGTGGAGGTTTTACCCCCTGAGGGGAGGTTCTTCTGTTTCAGACTCTCTCTTTTTCCCCTCTCACTCCCCGCAGAGCGGGATCGCCTCCCACCCTGGAGTCTCCGATCCCGGCCTGATTTTATCTTCCCCAGTTTGCACTCACGTTAGAAGGCTCTCTCAGTGGATTCTGCGTCCTTTTTCTCCCTATCTCTCATGTTTTGTAAGGTTTCCAATGGCTTCAGATCTTTTCTGTGTGATGTATGGGTGCGAGTACAAGTACGGAGCTCCTTACCTCTCTGCCATCTTGCCCCCTCCTCCCCAGGGGACCTGAAGTTCTCACTAGTCCTTATAAAAGCTTTGAAATTATCTTATTTTTAGTCTTTTGCCAAATCCTTCATTCCAAATTGCATGAATCCACCTGGGATTTTTCATGTGGCTTCCAGTTGTCTCACGTGGCCCTTGTCCTCCACAAGGTTAGGTTTCTGTTTTCAACTACCTACTGAGTTACCCACTTTTACATCTGCTTTCCAATTTTGTTGTCTGTTATTTGGTGTCATCTGCTGTCATTTGGTGTCTCATTGTCTTTGTACATTTAAATTTTTGGTTTTTTTTCTCAGTATGTCACTAGAAGGGTTTCCCCCCCACAGATAAACATCAATTTTCAATTTTCCTTGTTTAGCCACAACTCAGTATTAATTTTTTTGATTATGAATAAATAAAATAAATACATAGGTACCTCTATAATATGCTAAAGTGAGGTAAAACTGAACCACATTCAAGTTACATATATTCACTTGTATTGGATTCATATAGATTTCTTACATCCTGCACCTGAATTAAAAAGGTTTTGTTGGCGGAAATGTAAATTGGTACAGTCAATGGAAAAAAATTTGAAGATTTCTCAAAAAAATTAAAACTATAACTAGTTTATGATTCAGCAGTCCCACTTCTGGATATGTATCTGAATGAAATGAAGTCAGAATCTTGAAAGATGTCTGTACTTCTATAATAAATGCAGCATTATTTACAATAACTAAGATGTGGAAACATCTAAGTATCTATTGATGGATGGATGGGTAAAAATGATGTCGTATATATACATAATGGAATATTATTCTGGCCTAAGAAAGAAGGAAATCCTGACATTGATGACAATATGGATGAAACTTGAGGATGTCATGCTAGGTGAAATGAATTAGACAGAGGAAGACAAATACTGTATGATCTCACTTGTATGTGGAATCTAAAAAAATACCTGAACTCATAGAAACAGAGTAGAGTGATGGTTTACAGAAGCTGGCGGGGGTGGGGGTGGGGGGGGTGGTTAAGGAAATGGGTAGAGACAGTAAAAGGGTACGAGCTTCCAGTTATAAGTTGTTGGATGAGTTCTAGGATCTAACGAACAGCATGGCATACTATATTGTACACTTGAAAGTTGCTAACAGAGTATATCTTTATTTAAAAATTTATTTCTGAGAGAGAGAAAGCGTGAGCAGGGAGACTCAGAGAGAGAGGGAGACATAGAATCTGAAACAGGCTCCAGACTCTGAACTAGCTGTCAGCACAGAGCCTGATATGGGGCTCAAACCCACGAACCATGAGATCATAACCTGAGCTGAGTAGGAGGCTTAACCGACTGAGCCACCCAGGCGCCTCATAAGAGAGTAATCTATTTTTTTTAATAATTTTTTAAAATGATTATTTATTTATTTATTTATATTTTTACAAATAGTTTATTGTCAAATTAGTTTCCACATAACACCCAGTGCTCATCCCCACAAGTGTCCTCCTCCATGCCCATCCCTCCTCCCCCCACATCCATCAGTCCTCAGTTTTTGTCAGCATTCAAGAGTCTCTCATGGTTTGCCTCTCTCCCTTTCCCCCACCATTTCTGCCCTTCTTCTCCCCTTTGGTCCTCTGTTAAGTTCCTCCTAATCCTCCTATACGTGCACACATATGATATTTGTCCTTCTCTGCCTGACTTATTTCGCTCAGCATAACACCCTCAAGGTTCATCCATGTTGCTACACATGGCCAGATTTCATTGTTTCTCATTGCCAGGTAGTATTCCATCGTATAGAGAAACCACATCTTCTTGATCCATTCATCTGTTGATGGACACTTAGGCTCTTTCCATGTTTTAGCTATTGTGGAGAGTGCTGCTATGAACATTGGGGTACATGTGCTCCTATGCCTCAGCATTTCTGTATCCCTTGGGTAAATTCCTAGCAGTGCTATTGCTGGGTCATAGGGGAGTTCTATTGTTAGTTTCCTGAGGAACCTCCACACTGTTTTCCAGAGGGGCTGTACCAGTTTACATTCCCACCAACAGTGTAGGAGGGTGCCCGTTTCTCCACATGCTCGCCAGCATCTAGAGTTCTCTGATTGGCTCTTTTTAGCCACTCTGACTGGCGTGAGGTGGTATCTCAGTGTAGTTTTGGTTTGTATTTCCCTGATGAGGAGGGATGCTGAGCATCGTTTCATGTGTCTGTTGGCCATCTGGATGTCCTCTTTGGAGAAGTGTCTGTTCATATCTTCTGCCCATTTCTTCACTGGGTTGTTTGTTTTTCGGGCGTGGAGTTTGGTGAGTTCCTTATAGATTCTGGATATTAACCCGTTATCTGATATGTCATTTGCAACTATCTTTTCCCATTCGGTTGGTTGCCTATTAATTTTCTGGGTTGTTTCCTTTGCTGTGCAGAAGCTTTTAATCTTGATGAGGTCCCAACAGTTTATTTTTGCTCTTGCTTCCCTCACTTTTGGGGATGTGTCAAGTAAGAAGCTGCTGCGGTGGAGGTCAAGGAGGTTGTTTCCTGCTTTCTCCTCTAGGGTGTTGATAGTTTCCTGTCTCACGTTCAGGTCCTTTATCCATTTTGAGTTTATTTTTGTGCATGGTGTCAGAAAATGATCGAGTTTCATTCTTCTGCATGTTGCTGTCCAGTTCTCCCAACACCATCTGTTAAAAAAGGCTATCTCTTTTCCATTGGATATTCTTTCCTGCTTTGTCAAAGATTAGTTGGCTGTATACTTTTGGGTCCACTTCTGAGTTCTCAATTCTGTTCCATTGGTCTATGTGTCTGTTTTTGTGCCAATACCATACTGTCTTGATGATGACAGCTTAGGAGTAGAGGCTAAAGTCTGGGATGGGGATCCCTCCCGTTTTGGTTTTATTTTTCAGGATTACTTTGGCTATTCGGGGTCTTTTGTGGTTCCACACAAATTTTTGGATAGTTTGTTCTAGTTTTGAGAAGTATGCTGGTGCAATTTTGATTGGAATTGCATTGAATGTGTAGAGTGCTTTAGGTAGTAATGACATCTTAACTATATTTATTCTTCCTATCCATGAGCATGGAATGTTTTTCCATTTCTTTGTGTCTTCTTCAATGTCTTTCATAAGTTTTCTTTAGTTTTCATCATACAGATCTCTTGTGTCCTTGGTTAGGTTTATTCTGAGGTATTTTATGTTTTTTTGTGCAATTGTGAATGGGATCAGCTTCTTGATTTCTCCTTCAGTTGCTTCATTGTTGGTGTATAAAAATGCAACCGATTTCTGTACGTTGATTTTGTACCCTGCAACTTGGCTGAATTCTTGGATCAGTTCTAGTAGGCTTTGGGTGGAGTCTGTCGGGTTTTCTATGTAGAGTATCATGTCATCTGCGAAGAGTGAAAGTTTGACTTCCTCTTTGCCAATTCTGATGCCTTTGATTTCCTTTTGCTGTCTGATGGCTGATGCTAGGACTTCCAGCACTATGTTAAAAAACAGTGGTGAGAATGGGCATCCCTGTCGTGTTCCTGATTTCAGGGGGAAAGCTCTCAGTTTTTCCCCATTGAGGATGATGTTAGCTGAAGGCTTCTCATAGATGGCTTTGATGATGTTTAAGTAGGTTCCTTCTATCCCGACTTTCTCGAGAGTCTTTATTAAGAAGGAATGCTGTATTTTGTCAAATGCTTTTTCTGCATCTATTGACAGGATCCTATGGTTTTCATCTTTTCTTTTATTGATATGATGAATCAAATTGATTGATTTGCAAATGTTCAACCAGCCCTGTAACCCAGGAATGAATCCCACTTGATCTTGGTGGATGATTCTTTTTATGTGCGGCTGGATTCGATTTGCAAGGATCTTGTTGAGGATTTTTGCATCCATATTCATCAAGGATATTGGCCTGTAGTTCTCTTTTTTTGCTGGATCTCTGTTTGGCTTGGGAATCAGAGTGATGCTGGCTTCATAAAATGAGTCCGGGAGTTTTCCTTCGATTTCTATTTTTTGGAACAGCTTGAGAAGAATTGGGATTAATTCTGTTTTAAATGTCTGGTAGAATTCCCCAGGGAAGCCATCAGGTCCAGGGCTCTTATTTGTTGGGAGATTTTTGATCACTGATTCGATTTCTTCACTCGTTATGGGTCTGTTCAGGTTTTCTATCTCTTCCCGTGTGAATTTTGGTAGTGAGTGTGTGTTTAGGAATTTGTCCATTTCTTCTAAGTTGTCCAATTTGTTTGCATATAATTTTTCATAGTATTCCCTGATAATTGCTTGTATTTCTGAGGGGTTGGTTGTAATCCGTCCATTTTCATTCATAATTTTGTCTATTTGGGTGCTCTTTGTTTTCTTTTGGATAAGTCTGGTTAGAGCCTTGTCAATTTTGTTTATTTTTTCAAAAAACCAACTCTTAGTTTCATGGATCTGTTCAATTGTTTCTTTGGTCTCTATGCTGTTTATTTCTGCTCTAATTTTTACTATTTATCTTCCTCTACTGGGTTTAGGGCATTCTTGTTGCTCTGCCTCTAGTTCCTTTAGGTGAGCTGTTAGATTTTGGACTTGTGCTTTTTCTAATCTCTTGAAATAGGCCTGGAGTGCAAGGGACTTTCCTCTTAGGACTGCCTTTGCCGCATCCCATAGATTTTGAATTCTTGTGTTTTCATTTTTATTTGTTTCCATATATTTTTTAATTTCATCTCTAATTGCCTGATTGGCCCATTCATTCTTTAGAAGGGTGTTCTTTTTTTTTTTTTTAAATTTTTAAAGTTTTATTTATTTCTAGGAGAGAGAGAGAGACAGCGTGAGCAGAGGAGGGTCAGAGAGAGAGGGAGTCACAGACTGTAACAGGTTCCAGGCTCTGAGCTGGCAGTCAGCACAGAGCCTGACACGGGGCTCGAACCTATGAACCGCAAGATCATGACCCAGGCGAAAGACGGACGCTTAACCTACTAAGCCACGCAAGCACCCCTAGAAGGGTGTTCTTTAACCTCCATGTTTTTGGAGGTTTTCTAGACTTCTTCCTGTAATTGATTTCAAGTTTCAAAGCATTGTGATCTGACAATGTGCATGGTATGATCTCTATTCTTTTATATTTATTGAGGGCTGCTTTATGTCCCAGTATGTTATCTATCTTGGAGAAAGTGCCATGCGCACTTGAGAAGAAAGTAAATTCCCTGGCCTCAGGATGTAAAGTTCTAAATATATCCGTCAGGTCCATCTGGTCCAATGTGTCTTTCAATTCCATCATTTCTTTCGTGATTTTCTGTCTGGTTGACCTATCCATTGCTGTAAGCGAAATATTAAAGTCCCCTGCTATTAGCACATTCTTATCTATAAGCTTGTTTCTGTTTGTGATTCATTGTTTTAGATATTTTGGTGCTCCCATATTCAGTGCGTAGACATTTATGATTGTTAGTTCTTCTTGATGGATGGACCCTGTAATTATTATGTAGTGCCCTTCTTCATCTCTTGTGATTGTCTTTATTTTTTATTTTTTATTTTTTTTTAAATGTTTTATTTGTTTTTAGGAGAGAGAGAGAGACAGCGTGAGCAAGGGAGGGTCAGAGAGAGAGGGAGTCACAGACTGAACAGGCTCCAGGCTCTGAGCTGGCAGTCAGCACAGAGCCCGATGTGGGGCTCGAACCCACGAACCGCGAGATCATGACCTAAGCGAAAGTCGGACGCTTAACCGACTAAGCCACCCAGGCGCCCCTCTTGTTATATCTTTAATTTAAAGTCTAGTTTGTCTGATATAAGTATAGCTACTCTGGCTTTCTTTTGATTTCCTGTAGCATGATATATATTTCTCCATCCCCTTACTTTCAATCTGAAGGTATCTTCCCGTCTAAAATGAGTTTCTTGTAGACAGCATATAGATGGATTTTGTTTTTTAATCCATTCTGCTACCCTATGTCTTTTGATTGGAGCATTCAGCCCATTTACATTCAGGGTTATTATTGAAATATGTGGGTTTAGAGTCTTTGTATCTTTTGTAGGGTTCATGTTTGTGGTGGTGTCTCTGGTATCTTTGTTCCTTGCAACCTTTCCTTCAGAGCGTCCCCCTCAGGATTTCTTGTAGGGCTGGCTTCGTGGTGACAAATTCTTTCAATTTCTGTTTGTTTGGAAAGGTTTTTATCTCTCCTTCTATTTTGAATGACAGGCTTGCTGGTTAGAGGATTCTTGGCTGCATATTTTTACTGTTCATCACATTGAAGATCTCCTGCCATTCCTTTCTGGCCTGCCAAGTTTCAGTAGATAGGTCTGTCACCACTCTGATAGGTTTCCCTTTGTATGTGAGGGCCCTTTTCTCCTCAGCTGCTTTCAAAATTCGATAAGAGAGTAAATCTTAAAAAAAAATAATAAAAATGGCAACTATGTGAAGTGATGGATGTATTCACTTACCTTGTTTTGGTAATAATTTTGTAATATATACATATATCAAATAATCATGTTGTACACCTTAAATTTACACAGTGTTATATCAATATTTCTCAATAAGTTGAAAAATAAGTTAAAAAATTTTTTAATGTTTATTTATTTTTGAGAGAAGGAAAGACAGAGTGAAGTGGGGGAGAGACAGAGAGAGAGGGAAACACAGAGTCCAAAGCAGGCTCAGGCTCTGAGCTGTCAGCACAGCTACCCATCTGACATTCTGGTGTTTTTAAATCTCTCATTAGTGCTGTCTTCCTATCAGTTTCTCTTTATGTTCTTAATGATTTTTATTTAAGATATATTTTGATTCTGTGTCATCTGGTATGGCATTGATATGATAATTTGACTTTTCCCAGAGAATACATTTTAGCTATTTCTTTATTTTTTATTTTACCTTAATATGATGTTTTTTTTTTATTATTGAAGTATATTTTATTATTGAAGTAGCTGACATACAATGTTATGTTAGTTTCAGGTGTATAACACAATGATTCAACAATTGTCAGCATGGCTAATATCAAAAAGACAGTAAATGATGCTTTCTTCTCCTTTAGCATATCTTTGCTTATTCTCTCATTTTAACCTTTCTGAGACACTTTATAAAAGAATGGCTTTCATTGATTCCCATAAATCAATGTCTTCTTTTGAAAAAAAATTAGAGAAGGCTGTATGCTTTTCACATTTGATACTGAACAGTCATGGCTCTTTTGAGTACCTGATGTATATTTTTCTATATGGGCTGGTTATTCAATTTTTTTCTATAATTTGGACTATGATAGTCTGCTTTAAATTCTAATCATTATCTTTTCTTATAAAAGATTTTATTTACACTTTTCTGATAATCCAGAACAAGAAATAAACTTCTATTCCTGAAGATTCTCTAAAAAAGGTACAGTGAACTGTACACCCTCATTCCCTCTTTCCCTCCATTCAGTTCTCATTCTGCCAATATAATCTGGATTTCTGTTACAATTTATTATTTATGAAGTACCTTATATATCTTTTTGTTAAAAATCATTTTAACATTTGTACTCTTGTATGCTTATATACAATACTATTTTTATTGACTTATAAATTTAAACAGTTAACATGAGACTGGTAGTTCGCTTCTGCTATACTTTCTGGACTCATTAATTCTTTCATTTGATCCCCTTTTCAGTTTACTTGTAAATATCTTCAAGTAACAGAAAGATCTTTGACAACTAAATTTTCTGTGTATTTAAATACCCATGAATGTATATCTATTGCTTTATATGTGAATGTCCATTTTTCAGTATAAAAAATTCTTAAGATATAGTTTTAACCCAATCATACTTCTCTTGACACTTATCTATTCATTTTCTGTTAATTAATGCAGAAGGATAATTTTGAGAGTATCCCGATTTTCTTCCTTTCTAAGTGAATTAAATTTTTTTTTAGTGTTTACTTGTTTTTGAAGGAGAGAGAGACCGAGTGTGAGTGGGGAAGGATGCAGACACAGAATCTGAAGGAGGCTCTGTGCTGACAGCTCAGAGCCTGATGTGAGCTCAAACCCACAAGCTATGGGATCATGACCTGAGCCAACGTCATATGCTTAACCGACTGAGCCATCCAGGCACCTCTATAAGTGAATTTTTTTTTTAATGGCAAGTTTTCTTTTTTTTTTTTAATGTTTTATTTATTTCTGAGAGAGAGAGAGAGAGAGAGAGCGAGCGAGTGAGCAGGGGAGGGTCAGAGAGAGAGGGAGACACAGAATCCAAAGCAGGCTCCAGGCTCTGAGGTAGCTGTCAGCACAGAGCCTGATGTGGGGCTCGAACCCACAAACCGGGAGATCATGACCTGAGCCAAAGTCGGCCGCTCAACCGACTGAGCCACTCAGGTGCCTCTAGAAGTGAATTTTTAAATTGATACATATAGGGGTTTTTATCGAAAGATTTTTATCTTAAGATTTGAGATTTTTATTTTAAGATTTCATCTTAAATATTGGCCATTTTTTGAGGTTAAACTCAATGAATTTGACAAAATTTTTGTGGTCAGATTTTTTAAATTGATGTATAGTTGACAAACAACGTTAGAAAGTGACATTTTATAGGTCAAAAATTATTAAATAGTAGCAATTTCCTATAGCTCTCCTTATCTATGGCACAAAATTTTGATCTGATCTGTATATTAAGATCTTCCTCTATCCCAAGTTCTAAGAAGCTTCCTTTTATTGAATCTTTAAGTATTGCTATGTTCAATCAATTACTTGTAAATTGGATTTATTATCTTCTGTAACAAAAATCCTTTTATCTTAAATTACTGTGTTTTTGGATTTTGCCCATTTCTCTTACCTTTAGAGAAAAAAATGTTTGTAAGGTATATTCAAACTTCTGTTTCAATTAGTTTCACTGCCCTTTTTTGTTGTTATTAACTTTTACAAGACCATTTTCATTACAGTTTGTAGCCTTGTGATTGCTTAAGTATATGTTTTATTTAACATCTGGAGTACAGAAGGTAGATGCTGTCTAAAATTTAGTCATATTGCCTATGGTAATTTACTTTCCAAAATATATTCTGATTTTATTTCTTGTATATGGTGCTGTTGCAAAATATTTTAGCTTAAATTATTGAGTTCTTTCCCACTCCCCATTTGCTCTTTTACAAATTGAGGCAGGTCTATCCTGGCGTATGAGGCCATTTTTCTGTTTGCCGTAGGGTGGGGAAGATTTAGAATCCTTTTTCTTAGGCTGAATGCATGGATAATTCAGGTTTATACCTCTAGGTTTCCAGCAGACTGAATTTTAAGAGCAGGAAGCTAAGCAATGTCAAGTTCTAGCAGGGAAGCTGTCTCTTTGCAACTTTGTTTCAGTGCCTGGTAAAAATTATATACCAGAGGTGAAAACATGTCTGGTTTCTTACTTGAGTTGGACTTTGCTCTGGCATTTGATAGCCAACTCCAATTTCTTTCTTCATATCACTGCTGGCTGAGTTGGAAAATATCTTGTCTCATTAGTGGAATGACCCTTCATTTAATTCGTCACATCATGTTTCATCCCAGTGTTTCAGGCCAATACGTTAGGGAGAAACTGGGTTGAGAAATATTCCTGCTGCCTGTAGACATCTATTTGGGTGTTCCCAGTCGTGGCAGAGCTGTCACAAATATCACTGGCCTAAGGGAAGGTACCTTGTTTGACTGGTCTTATCTCTCCCACTCCCTATCCTTGGAGTCAGACTCAGTGAGAGGCATTGCTTAGGGTAAAAATGGCTTCCTTTACTTTTTGTTTTTTTTTCCTGAAACACTGCACTGCTTTCTCCAAAAGCAGTGGATTATATTGTGTGTAGTTATTTCCTTCAGTTCTGCCTCATGTGTACCATGTATGACTGAATTCCCTAAATGTGTGAGGTGAGTTTGGGCCCTAGTTTCAAGTTTCAGGACTTTGTACCCCCATACTCTACATTTTTGGTTTTCTAGGGATAGGAGGGGAGTTACCAGGGTAGTAAAAGGTAGCATATATCAAATCCTGTACCACGTTGTTCCTGGAGCTATCTCGTTGATACTTTTGAATTGGGTATGCTATATCTCTGAAGGGGGAATGGCAACATTCCTAAGCATTTATACTGGAAACTGTTTACTGAGAATAGAAATTACAGTGATGTGACAGATGAGACCACCTCAATCTTGACACACAGAGATAGCTTTTTGGACACTGAGGTTTTATTATGAAATAATAATTAAGTCTCCACTGCATGCTTTTTTTCTTTTTTCATTTTCATTTCATGAAATGACCATGAAATATGTCAGAAATTTCCAGGAAGTCACCATGAAATCAGCACAAAATTTCCATCGAAAATTGGACCACTGTTGAGATTAGAGCAAGGATCGCTGGAGGCATTATATCTGTGCTGCTCTAATTAAATGTTTCTTGTCAGAAGAAAAAGCTTTTGTTACTTTTTTAGAACTAATTTCATGACTGTATGGCCTGGGCATATAAGACTTGCCTGAGATGAGATGGGAAGTACAGTCCTGTGGAGTCTTGTTGCACTTTTAGTTAGGATCTTGTGACTATAAGTAAAGAGACCTTTAATAAACTTTAATTTAAAGGACAGAATTTGCCTTATGTATTTATAATCCAATATGACTTGTCTCTTTTTACATCCCCCACACAATCTGTTTTATCCAATATGGGCTTCCTTTAGCATTCCCACACTCGAAACCTACCACTCCTGTGGATAGGTGTTTGCAGTTCCCCATAGTGAGCCAAGACAGACACTTAGAGTTAAGAAAGGGGTAGAACTACTGGCCCAGCCAATCATGCTAAGCATCCACATGTCAAAGCATTCACTCATCCTTAAATTCAGCTAGAATCACAAAGCCCAAACTACTTTAGTCTTAAGTGTTTGAGACTATCCAGGAGCTATTTACATTTAAGTTTTTAATGCTATTTATATTCAAAATGTTTTAGAAAAATACTCATTTGAAATGGGTGGTAGTAACCTGTACATGTTAATAAAAAGTATCCAGTAATTAAATTTGTTTAATAATATAAAAATCATCATCAATACAGATAAAATATACATATTCAATATTGAGGGGAAATTATTTTACAGGAGAACATAGTCACTTTGTATTGTGACGTAAAAACAAAATGATTTAGGGGCGTCTGGGTGGCTCAGTCAGTTAAGTGTCCAACTTTGGCTCGTGTCATGATCTCACAGTTTGTGGGTTCAAGCCCTGAATCAGGTTCTGTGCTGACAGCTAGCTCAGAGCCTGGAGCCTCTCTTCAGATTCTGTGTCTCCCTCTCTTTCTGACCCTCCCCCACTTGCATGCGCACGCTCTCTCAAAAATAAATTAAATATTTTAAAAAATGATTTAAAAAATTCAGTAAGGGATCTTTATAAATCTATTTTTACACATTCTTGCATATTAATTGATAAAATCTGAAAGAATACCTACCAACAAGTTAACAATACTTCCCTTTGGGAGGTGAAATTATGGGTGATTTTAATGTCTTTCTTCTTTTTGTGTTTATTTGTATTTTCCAAATTTTTTCTATATAAACATGTATTTACCTGTGTTCCAAGTGTAAACAGAAGAGAAAATTACATATAATACATATATTTTAAAGCATTTCTAATTTAACTCTACTTGCTGCTAGCGATTTCATATCATTTGGCTTGGCTCACTGAGCTTCTCAAATGATACCAGGCTGTTTATATTAGAGAGTACTACAAATTGGATAACCAAAAATCTCCTAGAGAGAGCTCATAAAATGACATGGTTGGATGGAAACCTGAACAGATGGGCTAACTCTACCATGTGCTATATTAACCCTGCTGTTCTCAGACTTGTGGCCAATAACACATTGAAAAAGTACAATTCTAAAAATAAGTTGGTGAAATGGAAGATGGTTAAGCATTTTAATCTATGAGTTGGGACTTAGTGGACAGGCACTTGTTGAAATGTTTCATTCTTATTAAGGCCATTTTTTTTATGACTATGAAAATACTTGTGCTTCAGAGGAGTTCTGGAAAGATGAACTCTAATGGGGGCTGAGGGAACAGTAACCCAGCATGTTTCTAAGCAGTTTGACTGGAGTCAGTATATTACACTGAAACCAGTATAAGTAGTGCCTCATTATGCATATGATGATGATAAGCAAAGGGAAAGTGGAGTTGTAATTGGCTAAATAAAAAGAATAGGATATTTCCTGATCTTCTGCATGTTCCAATCACTGGATGGAAATCAGTGGCAAAACGCACACAGTACTGTAAGAAACCATTTCTGTTGCCTCTAGAGAGGTCAGAGTCTGCTATCAAATTATCTACCTGAATTATATGTGGAAAAAAGACTTTAAAGAAATGTGTTGTCAGAATTTAAACCTAAAACTGTAAGTACGAGCAGAAATGTACAACCTTTGTAAATATTTCTATTATATAGCTTTTGGTGGTCTATTCAATGTCAACAGAATCCTAAAGTGTCATTCAGTAGTATAGTTACAATAGAAGGAGGGCAATTAATTTCATTTTGAGCAGGGAGCAAGTATAGAGACTGTGTTGTTGGAAGGTCCAGTTTCTTGTCACACATATGTCATTAGGAGGATTTATAACCTTGGAAAAATATTGTTTATGTTCTAAGAGATAGTGTCCTTTTAGTATAAAAAATAACTAAATAGATAAAATTCAAAGTCTTTCCCAATGTTACGATTCTATAAAAAAAAAAAATACATGTTAGAAGTAGTTACTTCAAGTTGAAATTGTCTAGAAGGAGCTTGTACCCCAGAAGATGATACTGTGATGATATGATATCTGCAAGCCAGTTTCTTTCTTTCTTTTTTCTTTTTTTTTAAATGTTTTATTTATTTCTAGGAGAGAGAGAGAGAGAGAGAGAGAGAGACAGCGTGAGCAGGAGAGGGTCAGAGAGAGGAGTGACAGACTCTGAAACAGGCTCCAGGCTCTGAGCTGGCAGTCAGCACAGAGCCCGACGCGGGGCTCTAACGCACGAACCGCGAGATCATGACCTAAGCAAAGGTCGGACGCTTAACCGACTAAGCCACCTAGGCGCCCCAATGCAAGCCAGTTTCTTAAAGGCATTCTGAAAATTTTATGTTTAGTCCCATAAAATAAAGTGAGTTGGGAGGTTGGGCTAGAGAACCTCTTATTTGAAGTGTTATTAAAGTATGGTCTTCTTTTAGTCACACTTTGTATTTAGTCATGGTTGAAGACCTATGTGGGCTTCAAGTCCCAGACTCCAATTAATGATTCAGCTCTAGCCAACTCGTTTCTGCTTTTCCCTGCCAGAAACCAGACTACCTTCAAATGACTAACCTGACATTGCCATTGGTGAGAAATCAGTGAAGGTTATCTGGAATGTATCGAAAGACTAAATTTTTTATTTAATCTCAAATCAAAAGCATAAGCACGGCCACATTAGGATAAAACAATAACAGAAATCAATTCGAGTTTTCTTAGGAGAGTTGAGCTTAAAACCAGAGGTTTCCAAATTGTTCTTGGGAACTACTTTTAGATGAGCTTCTAAATATGTAGTCTATTATTCTAAAGAATTTCAAAATTGCTATTTTTATGACTACAGGGTTTATTGGTTACTGGAAAATTGATTGAGTTGCCTAAAGAAACTCCATGGGTTGATAAAACAACAAAATATATAATAATTACAACATTCAATTCATTTTGTTTAAATATTAGCTGTTAATAACAAATTAATACCATTAATACCATAATACCATCTCATGAATGCTTCCTATGAAGAATATAATAGAGAAATAGTTATGAGAAATACTAGAAAATAAAATAAAATGATCTTTGGAAAGAAAATTAAAATTATAAGTATTTGGTATTAAAAATAATAGAGATGATATCTTTGGGCATAAGGTTTATACAAAAGGAGATCTTGAAGGCTAGAGAAAGCAGACTCAGTGACATGGTAAGGAAGGAAATTCTGTTTTTATTACAAACTTCAATGTGATAAAGAATGTTATTAATTTATAAGTTGGATTGGACTTGGGGATGGTCAAGAAATGAAAACCTCACCTGGAAGATGTTGGTGATGTTAGTGAGAGATGAAAAGAGGTTTACAGATCACAGAAGAAGAGGGTTTTGCTTGAAGATATCTCTAGCAGAGGAGTGACACATCTTTTCAGAAAGGGTTAAACTGGATGCTGATAATAGAGCAGTGTTAAGAATTTTCCTCAAATTATATAATTTTAAATGATCAAAGAAGGAGAAGCTAGTGAAATCTATCACTGAACAATTCACAATGAAAAGATAGAAGAAAACGACTGAGTGGGGAAATCATAAAACACTGGGAGATGAATTAACACTTGAATCTAGAACAGGCCAATAGATTCTACAAATTAAAATCAGCAAGATGGACAGTGTGAAGGACACAGATATGAGGAAACATTCTAAATTTAATAGGGGAACACATCTAAATCTCCAATGATACTATTCATTTGATGACACCAAATAACATGTTCCCCTTTCTCTGTTAAACTGAAGTTTTAAGTAGAACTTCTGGATAAAGTGATTATCTAGACATATCTTTATTTCAAGAAATTCATCCAACTATTAGTTGCTTCAGTACTAACTATGAGCATGAGACTGACACTAATTCCTTTGACTGATAAGAATACTAGAATTACACTTTTACTGTCAAATATTTAAGGGACAGTGACATTTCTAAAATCTTTTCCGTTCAACCGACTCTTGTCTGGTACTCCTGACCATTAATTATAATTTCCTGAATGCTTTGCCAGGGCTAAGCATTTGCATACGGCTGTCAGATCCTACAATTATTTACAAATTAAATAATTAAACGGTAGGGTGGTTAAATGACCTCTTTGAGTCATATAGATAGAGAATTCAATGCAGAGATTCAAATTCAGTAAGTTTGATACTGAAGTAGCTGTTCTGTCCACTTCACCTGGCTCTATTGCCATGCCCAAGCTGTAGAAAGGATTGATAGCAGTTAAGGGACCCCTCTCCCCTATCTTCTACTGAAGTTTTATTAGGGAGACAAAACAACCCAAATTTCCACTTCCAAGGGTTTTAACAGGCTTGTCCTTGAAGAGACCTGAGGTAAAATAGTGCAAAATGTTTAGGTCCTTACTTTCCTTCTTAGAGTTTTATTTCCTCCCTCCAATCCTATGTCTCAGTTATCCCCAAGGACTTGCTCTCTCCAGTAACTACTTAGCTGGAAAGTAACCAGGAATTTAAATGTTACACTGCTAACACAGTGTTTTACTTTACAGAATTTCTGAAGTCCTAAATCATTCAAAACTCCAAAGGGGAGGAGTGTATGGGTGGCTTAGTGGGGTAAGTGTCTGACTTCAGGTCAGGTCATGATCCTAGGGTTTGTGAGTTAAAGCCCCACATCAGACTTTACTCTGACAGCCAGGAGCCTGCTTCAGATTCTCTGTCTCCCCTCTCTCTCTCTCTCTGTCCCTACCTTGCTCACATACTTTCTCTCTCTCTCTCTCTCTCTCTCTCAAAAATAAATAAATAAACATTAAAAATGTTTAATTTGGGGACACTTGGGTGGCTTAATAGGTTGAGCATCTAACTTTGGCTCAGGTCATGATCTCATGGTTTGTGAGTTCAAGCGCCTCATCAGGTTCACTGCTGTCAGTGCAGAACCTGCTTTGGACCCTCTGTCCCCCTATCTCTCTGCCCCTCCTCCTCTTGCACTCTCTCTCTCTTTCTCAAAAATAAAAATAAACTTAAAACAAAGATGAACAAAAAAGCTCCAAAGGGAAAACCCATGGGTGAAAGGTAAAGGTTCTGGTTTCAGAGGAAGGGGTACTTTGATGCAGAGGAATTTCCCCAGAACTCCTTAAATCACACCAAGGAAGCCATCAGTTGGGTAAATACAATGTTGACTTAGTTCTTAGGTTGTATACAAGGCATCTTTTTTTCACCCTTGAACACCTTTCAAACCTTGTGATTGTGTGTTTTTTCCCAGAGTGAATCCTCTTTATAACTTAAAAAAAAATGAATTGCTGTGTGTCTATGTCCTCTTTGAAGGTATTTTCAGTTGATGTACTGACCCAGGAGAAGAGGTAGAAGCTTTT
This sequence comes from Proteles cristata cristata, assembly GCA_017311185.1. Classification (NCBI taxonomy): domain Eukaryota; kingdom Metazoa; phylum Chordata; class Mammalia; order Carnivora; family Hyaenidae; genus Proteles; species Proteles cristata. Next base: position 217,951 of record JAESUZ010004025.1, on the reverse strand, counting down.
ATCTTCTACATCAATTAAACTAGGAAACGAAAGATTTTTCAAGCAAGACAATTTCTATAGAGGTCCCTTAGCAATTAAAGGATGGCCAAAGAAAGCCAATTTTAAAGCAGAAGTTCCTTGTTCTCCATCTGTATCCCATGAAACTCCATATCTTAAAAATATCCTTGCAAACAGTCCAGTTTATATAAAGGTGTACAACAAAAACAAAACTTCAAAATTATTTAAACCTTCATGCAGAATTTTTTCCTCATTATGAATACTTTCGTCTTTCTGAATAACTAGATTGGCTACAAATATTTGTTTGGAATAAATATGGATGGAATGGAGTTAGATTCTGGAATTTTTCAAAATTTAATCTTTATGTTTTGATTCAATTATAAACTTCATAGTTTTTCCAATATACATGTTCATGTTTCGCTATCTTGCCAAGAACTCCATAAGAAAAAATTGGAGGCCTAAATGCTAAACAAAGAATACCAATGGAAAATTACTAAAGAAATTTATTTTCATCATTCTGTATCTCTTCAATCTCCCTGAATCTTGCACCTGTAAGGGAGATTTTGGACAAAGTGTTTGGAGCCATTTGGGGATTTCCTCAGATCTAACATTTTGTTGGCTGTGATTTGTACCCCATTATGTGCTACAGTGCACTTTATTTCCCACATTTGGCACTTTTAGTGATAATTCCTCCAAACAGACACAGGGAGCCATGCTTGATATTCTTTAAAGGGAACAAATAGATGAGCTAATTGTTTTAAATGCCTCCAATGAGATAAGTGGCAGGATGCTGGAATTGATCATCTAATTACCTATTTGCTCTTGCAGAGAGGAGGAAAATCCAGCCATAATTAATGTTTAGGGAATGCAAAAGTTGTCATCTTAAATCAAGGTAAAATATAATAATCACATTGAGGTCTTATTACAGAAAAATACAAACAATTTGCTAGATGGTAGGGGATTGGCTGCTTAGTTTTGTAGCTAATTGAGTGCTGGCATCTGTGGTATGGTATTACCAAAGAATTAGTCTGGAATTTAGTTCTGATTTGTCTGCATTTGCATTTACAGAACTTTGGGCGCCATTCCACCTAATGTCTAGAGTGGAGTGGCTATAGATTCTCAGTCCAGGGCCAGCCATTCATCCATTAAGCATGCTCTTTTATTTGCCAGAAAGGGGCAATGGCAAAGTTCTATTGCTGACTAAACAAGCTATGATTTTAGTAATAAGAAATGTATGAAAGTATCTTATGGATTATACATGAGGAAAGTATCTTTGAGAGGTATACAGACCTGCAGAACAACATACCTTCATTTCTAGTGAATATGTTGTTTGTTCCAGGAATAGTCATACTGTGCTCAATTAAGGGGAAAGATAAAGTTGTTACAGACCCGGGAGAAGTTTAGAAGGTGAATGGCTTCTTCATTTTCTTACCTTTTTTTTTTTTTGGAGGGTAGGGATGATTATTCCAACAAATCTAATGAATCAGCTGACTCATGTGCTGGGTAAATGTTAAGTAAGAAGGTTATTACTATACACTTGTAATACTCACTGCTCTTTTGTCTTGGGAAAACCTCTTTATTTCTCAACCCAACCCAGCACTAAACTACTAAAGTGGAAGTACTTTCTCTCAGGCACACCTTTGCTCACCTCTAGAGTGATTTGGATGTAGTGTAGAAAGCAAGTGGCCTAAGGGGAAGCATAGGGTATCTCTGACAAGTAGGCTTCTATACCCAGGCAAAGTTGACATTGTTTTTGAATGTGGACCAACACAGCCTATGAACAGCAGGGAGACTATGTAATGTAACATCAAGTTCTCAATACTCTGAAAGCTAAAGAAGTACAGATTTATTAATTCTCAAGGGTAAAGGCAGTCTCAGGTACACTGGAATATATGCTTACATTAGACAGGACATTACATTAGAATTGAGAGCAATTATGAAGTATTTATTTGTTCTGCCCTTTCTTCTTTCTTGCACATGACTCCCTAGGATGAACTTGAGAACCTTGCAGTGAATGGCTATGGTAGAATGGAGTTTGAATTATAGAGATCGTTGGTTCTAGCCATCTGTCAGTCAGTCTCTAACTGGATATGTTTGGCATACCAAGGCTTGGAGATATATACTAGGGAATGGAAAGGGATGGGGAGAGCAGGACTTAGGTGATGGGGCAAACCTCTTGTAGTTATATGCCAACTGTAAATGCATTCACAGGATAGCCACATTGGGTCCTATTTTGTCAGCAGGATATGGTATTTGTGGGGATATGTTTCTATAGACAGAGACAGTTCATTCAGCAACTTCATCTGTGGGAGCATCTGGCTTATGTTCTCCAAAGTCTTGCAGAGTGGCAAAGCTCTCAAAACGTGGTTTTGGCTATAGCAGATGGAATCTGGTATTAGTGGGGGTTTAGGTTTATTATGAGAGCAGGACAGGTTTATTCAGAACTTCAAATTGCAAATAAGGCTGCAAACCAAGTTGAGAACATCTCTTGTGAAGTAACAGGAGTTGGCAGAGGCAAAGATTGGGATTCATTTCTAATGCTAAGACAGACTATAAATTTTTGTAGCTTTTCTAATTTGATAGTGGGACCTGTTCATGGTTTTTAAAAAATATTGAAGATGTGGGAAAAATATAATATGGCTAGGTGTCCCATTGACATTTTAGAAAGGCATGTTTTGTGTTTATTCTGGAATTTTAATTTCTATCATTTTAAAGTTAAAATAAGTACCATTGAAATACAATAAATTTGGGGCGCCTGGGTGGCTTAGTCGGTTAAGCGTCTGACTTTCGCTTGGGTCATGATCTCGCGGTTCGTGGGTTCGAGCCCCGCGTCGGGCTCTGTGCTGACTGCCAGCTCAGAGCCTGGAGCCTGTTTCACCCTGTGACTCCCTCTCTCTCTGACCCTCCCCTGCTCACACTGTCTCTCTCTCTCTCCTAAAAATAAATAAAACATTAAAAAAAATTATAAAAAAAAAAAGAAATACAATAAATTTAATGATTTTCCTAAGGAAAATAATATGATGCTTTTAATAAGTTGTAAAATCAATCTCAGATGCCAGGAGGTTATCAATAAGTAAACTAATGGTTTGAATATTTATTTTTGGCCAATTTGCCTTTAGAAAAATCATATCAAGTCAGAGAAATAATTTTATTAATTATATGGTCACAACATGTGGTTAAACAAGAAGAGCAGGCCCCTTTGGTTAAAAATAATTAGAAAATAAAATTCTAAAAAATAAACATTAATGCTGAAAAGTTTTGAAATATGCTATCACTTAGAGTTCATAAAAGTTACTTCTCCACAGATGAATATTTGAAAAATCTAGAAATTCGGGGCACCTGGATGGCTCAGTCGGTTAAGCGTCCAACTTCAGCTTAGGTCATGATCTCACTGTTTGTGGGTTCGAGTCCCCCATCTGGCTCTTGGCTGACAGCTCAGAGCCTGGTGCCTGTTTCAGATTCTGTGTCTCCCTCTCTCTCTGCCCCTCCCCAGCTCATGCTCTGTCTCTCTCTGTCTCAAAAATAAATAAATGTTAAAAAAAATTGAAAAATCTAGAAATTAAAACTGAATAATGTATAAATCCTACAAAGTCACCATTGAGAGATGTGGAAGATTGTTATAGGCCCCACCTCTAATTCTAACAAGCAAAAAGCCAATAAGAGGACATTAAAAAAAGACATATACCTATCATTCTATGCATTTGTTTTTTACAAATAGTTTATTGTCAAATTAGTTTCCACATAACACCCAGTGCTCATCCCCACAAGTGCCCTCCTCCACGCCCATCCCCCCCTCCCCCCCACATCCATCAGTCCTCAGTTTTTGTCAGCATTCAAGAGTCTCTCATGGTTTGCCTCTCTCCCTTTCCCCCACCATTTCCCCCCATCTTCTCCCCCTCGTTCCTCAGTTAAGTTCCTCCTAACCCTCCTATATGTGCAAACATATGAAATTTGTCCTTCTCTGCCTGACTTATTTCACTCAGCATAACCCCCTCAAGGTCCATCCATGTTGCTACACATGGCCAGATTTCATTGTTTCTCATTGCCAGGTAGTATTCCATGGTATAGATAAACCACATCTTCTTGATCCATTCATCTGTTGATGGACACTTAGGCTCTTTCCATGTTTTAGCTGCAATTTTTAAAAATTATTTAATTAAAGGGGTGTCTGGGTGGCTCAGTTAGTTGAGTGTCTGACTTCAACTCAGGTCATAATCTCATGGTTTGTGGGTTTGAGCCCTCTGATGGGCTGTGTGCTGACAGCTAGCTTAGAGCCTGGAGCCTGCTTCGGGTTCTGTGTCTCCCTCTCTCTCTGACCCCTCCCCGCCCCCTGCTCACACTGTCTCTCACTCTCTATCTCAGAAATAAATAAAACATTAAAAATAATAATAAAAAAATAAGATTATTTAATGAAGGCAAGAACACAACATGAGGTATACATTATTGACTTTACATACTTTGTTGTATGGCAGATCTGTAGGACTTATTTATCTTATTTAACTAAAATTTTATGTCCATTGTTTAATAATTCTTTATTTCTTCCTCCTCCGAGCCTCTGGCAACCACCATTCCACTCTTTAATTTTATGAATTTGCCTATTTTAGATAGCACATATAAGTGGAATCATGTAGTATCTGTCTTTGTGTGACTGGCTTATTTCACTTAGCTTGATGACCTCTAGGTTCATCCATGTTGTTGCTTACTACAAATTTTCCCTCTTTTCTAGGGCCCAATAGTATTCCTTTACACATGTTTACCACATATTCTTTACGCATTCAACTGTCGATGAATTTTTAGGTTATTTCCACATCTTTACTAATTTGCAATGAACATAGGAGTGCTAATATCTCTTCCAGATCCTGATTTTAATTCTTTTGTATATATATAACCAGAAGTAGGATTGCTAGACCCTATGAGAATTCTATTTTTTAATTTTTTGAGTACCTGCTATACTATTTTCCACAGGGACTGTATCACTTTGCATTCCTACAACCAGTGTCAAAAGGTTCCAGTTTATCTATATCTCACCAACACTTATTATCTCTTATCTTTTTAAATATAACTATCCTAACAGATATGAAGTGATACCTCACTGTGATTTTGACTAGCATTTCCCTGATGACTGGCAGTGTCTTCTGACAGAGAAATTTAATCCATTTACATTTAAAGTGTCTACTGATAGGGAAGGATTTACTCTTGTTAGTTTGGCAGTTTTCTTTTTTGTAATTCTTTTGTCTGTCTTTTCTTCTCTTTCTGTCTCTTTTTTTGTATTTTGTTGATCTTTTGTATTGATATGCTTGGATTCTTTTCTCCACTTGTTCTGTGTAATTTCTATAGGCACTAAAATGAGCTAGCTATAATTATAGTGAGGATTTGAGACATCTGTGAATAAATGGAAAATTTGGTAAGTCCATGGGCTACATGGGGTCATTGTGGTCAAAACAACTACATAAAGTGCTGACTTCTCTAGGGCTCAGGAAAAATTGCTTTTGAGGTCTGCAGCCTTTGAGCAATGAGAAAGTCACCTCAGATTACCAGATAGGATGAATTAGTGAGGAAATGGTTTTTAATCTTGAGATCATTATAATTAAGAACAGAAATAATGAAGATAATAAAAAAAGAACCCTTGTATTAACATTTTCTCTTAACCTTAGGTATATATTCAGTGCTTAAAATGCAATGATTAAGAACATTTTGGTAGATTAGACCACCCACAAGATTAACATTTTGGTACCAGTCTAAAATAGATACTTGAGTACTTGATTTAGACCAAAGATTTTAAATCGAAAGGTATATGGCACTTTTACTAATGCAGATAATGTTGAACTGCTAAGAGGAATGAAGTCATTATATTTATAAGCTTAACTGGTGAGATTTATAAAAATTACTGAAGTATTTGGGGAAGCTCTTCTTTTTTAGATAATTTAAAATGTTTAAAGGAACTTAATTAAGTTTAAAGCCTTTTAAAAGGCGACTTTCAAAATTTAGTAGGTTTATGAAAAGAGTAAGATTTTAAGGTGTGTTTTATTTTAAAATGTTTATTTATTGATTGATAGAGAGAGAAGAGGAGGGGCAGAGAGAGAGAGAGAGAGAGAGGAAGAGAGAAAATCCCAAGTAGGCTCCATGCTGTCAGTGCAGATCCTGGTGTAGGGTTCAGTCTCATGAACTGTGAGATCATCACCTGAGCCAAAATCAAGAGTCAGATGCTTAACCAACTGAGCCATTCAGGATCCTCTATGGTGTGTTTTATCTTAATTAATTAGTTAATTATTTAATTAATTAATTTTAAGTTTATTTTTGAAAGAGATAGTGTGAGTGGGGGAGGGTAAAAGAGAAAGGGAGAGAGAGAGAGAGAGAGAGAGAGAGACAGAGAATCCCAACTAGGCTCCACACAGGCAGCGTGCAGAGCCCAACACAGGGCTTGAACCCAAAAACTACGAGATCATGACCTGAGCCAAAATCAAGAGTCTGATCTTTAACAGACTGAGCCATCCAGGTGTATACACCTGACCCCGCTAAGGTGTATTTTAAAGTATAAGGGGAAACTATGTTTTAAAATTTTTAACTTTATATAATTGAATTTCAATATCAAAAAATCAAGCAGCCCAAATCTTTTCCCTTTGTGCATTAAAGTTGCTCTGAAAGATACCAAAGAATTCATGTTAGTAGATGAGAGAATAAACACCTTGAAAACGTATTAAAATAAAAAAGGCAAGATATTGATGCACTAGGTGTCCCAATGATAGTTGATAGCCAAATAAATCATGCAGACGGTAAAACTGTGGGTTTAACTAAAAGACAGTCCACAGTGTCTGAATTGTTCTGGTAAAACTGAATTAAAATGTATTAAATGATCCCCAGCCTCATCTTCATGAATTGGGTTAAACAGATCTTTAAAATTTGCAAAATGTGGTGGTGATAGAGACAGAGGTGACTTATCAATAATGCTTTGTTTAAAAATGAGATGTTCTCTTGTGTGAAAGTTTCTGAAAATGTTATCCTTCCTTTAATGTGAAGACGTCAGTGTGCTTTATTGATTTATAGTTTTGTATTTATTGTTCGTTAAGTGTGGAAATGTGCCCCTTGACTGAACAATGTTTCTTGCTCAGTACTGAAAAATGACCTCATTCGTTTGTAAAGATTTGTCACATTTTAATGGGGACACATTCAACGTTTGTACAAGAACTCCCGAATCTTCTCAAAGCATTATCATCACACATGGGTGAATTTCAATTACCAGTGGTGCCGCTAATTCAGTGTTCTTCTCATATTATGATCACAGATGAAGGTGAGTTTTGGATGGCTAGTGACTAAAGGCATTGAAGCAACTGATGTCGTTTGGTTCCCTTTTGTATCTTTTTTTGTTCTTAATTGTTGCTGCCCCCAATAAGCAAGATGTGTTATTTCAAAATATGCTAAGCTTTGAAAATGTAAGACCATTTCTCTAAGTGACTAAGTTAATGCATCCTTATTATTTTCTATTTGGTGCATGAGGAATGAACAGAACCAGGGTTTGAGGTTAAGCCTTAGGGAAAGAAAACAGACTTAGCTCTTTGATGGAAAAGAGATGACATGAGGGTTGCACACAGAACAAAAAGAACTCTTAAGTTATACTTGGCAAATGGCTGCTGGAGAAGCAGAATATCCTGAGCACTTGGATTGAAGATTCTTTCCTTTTCCATCCTGGTACCAAGAGGTTGGAAGAAGATGCTTTTAAATGTTATTACAAATATGACAGGGGGAGCAGATCAAGGAAAGGCTTTAGAATCCATTAAGTTGCTCTAGAAGCCTCTCACATTATTTACCTGGAAAGTTATTTCCTCCAATGTAAACAAGAGATAAAAATATCCATCTTTCACTGTTGTTGTGCAGAGTGCTGATCACAGTGCTGATACAGAGCAAGAACTCAATAAAAGGAAAGGATTTTGAATGTTAATGAGATAAGTTAAAATCTGCTTAGACAATTAAGAAGCCACAGACTCTTCCCTGAGATTCATTTTCCTCACTTGTACGTCAGGTATAATGACCCTATTCTCTGCCTTATAGTGAGGATTAAATCAAGAGAACATATGAAAATGCTTCACATAGAGCCTGGTTCATCATAGGCACTAAGTGAAGCTCTTTCCCCTCTCATCCTCTTTACTTACAGATTTGGGAAATAAATCTTTCTTAGTGCTTTGGTTCTTGTGTTTTAAATTTAGGAATTTAGGAAACATTTTTAACAGTACTTCAATTTATTAAAATAATATTTTCTAAAGAACTGGGTTGTAATTAAAGGTCTACATTCTGTGGTAAATTAAATTAGGAATTAAGTGGCTTAGAAGTCTAAGATATGCCTTTTCTCTGAGGGAAGAATAGAATAGCATCTCAAGAATAGAAGAATAGAAAACATGAGACATATACAGTCTACCATCAATCAATTAATAGAGTTTCTAGCCTTGGGCAACATGATCCGGAGGATGGGAGGTTGGCTGACCACCTTCTGAAAAAGCCATTGGAATAATCTGTTGATCAGCTAAATCATATTTATTAAACCCATTGCAATAAGGGAGCACTTCCTTAACAGAGTTTTAGTAGTATCCAATTGAGGGTATTTTATGAGATTTAAAGATTTTTTTGTGGCAGGACAGAACATAGTGACACTTGAATAGATGACAGGCAGAACTTTGGCTACAACTGTAAATAAGAGAAGGCTGTCAGGCAGGGCCACACATATACCTGAGAACAGCGTTATAGCAAGCTGGAGCTGTAGGGTGCAGCTTAGATATTCCAAATGGGAAAGAGATAGCTAGGTTTTGTGAGCTCCCTGTTGACTGGCTAATTGGGATCCAGTGCATAGGGTTGTCCAATATCTGACTTTGGGGTGATTAGGGGAGATGCACAGGGGCTAGGAGTATGAGAACCTGATAAGGCAAGTGGTTGGAGTATGAACTTAATCAGTTGTCCAAGAAGGGACTGTCTGGACTCTTGCCATGGATTCAAAACTGGGTCAAGACAGCATTTAAACAAACCAAACAGGAGCTTCTGGGTGGCTCATTTGATTAAGTGTCCAACTTTGACTCAGGTCGTGACCTTGGGTTCATGAGTTCAAACCCTGTATTGGGCTCTGTGCTGACCACTCAGAGCCTGGAGCCTGCTTCAGATTTTGTGTCTCCTTGTCTCTCTCTGCCCCTCCCCTGCTCTCTCTCTCTCTCTCTCCCTCTCTCTCTCTCAAGAGTAAATAAACATTAAAAAATTTTTAAAAAACCCAACAAACTATATTACAAAAGAATGTCAGGGAAAGAAATTTTTTCAGTTTTTGGGGGTCTGGGCTCCTGTGGTTTAAGGTGGGTTTTCATGACAGGGATTGATTTGAATTGGGCAAAATTCATCACATAATAATTTAATATTGGAGGAACACGGAGGGATGAGGACTTTGAAACAGACAAGTAAACTGTTGCTTGGTAAGCCAGCTGCTTTGCCCAGGAGAATAATCTATGGTTTTAAGAAGGTGGATGCTTACCTTGAGGAGGAAACTGTTTACCTGGACACATGTTTCCTGAAACAGTGAGGTTATTAATTAGTTTAAAGTCTTGTTTTCTCAGGCTAGAATTTCTTGGAACAAATATAAAAGTTATCTTAACACAGATGGTCTTAGTTCTAATCTGTGGATTTAGATGGTCTTATTTCTCATAGGAAAGAATATGACTTGGTTCCTTGTATTCTAGGTATAATATAGAGTATACTTAAGGAGACTGCCAATATTCATGAAATAATATTGCAAACCCACAGAGCAATAATATATGCACTTATTGAGATTTAGGAAAATACATTTTGAATTTTCTATATATACACCTATTAATATGTACACTTATATATGCTATTCTACAATATAAAGCATATACCTTGAAGATTTAAAGGAATAGTGGATGAGGCAATGTGTTGTAGTTGGAAAAGAACTGAAAGAAAGGAAGCAGCCTTAATTTGACCTAAACTTGCCACTGAGGTGATGTTTCTATTTGGGCAAGTCACTGAACTTAAGAGCAAGAGCTGTTCTGGTTTTGTTATTGTTTTTTCTTTTAAACTATGTCTAGAATGTAGCACAAAATTAATGATCATTTATTGAATCAAAGAATGAATGAGTTGGTAGAGAAATGTTCATGGAAAAAATGGGTATCAGGGGGCACTTGGGTGGCTTAGTTAGTTAAGTGACCGATTCTTAGTTTTTAGCTCAGGTTATGATCTTACAGTTTGCGGGATCAAGGCCCATGTCAGCATCTATGCTGACATCATGGACCCTGCTTGGGATTCTCTCTCTCCTCCTCTCTCTGCCCCCTCCCTACTCACACACTCTCTCAAAATAAATAAATAAATACACTTAAAAATGGATATTGAGATGGGCAATAAATGGAGAGGAATTGGAGAGAAAGAGAAGGTGTAAAATGTGAGGGGGTGAAAAAGAGATGGTACTTTCATAGGACAATGAAATATTAGTGCTTTCCAGATCTAAGAAGAATTAATAGTAGGGCTGAGGAGATGAGAAGTTGTAAGAAATGGAAGGCCTGCAAAACCAAGATTTTATATCTGACATATTGACAGTTGTTCTTCACCTTTTTCCATGCAGGATTCCTAATGACAAAGGAAGGCAGCCAGCCTCAGCAGTCCCAGGGCAAAACTCTGAGGAATGATGGTAAGCCCCAAATTTCCATGGTCTTCTGTTTTATCTTAAAGTTGTATGTGCTGTTTACATTCTACAGCAGAATTATCTGTGATAGTTTGGATGTAAGAATATTGATTTCTCCCAAACCCTTGAATAAAAATATCATCTCAGGGATAAACACTATGTTTTCTTGGGTACACTATTGTTGGGTACACTATTGTGTCCATCCCACTGTCTGTGCCTTAGGGTTATGCCAAACATTGTCCAAAGACCACTTGAAAAAATACTATTTAATACATAAATGGATCACCAGATATTGAGAACTGTTTGTTTCCATTATATGGTTCCTTTACCAATTTTTTTAAGTGGTTTGCAGACAAAGGGGGCACAGAGAATGGGGTAGACACACTTATGTGTTGGCAAGGATATTGCAGGAGTTGGCAAATTGCATCCTGTGGGCCAAGTCCTGTTGTCCACCTGTTTTTATAAATAAAGTTTTATTGGGCACAGACATGCTCATTTGTTTACATGTTTTCTATGACTGTTTTGTGATACAATACACAGTTGAGTGTTGAAACAGAAACCAAATAGCCTCCAAGGATGAAGATATTTATCCTGTGGCCCTTTACAGAAAAAGTTTGTCGACTTCTGCTTTAGTGTAATGTGGCGCCAGTGGGGTAGAAGGGGAAAGCAATTAATATGAAAGGGATCATGGGGAGATAGTTGCCCAAAAAAGTCTCCAAAGAAAAATCTGCTTTGTGATTTATAGGGTAAAGAGTTTGAAGGAAGTAAGATAATTACACTTTATTTACTTCAAAGGCAACTTGAGGTTTACAAGCCTGGGTGACTGAAAATTGTGGTGTCATTGGAAGACACAGGGTGATGGAAAGAAGAGCCAGTTTAGGAGAGCTCAAGCTTTTACATATTGACTTTTGAGGTGACAGTTAACCCCAAAAATTGTCTAACAAGATGCTGGAAATACTAGATTTTAACTTGAATCTAAGATGATGATGGGAGATTTAGATTCAGAAGTCATGAATACTAGATAGAATCATAGTGGTATAACTGACAAAAACAGTCAGTGTACTTAATGATGAAAGAAAAAAAGAAGGTACAAGGGCAGTTGCTAAGGGCACAGGGAAATAAACAAACAAAAAACCCCAAATGCGTGTTTATATCTTGGACAACTTCCAGCCTCCCATCTAGTTTGTCTAGGTTTCCTTTAATTCTCTGTCAACTAAGTATAAAAATAAGGTAGTCATCCCTTATAAACTGTTTAAAAAAATGGAATAAAGGATTTGAAACACTCTCAGAAAATAGCTACTAGAGGCAAATTCTAGGGATTATGAGTATTATCCAGGAAAACTTGCTATGCCTCACATATGTAATGCTATGGGTCACATCATGCCATTTTGTGAATGCAGGAGCTTTATATTATATGATTGTAACTCTATTTTGATCCTGGAATTAAGAATGAGATTCTAGAACATTTCCATGGGAGAAAAGCAGTGGGTATCAGAAGGGCTTACAATTTGTTTAATTTCATCAGATTTTATTTTAGTTATATAGCTAATATAGCTGGTTTTTAACATATGATAAATGAGTGCTGATTATCTTTTTACTATTTTAAGGAGCATATAAATGAACTGTTTACACTCTCTTTAACTCAGACTGAATTAATATTCCTAACTTCTAACAACCCTCATCCTTCTTTGTTGGGCCATGATGTAAGCAATAACTACTCCTGTACTCCCCCACTCTGGCCAATAATTTGTTTCCTCTCAAATAATAATAATTTGATAAATTAATACTGGGGAGTGGAGAAATCAAAGCCAAAGTAGAACACCTATGTTCAATGCTTTAATTTATTTCATCATTGGTTATGATACTTAAGAACCTTTAAAATAAAACAAAAAAACCCAAAAGCCAAAAAAACCCACAAAAACAAACTGTCAGCTGTTTTGGGAAGAAGGACAAGTGGACACAAACCTTTTCTCTCTACATGATTGTTATTAATCAACTTACATAGTCCTGAAGACCAATACATATGCCTTTATGATACTCTTACAATAAAGCCTTTGGTCACTGGTATTTTCCTTTTTAATGTTACAAAAATAGAGGTGAAGTTATGGAGAAGGGAGAAAAAAACATCAAAAAAATTGATGCAGTTTAGAAAGCTCATTAAGAGGAGAGGCTTTATTATTTGTCTGTCAAGGTTGATTCCAAGGAGAAACAATACCATTAGTGCTGTCTTACTTAGGTAATCAATATTTACCCCGATTCTTCCAGCTATTCAGAAAGAAAACGGATTAACAGAAAATAAGACACCAACTCCAAAATATAACTAAATGCTGTGGCTGTGCCAATGTGGTGTTGCTGAAAATCACTAAGAGAAAGAGAGCAGAGATGGTACCTGTTCTCTTTAAACATCATGAGGTTCGAAACCCCTCCATCAGCCCTGGGAGAAACAAAAACAAAAACAAAAACAAAAACAAAAACAAAAACAAATGAAAGGTATTGTTTGGTCTATGAGGAATTGTGTTCAGCTTCAAATAAATGTGATCTAAAGTAGCGCTTTAAACAAATTCGAATTTGGGGTGCCTGGGTGGCTCAGTCAGTTAAGTATCTGACTTTAGCTTAGGTTCCTTAGTTTGAGCCCCATGTCAGGCTCTGAACTGTCAGCTCTAGGAGCCTGCTTTGGAGATTCTGTGTCTCCCTGTCTCTCTGCCCCTCCCCCATTCTCTCCTCTCCTCTCTCTCTCTCTCTCTCTTTCTCCCTCAAAAATAAATATACATTAAAAAAATTAAACAAATAAGAATTTGATTTTCCAATGCAGTGAGAAGGCAGAGTGATCAGTTCTGGCCTTGTGTGAGGCTCCACAGTATAGATAGGGACGCAGTTCTCTGCTTCTTTTCAGCCAACGTAGCATGTTTCTCTTGCCACATGGTCACAAGAGTGACCCTCTTCTCCACTTCTGTTCTTCCCTCCAGTTCCCACCTGGCTGTCTCCTTAAGTGTGTTCCAGGCAAGAGAAAGGGAAAGTCATGTGGCAGAAATGGCTCATGCCAGCTCAGTTTGATCTTTTAAAACACATTCCCATTATATACATCTCATTGGAAAGAACTGTGACGGTACCATAAGATGACCATCAGCTGCCAAGGAATGCTGAGAAATTGTTTTAGATTGGGCACAAGGCCACCTGAATAAAATAAGGATTCTATGGAAAGGAAGTGGAGAGACTAGATATTGGGTAGCAGCTAACAATCTGTCAAAGGTGCACATGTCATATCTCCAAATAGCCTTTTAAGATGACACTGTGTTGTTCAGATGCTGTTCAGATCTGAGTTTTATATTTATAAGCAGAGTCTGGAGGTAAAGAACCTGACGTGTAATAAGTTCATAGACAGGTTTTTGTTTTTTTTTGTTTTGTTTTTCTGTTGTAGGATCTATACAAAAAAGCAATATAAAGAGTTCTGACATGGAGGGGAAAAGAAAGTATGAAAAGAGAGAAATGATGTTTCAATCTCTCTTGTTTCACTAATGCTATAGTCATTTTCCCTGACTCATTCTTTTCACCTTGCCTCATTAGAAGGATCTGAGATCAAAATTGCAACAAAGAGGAGACAGGTGATAACTTATCTGTTCTTATCTCAAATATGGCACATCCCAGAGAGTCCCAAGCCCTTCCTTCATTTCAAGGCACACCTGTACTATAATCTACTTCCACTTTTAGGCACTGACAAAAAGTCTAGAGTTAAAATTTGAAGTTGCTACTTCTGTTAGAATAAAGAAATTATGCTTACATTTTTAAATAAGTTGTATTTCTTAGGGCACTTTTAGACTTACGTAAAAATTACAGAGATATGCAGGGAATTCCCAGGTACCCCTGTTTCCCCTATCATTAAATCTTACTTTGGTGTGGTACATTGGTTACAGTTAATTAACCATTAATTGATTCCTCTTGGCTGTGGTAGTTTCTTAGACTGCCTTGTTTTTGTTGATCTCAACCACTTTGTGGAGTCCTGAAGAGGAACTTTGTAGAATGCTCCTCTTTTGTAGTTTATTTGATGTTTTGTTCATGATGAAGGTAATGGGATTGGAGAGGATGACCACCAAGGTAAAGTGCCATTTTTATCACACCGTATCAAGTGTATACTATAAACATGATTTATTTGAGAAGTTAATATCAGCTGTTGATGTTGATCTTGATCAATAAGCCAGAGTAGTGTTTGTCATGTTTCTTCATTGTTAAAGTTACTCTTTTTCCCCCTCCTTTCCATTCTGTGTTCTTTGGAAAAAAGGCCTTTGCACAACCCACACTTAGGGGAAGGCAGTTACTCTCTGTCTTCTTGTGGATAAAGTATTTATATAAATAATTTGGACCTCTTCTGTAGGGAAGATTTGTCTGTCCTCCCCAATTTATTTATAGCAGTGTGGCCATGCAAATATTTATCCTATAATTTCAGTTATGATCCAGTAGTACTTTATTTTGTTGTCTGATTGTTCCAACTGTGGCCATTGTAAACTTATTCAGTAGACTCCTATGTCCCTCTGACATACTCCAATGCTGCCAGGATTTTTAAAAAATATGCTATTTATTTATTTTGAGAGAGAGAGGGAGGAAGACAGCGGGGAAGGGACAGAGAGCGAGGGAGAGACAGAGAATCCCAAGCAGGCTCCACACTGTCAGCACAGAGCCTGATGTGGGGCTTGAGCCCACAAACTGCGAGATCATGACCTGAGCCAAAATCAAGAGTCAAAGGCTTAACCAACCGAGCCACCCAGACGCCCCATCTGTCTTGACTTTTTAAAGCACTTTCTTACTTTCCTTTCTCCAGGCTTATCTTGTATATATCCTATCCCTGTCTTGGAATCAGCCATTTCTCCAAGGAGATTTGGTTCCCTTTTAATTGGAGAATGATATTAGAAACAAGATCTGGACCCCAGGTGTGTTCACTGCTACTAAGGTGTGATTCTTTTAGACTTTCTCAGCTGACAGAGAAAGGAATATATGCATTTATATCAACCCTTGTATATACAGGTATCTATAAATATTCCTAATATTTAACTATCTGTATCTATATTAAGCTAAACATAAATTTATACTGATGTGTCTAACTCTAACCACATGTGTCATTGTAGTCTCCTTGCTTTACGTATCTGTAATTCTCCTCTAAGAGTGAGAAACTTGGCCCCTCGTTTGTCATTTATTTATTAAATTGCTCAGTTCTAGTATATATGCACACCAGCATCGTAATTAAATCATATCCCCATGGAAGATAGCTTTATCAGTGAGAGCACAGTGCTTATGAAAAGATTATTTTGCCTTTATTTTACAGACTCTAGTCATATACAAAATTATTTAATTCAGCATATTTCTCCTGACCATCTTTCAGTGAGATTGTTTCATACATTTGTAATATAGTTATATTGCTTTGTTATATTTCCCATTCCATCCCAAGATTTCTCTGACTACTTATATCACTTTGTATTAAATTTGCCTATATGTTTGTATTAAAACTGCCTATTATGTTTTGTGCTGTATCTGTGGGTTTTGGCAAAAGCACATATAGTATCATAGAAAATAGTTTTGCAACTCTAAAAATTCTCAACTCTGTTCTTCCTCCACTTGAACTCTTGACAATGACTAGTATATTCACTTTTCAAGACTATCTATAGTTAACCCTAATCCTAAACTTAATAGGTTTCAAGAATATCATGTAACTTGATGTATGATAATATATTATATATAATTATACAAATACAATTGTATACTAAGTATAATAAAGTTTAATAAATACAATTGTTAAAGAAATACAAGTGTATAAATTATAATTGTACATATAATGGTATATCTATATATATCGTGTAGCCTTTTCAGACTGGCTTCTTTTACTTAGCAATATGCATTTAAGTTTTTTTTTTTTTATTTTTAATGTTTATTTTTGAGAGAGAAACAGAGAACAAGCAGGGGAGGGGTAGAGAGAGAGGGAGACACAGAATCCGAAGCAAGCTCCAGGCTCTGAGTTGTCAGCACAGAGCCTGATGTAGGGCTTGAACCCACGAACTGTGAGATCATGACCTGAGCCGAAGTCGGACGCTTAACCAGCTGAGCCACCCAGGCAATTTAAGTTTTATTTGTGTACTTTTTTTGTGGCTTCAAAGGTCATGTTTTTTTATTACTGAATAATATCCCACTGTATGGATGAAGCACAGTTTATTTATCCCATTCACTGATAGATGACATGTTGGTTTCTTGTAGTTTGGGGCACTTATGAATAATGCTGCTAAATATTCACATGTGTGTTTTGTGTGGAAAGTAGTTTTCAGATTAGTTGGGTAAAAACCTGTAAGTGCCACTGATGGATCACATGGTAAGATTTTGTTTACCTTTATTTTAAAAAATGAGCAACTGTCATCCAAAGTGGTAGTACTGTTTTGTGTTTATACCAGCAATGAATTGAGTTCCCATTGCTCCACATCATCATTAATTAATATGTTCAATGTTTTAGATTTTACCAATCTTATATTTAACAGTTTCAATTTTTAATTTTCCAATGAAAGATGATGTTGAACTTCATTTTGCATGTTCATTTTCCATCTGTATATCTTTTTAAATGAGATATACATTTGGATCCTTTGCCCAGTTTTAAATTGGGTTGGATGTTTCCTTATTGTTGAGATTTAAGAGTTCTTAAAGAATTCTTTATTGGATGTAAGTTCTTTAACATATATGTATTTTATAAATATTTTCTTCTAGTCTATAATTTGTCCTTTGATTCTCCTAGCAGTATCATATCTAGGGCAAACATTTTTAATTTTAATAATGTCTAACATCGATTTTACTTTCAAGGATTGTGCTTCAGGTATTGTATCTAAAAATTCATCTCCAAATTCAGTATCACCTAGATTTTCTTCTATTTTTTCTTCCAGAAATTTTATAGTTTTGTGGTTGACTTTGATGAAAGAGGTTGATGAAGACACAAACATATAGAAAGATAATTTCATGTTCATTAATTAGGAGAAAAATAATATTGTCAAAATGGCTGTACTATCTAGAGCCATCTGTAGAGTCAATGTAATCCCTACCAAAATTCCATTGACATTTTTCACAGAAATAGAAAAAAAAATCCTAAAATTTGTATGGAACCACAAAGGATAACCTGGATAATCAAAGCAATACTGAGATAGAACAAAGCTTAAGAGCACAGAGTTCCTGATTTCAAACTATATTATAAACCTGTAGTAACCAAAACAGTATGGTACTGGTGTAAAAATAGACACATAGACCAATGGAGCACACAAAAAAAGACCAGAAATAAACCCTCTTTTCAACTAATATTTGACAAAGGAGCCAAGAATACTTAATGGGGAAAGGATAGTGTCTTTAATAAATGGTGTTGGGAAAACTGAAAAATCACATGGGGAAGAATACAATTTTGCACCTATTTTACACCAGTCACAAAAACTAACTCCAATTTTTTTTAGACTGACATCAAAAGCATAAATAACAGAAACAAATAGGACCAAAGCAAACTAAAAACCTTCTGCACAGTAAAAGAAACAGCAAAATGGAAAGGAAACTTACAGAATGGGAGAAAACATTTATAAATCATCTATCTGATAAAGGGTTAATATCCAAAATTTATAAGGAAGAACTCAATAGCAAAGAAATAAACTTGTTAAAAAACGGGCAGAGGAACTGAGCAGACATTTTTCCAAAGAATTCATACAGGTACTTGAAGAGACGTTTGCCATTATTAATCATCAGGGAAATGCAAATCAAAGCCATAGTGAGATATTATCTCACACCTGGTAGGATGTCTGTTATCAAAAACACAAGTAAGTAGTGTTTGTGGGGATGTGGAGAAAAGGGAACCCTTATGCACTGTTGGTGTAAATGTAAATTGGTACAGCTACTATGGAAAAGAGTATGGATGCTTCTCAAGAAATTAATAATAGAACTATCATATGGGGCGCCTGGGTTGCTTAGTCGGTTAAGCGTCCGACTTTCGCTTAGGTCATGATCTCGCGGTTTGTGGGTTCGAGCCCCGCGTCAGGCTCTGTGCTGACTGCCGACTCAGAGCCTGGAGCCTATTTCAGAGTCTGTGTTTCCCTCTCTCTCTGACCCTCCCCTGCTCACGCTGTCTCTCTCTCTCTCTCTCTCCTAGAAATAAATAAAAATATTAAAAAAAAAGAAAGAACTATCATATGATCCAGCAATATTCCTTCTGGCTATATATCTAATGGAAATTAAACCATTATTTTGAAGAGTTATATGTACTCGCATGTTCATTGCAGCATTATTCACAATAGTCAATTTATAGAAGCAATGTAAGTGTCCATCGATGCATGAATGGATAAAGAATGTGATATATAGTTTTGTCAAATTTTCAAAATATTTTCATTTTAGTCTTAACACTTTTGGATATTTACTCTTTGAGTTGGATTTTTTCTTTTTTTAATCAGAAAAACTCTTAATTGTTAATATGGCAAAATATGTCTATTTTGTTGTTTATGAAATGGGAAGGTCTTTTCTACCCCCATAGTGTACATGTAATCTCCTATCTAGTCAGCTTTTAAAATTAATACCTTAAGGAATTTTGGTATTTATTTAAAATTGAACTGTGAAATAGAAGTTTGCCTTTATTTTCTTCTTTATTGACACTCAGCAATACCATTGCATTTCTCAACCAAAACATCTTTTTATTTCTCTTACATAAAATTCCACCTTTGTCACACATTTACATATACTGATGTATTTATTCTTAGATTATTAATAATATTTTTATGTCTTGTACTAAAACAATATAAATTTTTTAATGTGTATTTATTTTTGAGAGAGAGACAGAGAGCACAAGCAGGGGAGGGGCAGAGAGAGAAGACACAGAATCTGAAGCAGGCTCTAGGTTCTGAGCTGTCAGCACAGAGCCTGATGTGGGGCTTGAACCCATGAACCATGAGATCATGACCTGAGCCAAAGTCAGATGCTTAACCAATTGAGCCACCCAAGTGCCCCTATACTAAAACAATATATTGATGATTTGATTACAGTGGTTAAGAGAGATGGTGCAAGTCTCTTTTCATGCATTTATTGGCTATTCTTGGGTATTAAATTGTCAATATTGCTAAATGTTAAGAAAAGTTTAAATACATTAAATTATCTTTATCAAAAAAGAAAGTGATATATATTATGTATCTGATTATTACTTGTTGCAATTTACATGTATTTATATATGTAATATTTCTCAACTATGAGAAAGAAGGATATCCTTCATTTGCATAACATGGATGAATTTGGAGAGCATTATGTTAAGTGAAATAACAAAGAAGGACAAATGCTAAATGATTTCACTTATGTGTGGAATCTGCAAAAGGCAAACTCTTAGAAACAGAAAGTAGAAAAGTAGTTGCCAGAGATTAGGGAGTGGGGGAAATGGGAGATGTTAGTCAAAGGGCATAATATTCCAGTTAAAAGATGGATAAATTCTGGGCATCTACTGTATGGCATTGTGACAATACTGTGTAATATATTTGAAAGTAAATTTTACTAAGGGGGTAGATGTTAAATGTTTTCACCATAAAAAATAAATGGTATATATATGACATAATGGAAGATGTTGACTAACCCTGTGGTAATCATTTTGTGATATATAAATATATCAAATCATCATACTGTACATTCTAAACTTAATGTTGTATGTCAATTAAATCTCAATAAGGCTAGAAAAAAATTAGAGACTATTTTGCAGGGCAGAAAATAAATTTTTTACCTTTTGTTTTGTCTGCAAAGTCTTTATTTCCTCTTTACTTTTGAATATTTTTCTTCACCGAATATAGAATTCTAGGTTAGTGATTCAATTCTTTCAATGCTTCAGGTATTTTGTATTCTTTTCTTGTTTGTATGTTTCTGACAAGAAGTGTGATGTCATTTCTTCCTCTGCAAACAGGTCTTTTTCCTCTCTAGCTTCTTTCAGGTTCTTCTCCTTTTAATCCCCTTTTCCATGATCTTCTGCAGTTTTAATATAATATGCCTAGGTATAGATCTTTTATTTTTGTTTTTGTTTTTTTTTTGGCATTTCGCTTGCCTAGGTGTTCTGAGCATTTTGGATCTGTTGTTTGCTGATGACAATAATTTAGTTAAATTCTCTAATATTATTATTTCAAATATTTCATCATTTTCATTCTCCCTTCTCCTTCTGATATTCTCCTGTTCACTATGCTACCCTTTCTGGTTTCTTCATTTTTTTTTTATCTTTGCATTTCAATTTTGGGAGTTTCCATTGACATAACTTTAACTTCAGGAGTTTGTTCCTTGGTAATGTCCAAAGGAAAGGACCTATCAAAGGTATTCTTCATTTCTGCAACAGTGTTTTTGAGTTTTAGTGTTTCTTTCAATTTTTTTCTTAGAATTTCCATCCCTCTGATTACATTACTCCTCTGTTCTTGCATACTGTCTACATTTTCTCCCTAGAATCCATAACATATTCATGATACTTATTTTAAATTCCCTGCCTGAAACTTCCCAAGTATGTACTGTATCTATGATTCTGGTTGCAGTGCTTACTTGGTCTTTTAAGACTATGGTTTGTTTATTTGTTTTCCTTGCCTTTTAATTTTTTTTAAAGCTGCACATTACGTACTAAGAGGAACTGAGGTAAAAGACTGTGAGTGTGAGGTTTTTAGTTAATCTGGCTAGGAGTTAGGCTGTGTTTGTTTGCCTAATCGCTATAGGTATCAGACTTCAAATTACTCCTGTGCCCTTATTTTTGTCTTTTCTGTTGTGTCTGTTCTTGCCTAAGAACACCTTTGTAGATGGAGTTTTTATTTGCACCTTTTTCAGTTATTACCCACTGTTATATACTGGAGCCTGTTGGCATGGTGTTAAAGTAGGGAGTAGGGGAAGCATTCTATAATCTTATGATTAATGTTGTCTTTCGATGGGCCTGTTTCCCAGGACTATGAGTCGGCCTGTGCTCTTGAGCTATGAATATCACAAGTATTTCTTAGTTTTTTTCCCGTTCCTTTTGGTGAGACAGAAAAGCCAGACGGAGATGGAATAAAGTAAATACTCTTCCCTCGAGTGGGATAAAACTCTGGTAAAGTCTATTTCCTTTGGATGTAGGTGTTATTATGAAGAGCCCTCTTGACATAGTATTTCTCACTGGTAACCTCTTCCCTTTTAATGTCTAAACCTGGAAAGAATCAGTCCTAGCTCTTCAGTGTGACAACCTGGAAGCAATCCCTGAGGTAAAATGCGCACAGTTTAGGCCCTCAGGAATTTTTTGCACTATGCTAGTTTGCACTTGGCTTCCAGCAATTTGTCAAAGTTACCGTATAAGTGTTGCTACCACTTTATGGCTCCAGTAGCATCTGCTTCCGGTAAGCAGATTTTTGCTGTGACTCTGTATTTATGTGTCTCTACAGATTTCAGGGTGGTGGTTTACCCTGCAACCTCAGTTCTCTGATGGGTCCAAGAAAAAGTCTTTGAGTTTTCATTTCATCTTTTTCTTGTTGTAAATATAGGAGTGATGACCTTCAAGCTCTTTACATGTCAGAGCTGAAACTGGAAGTTGGGAATTTATGTTTTGTTAGTGGCAAAATATACCCATATGAGATCTTAATCATCTATTTCTTTGGTAAATGTGGTACATACCATATGGGTATGTACACTTTCTTTACTACACATTCTTATCCTTGTGGTTCATCAAGAGTTCCTCCATTTGTGCATCCCCAAAGGAGATTCCAAACTAAGAATATGATTGGGTCATGTATCACAGGAACCATAGGGAAGATTCATCTGCCCATTCTGTCTCTGCAGAGATCCTCACTGGAACACCACTGATGAGCTTATGTAGCTTTAGACCTACAAAGAGGTGGGACTTATTAGGGCTTTCTATAATCTCTTTCTTGCCTTTTGAGTCAGGATCTGTTTGACAGTGTCCCAGAGTCTATGGAAAAGTAATTCCAGCTGCTCCAGATGCTTTTTTAAATAGACATCTTTGAATCAACATCAAGAAGAATTTGAGTGGAATGGAGTGAAGACTCAGATTGTAAGCCCTTGCAGGTTTTACCAGGAGTTTATCTTCACTAATACCTATCACTCAGAACTAAAGCATGTACTCTGCTTTTCTCTGATTTGGCTGGATTGGTTGGTGGGAAGGTTGCTGCTTACCCAACAGTGATTGTTTTTTTGTTGACTCAGCCTTACCTAGTATATTAGTTTTCTATGGCTGTGTAATAACATTACCACAAACTTACTGGCTTAATGCAACATGCATTTATTCCCTCACTGTTTTTGAGGGTCTGAAGTCTGGGCACAACTTAAATTGGTTCTCTGCTTAGGGTCTTACAAGGCTGCAAGTGAGGGGTTGACCAGTACAGGGGGCTCATCTCACAGCTCACTTGGGGAAGGACCTACTTTCAAGCTCATGTGGTTCTGGCAGAATTCAGATCCTTGTAGTGGGAGGGCTGAGGTCTTCACTCAATGCCTTCTGAGACTGGATTCTCATTTGTGTTTTCATTCTGCTATCATTTGGAAGCTACCCCTAGTTTTTTACTCTATGGGCCTCCTGTCATGGCTGCCTGCTTCTTCAAAGACAGCAAGGGACATAATCTTCCTAAAGAACAGATGTCACAAACTCGTGTAATGTAATCATGTAAGTGACATCCTATCACTTTTTGCCATAATCTATTGGTTAAAAATGGGTCACAGGTCTTATTCACACTCAAGAAAGGGAATGAATTCTAAGACAGAGATCATGGGGATTATCTTAGAGTCTGTCTACAAAGAATTATCCTTTTATGTAACGCTTATAGCAATGGGCTCTATCTGGTTGAGCCACATGATGAAAGAAATCTGCTAAACATTAGCCTCATCAAGATGTGAGATGTTTCCTTCATTCATTTTGATAACTGAAATATTAAAAAAATGTGTAGGCTACATATAAAGAGTAATTACATAATTCTTACGTAAGATAGTAATTGCACAAGTCTTATCTATTGATTTAGAAAAGAAAGAAAGAAAAAAGTCACTGTAGAGTCGGTAGTTTTGAAAAGATTGTTTATTTTATTATTTATAATAGATAAATATATATAATTTATATAATTGTTAGTAAACATATAATGTAAATTCTATAATTGATAACAGAACATACATACATTTGGAAAATAGTGGCGTATTCATGTAAAAGGTAACAATGCTAATTTTACAAACCATGATTGGAATATTTATGGATTTATAGAGAATCTTTTTCATAATTCTGTTCTGTTCTCAGGGGATAGTTGTCTTCAACATGAAAATCATTTCCCTAGTGAGAAATGGTGAAATTCCTTCCCAGAGAGTTAAATGCTAGAGAAAAAAAGGAATACTTCTGAGTTTCAACTATAATATATATAATATAACATGAATAGTAGGGAAGATAGATATAATTTTCTTGAAAGATTGCAAATATGAAACAGAACATTGATACAATAAATTGAGAAAAATGCATAATTGTTTTCCAACTGTAGTTTTTTAAAATGTCACATGCATTGTGGGATATATGCAAGGGTTGAATGGCACAGAAGTATTCACTGAAATAATATTGTGTGGATCTTCCTAGCTAAAATTATCTTTGTGATTAGCTGGTACTTACACCTGATCATTACTTGCTTCTATTTAAGCACCTACGGATACAGAGGAATAAACAAAGCAGCAGCAAATCAGAAACACTAAAGAAACCCACTTCAAATGGATTAACATAATTGCTTAAGCCAGGAGTGACAACAAAGTGACAAAACACACTTGAAACATAGATGTTTTTGTAGCCTACCTTCTGCTTGTATACACCTGTGCATTTTGTAAATGGCTCCATATGCTTAATCAAAAGAAATCTAATTGCCTTAATTTACTTCATCCAAAAGTAGAAGAGTAAATTATATGTTTAATTATATACTTTCCACTTTGGGCAGCTATAATTAATGACTCAAGGAATTGTGCAATAAGCCAAGAGCAACCTTTTATTACTCCTGAGGTACCTGAACAACACCAGCGTTTCAGAGCCAGTCAGCTTCTATTAGTACAAGAATCAAAATGCCTACCTGAGGCATTAATCATGAAGCACCTCTGAGCAGAGAGACTTCTAATTATATATGTTGCATACCATCCACATGGATTGCCTGCACCGGGGGATGGTAATGAATGTTCTCTCCTAAGTAATGATGACAACAGAGTTTTTTATTTTTAAAATTTTTTTAGTGAATGCCATCCTAAATTTCTACAACCTTACTAAGATGTGGCCTCAGGTCTGGAATGTGGGGAATTCCTTTTTCTAAACCATTTCACAGGAAGTCAATGCCTTTTGAGAGTGGAGTCTCATTTGTGTTTTCTACTAGCATTGACTAGTACAAGGAGGAGTGCTTCTACACCTCGAGATCCAACTGATTTTCCTTACACATTCATGATTCCATTTTTTAAAGTTTATTATTTATTTTGGGAGAGAAATTTTGTGAGTAGGGGAGGGGAAGAGAGAGAGAGAGAGAGAGAGAGAGAGAGAGAGAGAGAGAGAGAGGCAGAATCCCAAGCAGGCCCTGTGCCATCAGTGCAGAGCCCGATGCGGGGCTTGAACTTATGAACCCAGAGATTATGACCTGAGCTGAGATCAAGAGTTGGACACTTAACTGACTCAGCCACTCAGGTGCCCCTTGTTTTTAAGAGAACCATATCTACCATATGGAGAGAGTAACCTGATAGCTTATTATCAAAATCTGGACCCTTTTGTCTATGCAGTACAACATACATAAATTGGGACTCTACTGGGAAAATCAGGAGTCACTCTCCCTCCATATGGAAAAAAAGCCAGTTTACTCCTTGGACACAAACCATCTATGGATTAGGCATCATATAGCTTGGCCATATTTAAATAAATAGTACTATTTGTCATAGAAAGAGAATGGTCTTTTGCATAAAAAAGATATAGATTTGAATCTCATCTATGTCACTTGCTATCTAAGAGACTTCAGGCTAGTTATTTAACTTTTCTCAATCTTAGTTTCTTTATCTTTGAAATGAGAACCCTTAAAGTACTTACGTAATTATATACTCAGTTGTAGTAATGATAAATTAAGTTTTAAGTGTGGATAATGTACTTGGTTCTCAGTAATTGAGATTTGTTGTAATGATGTGTATGTGTGTAAAAGCAGGGTAAATATATTTTTGATAATAGTATTCACCTACTCAGAATCTAACTAGCTTAGGCTACTAATGAAACCTTTAGCCTTGGCATGTAAAAACATATATTTTAAAAAGCAAGCTTATATTGAATGACGGGTCTATGGATTATTTTCTAATTGCACCTACCCACCCCCTTCTGTTTTCTGCCTTTCTCTGCCCTACTCTGTGCCTTGGGAAGCTGACCTCTAGAAAGTACATCACCTGGGTCCTCTTACCTATGGCTTTCAGTTAGGCTAGCCAATGAGAGACACTAACAAATGACTGGATGCCCAGAAGAGAAAGATTTCAGAGTATTATTATTCTCTTTCCTTATTGCTTTACCATGGGTCAGCTGTGGCATGGTTAATTCTTCTTAAATAGTGTTTTTCAAAGTTAGGCCTGCATTAGAATCACTTAGAGGATTTGTTAAAATGTGTATTTCTGGGTCCTATGCCAAGACTTTCTGATTTAGTAGATGTGTAATAGAGTACAAACGTTTTCATTTCTGATCAAGTCTCAGGTAATGGTGATGCTGATCCAAAAACATCTATTTGACAATCATTGCTCTTAGATAGCAGGTCTCCAGGGCCAGCTTTCCTTTATAGCTACAGCTGTCATTCATCTCTGATAACACCATTCACTCCTCTTCAAGTCTAGTATGGTAATAGCATCCCTTCTTCTGTTGCTATACCCTGGGTGGTATGCCCTCACCATCCCCTTTTAGTCCCTTAATGGGGGCTTTCCCACACTTCCAGATGTTCCCCCTCATATTATCTTTCATTAGTGCTATGAAGTATACCAATTTTTTTCCCTTTTTTTAAAAAATTTTTTTAATGTTTTACTTATTTCTAGGAGAGAGACAGCACGAGCCGGGGAGGGTCAGAGAGAGAGGGAGTCACAGACTGAAACAGGCTACAGGCTCTGAGCTGGCAGTCAGCACAGAGCCCGATGCGGGGCTCGAACCCACGAACTGTGAGATCATGACCTAAGCGAAAGTCGGACGCTTAACCGACTAAGCCACCCAGGCGCCCCACCAATTTTTTTTCTTCCTGGATCTTAACCAATATAGTGGGTAAAGAATTCGCTCAAACATTAAGGATTTCAAAAAATAACTGGAATTGTTGAATTTTAACTATTTTTTCAATTATTTTAGACTATTGTGTCACCTCAGTCTGTCATTTCCATCATAATTCCCACAACTTTCCAAATTCAAGTCAGAGAGAATATTGGATTTCAACCCAGTGCATCTATACAGCCACATTGAAAATGTAACTGAGACAAAACAGCAACAAATAATTATCACCCTAGAAGCTTTCCATTTTAAATCTGTTGCCATTTCCATGATAGTTAAAATTTGAACTGGAGTTATTGTGGCTTCATGTAATGACTTTCTAAAATAGAAATGTCTTAGTCATTTAGTTTCTATAAATGTATCATTTTCCGAAGAATGTTTTAAACAGCTTTGGTAGTTTAGAAGTTACTCAGCATGGATAATTGTATTATTGTTAAAAACTACTGTAAATTTAGTATGTTTTCTGCCCATATCCCCTACACCTACTAATTATGATTAGAAATGTTTTGAAACTTCAAGATCAAGACTTAAAAGTCTCTAAAAAGATGAATTTTCAACCCCCCTGCTCTTATCTTTTTGTTTCTGAGTAATGGGTTATTACCTGTGAGAATTATTTGTCCCATTCTATTAAGAATGTCTATTTGCTGTTAAAAAGGTCACTCTTTTTTTTTTTTAATGTTTTATTTATTTTTAGGAGAGAGAGAGACAGCGTGAGCAGGGGAGGGTCAGAGAGAGAGGGAGTCACAGACTGAAACAGGCTCCAGGCTCTGAGCTGGCAGTCAGCACAGAGCCCCACGCGGGGCTCGAACCCACGAACCGCGAGATCATGACCTAAGCAAAAGTCGGACGCTTAACCGACTAAGCCACCCAGGCGCCCCTAAAAAGGTCACTCTTAACTGGCCTCTTGTGGACTCTTCCAGACAAAAAAATGAGTCAAGTGAAAAGAGTGAAAATTTCTTTCAGTTTAGTGAAGATATAAACAATTTCTCTGTAAGATTTTTTTAAAATAAGGTAAAGGTACAATGAGGATAACAGAGGTCAGCTGTGGTGCCTACGGGACATCAGAGGTCAGAACGTTCAGTAACATAGAGTCAACTGTCCCCACAACAGGATCCTAACATCTCCACACCTAAGATTCCAGTGTCCTCAATCTTACTCTGTGGAACTTTGAAGAATGAATTCGCAATCATCAAAATAAATTCTAAAAAACCAATCTCACATTTTTTCAAAGTAAGGTCAAAAAAAGGTCTCTCCTTTTCCAAGGCTAAGTCCTGGATATAAACAATCTACACTGTCTAGAATTTCTCAGAGCAAGAAATGGTTCCATTTTATGTTGTGTTAGGAACTACACAAAGATTTTTTGAGGCAAATGGGATATGTGGTGATGTATAAACTTGGAATTTATTAGAGATAACAGATTAAACATCAGCGAAGAAGAGGGATGAGTACATATATCTGAAATTCCAAAATAGATTGTGAGTTTGTTTCATTTTTTTATTCTGAATTAATTTTTCGATGGGATTCGCACTAACACCTATCTCCTATTTGCAGTCTTTTAGGAGTATAACAATAAAAGTGACATACAAAATTTGTTGTTTAAAAACCACAGTGAAACATCAGATATCAGCAGCTAAATTAGCATTTTGTAATCCTAAGGATTACGGAAACAAAGGAAATATACGAGCACACTCCAGTTTTTAAAATTTATTTATCTGAAAGAGAACATGTGAACACATGCAAGAGAGCAGGGAATGGGCAGAGAGAGGGAGAGAGAGAATCCCAAGCAGGCTCCACACTGTCAATGCAGAGCACGATGTGAGGCTTGATCTCACGAAAGATGAGATTATGGCCCGAGTTGAAATTAAGAGTTGGATGCATAACCAACTGAGCCACCCAGGTGCCCCATCAGTCTTCCATTTGTAACCATGTCTTTGTGACTGATTTCAAAATTAATTGCACTGTTGGGGCGCCTGGGTGGCTTAGTCGGTTAAGCGTCTGACTTTCACTTAGGTCATGATCTCTCGGTTCGTGGGTTCGAGCCCCGCGTCGGGCTCTGTGCTGACTGCCAGCTCAGAGCCTGGAGCCTGTTTCTGTCTGTGACTCCCTCTCTCTCTGGCCCTCCCCTGCTCACGCTGTCTCTCTCTCTCTCTCCTAGAAATAAATAAAACATTAAAAAAAATTTTTTAAAATCAAAATTAATTGCACTGCAATCAGAAAATTTAGCCTATTGAGACTTGCCTGAATGTATGAATCAATTTTGTTAATGTTCCATGATTGCTTGAAAAATAATGCTTTGTAAATTTGTTGAATGTGGAATTTGACATATGCCTATTAAGTCAGGCTTATTTATTATAATTTCATATCTTATTGGCTTTAACAACTTGACCTTTCTAATTCTGTGAGTTTCTAAGAGATATGTTAAAGTTACTATTTGTAGGTTTGTTCATCTCTCCCAGTAGTCCTCTCAATGTTTGTTTTATACAGTTGAATGTTTTATTTTGGCCCCAATCAGCTTTAAGATAGTTATTTCTTCCTAAAATCAATTTGTTTCTTATATCACAGACTCCTCTCTTTCTCTCATATATCACATGTTATCTATCAGCAAATCTTATCTGATCAAACTTTATAATATCTACTGAATTCCCCCCTTTCTAACCACTGCCACCATAGAATCCTTGGTTGTAGCCATTACTATACCATATTTCTTCTAGATTATTGCTGTAGACCCTACCTCTACTGCTTCCACTCTTGTTCTCTGAGAGTCTATTCGCAATAGAGTTCCTCCACTTCTTCCAAAAGTGTAGTACAGAGTCCTCCACAGTCAAGGTACTGTCCCTTGTGAAAGTAACCCTACCGAGCAGCTCTACATTTGCATTCGTTGGGATTCTATGAATGTCAGTAATCCTGGGATTGTTTTTATGTCAGGTTCTTAGCTTGAAGTTTTTATACCATGCTGGCATTATAAATATGGACCCATGCCTATAGATGGTGAGGGCTTGAGGTTTTCGTTTATTGGAGGGGATTTTTTTTCCCCAACCAAGGACCCCTAGTGAGATGGCAACCATTTTGCTGCTTTTCAGGGAAAAAGAATGAAGTTGTCCTGTTTAAGATAAATGAGTGGGAATTTGAGTACAACACTTTATTAAGGGTGTTTTCTTTCCTGCTTCATGTAGGTCTCTGTCAAGTTGCCAGCCTGTGAACATATCAGAGCTCTAGTCCTTCACTCTCAAAGTCTGTATTTATAACTGAATCCTTGTGGGATGACACACCTTCAGTTTATCCTTAACTTTTAATTTCATATCAGAAGCCTAGAGATCTACCTTTATTTGATTCCAACTAGGCTATATATTTTGGTGTGTGTGTGTATGCGTGCGCGCGTGTGTATGGGCATGTGTGTACTTTTAGGTATTTTTAACCTGGACTTTCTAGCCATAATGTGTAGCAGGAGAGTAGTCCTTTGATGATAATTGAATGTATATAAGTTCCATATAATTTCTTACTCATGTTCTTATATGTCTCTGATTAGATTAGGATAATATTTATAATTAATTCTCAATATTTTTAAATCAATTATTTAAACAATTAAAATCCTCAGCAAGCATTTAATGAATGTTTTATGCCTGGAGGTATGTTAGACCATGAGGATTCTATAGTAAACCAGGCATACACCTTCCCTGCCCCTATAGACTTAAAGCATAGTGGAAGAAAAGGATATTAAACAACAGATAAATAAAGAAGTAGAGTTACAAATCAGGATGAATGAATCAATGTTATAAAGAAAGTCATCTTGGGGGAAGAAATAAAGCAAAGCTGGGATAAGAGACCTAATTTAGATAGGGTGGTTGGAAAAGACCTCTATGACCTCCAAGAAAAACCAGAAAACAGTTTCATAGAAAATGCCTATTACAGTTCTGAATCATTTATTAATGACCTCTAGGACCTAGAGGGTGTGATGTTTGGAATCAATTAAGAAAGGCTGGATTTCAGTCTCTATCTTCCTTTACTCAATAGTCCTCAGTCATTACATGGGTTGAAATATACGTTACGTTAAATGCCACTTGGAAGATGTTAGAAGCTACACATAAGAAAAAACAAACCACAAAAATCTACAAATATGATAGAGCTAGCATATGTCTCCTATATGATTAAAATGGTTTTTCACCTTTCTTGGTAACTGGTATTTTTTCAGTTTCATTGAGGTGTAATTGGCAAAATTATAAGATATTTACAGTGTGATGATTTGATATACAAATATATTGTGAAAGTAGTCCCCCTATAGAGTTAATTATCACATCCATTACCTCACATATGTACTTTTGTGTATGTGTATGTGTGTGTGTGTGTGTGTGTGTGTGTGTGTGTGAGAGAGAGAGAGAGAGAGAGAGAGAGAGAGAGAGAGAGAGACCATTTACATTTTCCTTTCTTAGCCAATTTCAGTTATATAATATGGTGTTATCAACTGTAGTCGCCATATTATACATTAGATCCTCAGACCCTAAAGCTGAAAGTTTGTACCCTGTCAACAACTTCTCTTTATATATCCCACCCACCAGCCCCTGGCAACCACTTTTCTACTCTTTGTCTTGGAAACTGTTGATTTTAGTCTCAGCTCATGTTTATGGACATGTAAGTTTGTGAAATGCTGTATACTCTATCTCCTTTTATAAATATGCCAATGCAAATTAGCATAACAAAGATTCTAAAAAGTATTGAAGACCTTAACTTTGTTTGAGGTAGCATTTCTCAAACTTATCTGGCTATAGAATGTTGTAGTAGAAGGCATGGAGTCCCTGTTTTCTTGCTGGCTGGCAATCATGACTTATTCTCCGCTCTAGAAAATGTCCTCAGGCTCTAGCCATGTGGCCCTTTCAAAGCAGGGCAGCTCATTTATTCAAAACTAGTGAAGGTGTCTCTCTCTAGTCAGATAAGATGGAATCTTACATTACAGATCTTATATGTGGGACTGAGTTTCCCTTAATCCTTGTCATATGACCTAATCATGGGAATGTTATTCCATCGATATGAGCGGAGCCTTGAGATTTATCACATTGTAATGGCATACTACATTCAAAGGGAGGGGGTTTTGCAAGATGGATACATAGTGGGAACCTAATTTGGGGATTATCCCAGAATTCTGTTTAGCACAGAGCCAAGCTCCCTCCCTGATTTGGAGGCTGACAGCCTGAGAAGATGGTGGGCCTCAAGTATTATAAAATCTTGTATTCTCAGGATGCCTATGCGGCTCATTCGGTTAAGCATCTGACTTTGGCTCCGGTCATGATTTCACGGATTGTGGGTTTGAGTCCTGCATAAGGCTCTGTGCTGACAGCTCAGAGCCTAAAGCCTCTTTGGATTCTGTGTCTCCCTCTCTCTTTGCCCCTGCTGGTGCTCTGTCTCTGTCTCTGTGACTCTCTCTCTCAAAAATAAAGACATTTTTAAAAAAATTTAAAAAAATCTAATACTCTCCTTATAATGCCTACAAGAGGAATGAATTTGAATACTTATTACCAGAAAAGGAAAATCTTTAAAGAACCGTATCACTGCATTGATGTGCCTCCTTTTCTCTTAATAAGCACGAAATTTTTTTTGCAACAGAGATGAATTTGAAGCCAAACTACACATTGTTCTTGTCTTCAACTTTTTTTCCCCCACTATTTCTGGTTGACACTTTTGAGGGTGAAATTTATAATAATTTTGAAAAAAGGTTTATGGGATTATGAGGAAAAGAAATATAAGTTATATGCTTCAGAACCTGCCTCTTCCTACCCACATTACAAAGCATTCTTCTTTTCTTTCCCAGAAGTAGGATTATGACAGAGAAGATGGAAAAAGATAAGACTAAAGGAAAGCAAATATATAGGAAATAAATAAAATGAGAAAATTGAAAATTAATTTAATACTGAATTGAGATAAGGAAATTTGTCTCCTTCACCCTAACCCCGCAGTAGGGAACAGAATGAAATGTCTTTAAGGGACAATGTGGATGCCATCTCCTCATCTTGTAGTTCATCAAGAGTATTGCCCAATGAGGCAAACTAATTCTTAGTTCTTTAGGAAGGATACCTCCTAGACTATGATTACTATTTAAATTTGATTTAGATACTCTATTCTAAAAACCAAAGAGAATTGAAGGACACCTAAGTGGCTCAGATGGTTAAGTATCCAACTTAGGCTCAGGTCATGATCTCCTAGCTCATGAGTTTGAACCTTGTGTCTGTCTCTCCATTGTTGGCATGGAGCCTGCTTTGTATTGCCTGTCTCCTTCTCTCTCTCTGTCCCTCCCCTGCTTGCATGCACTCTCTCTTTCTCTAATAAATAAATAAATAAATAAACATTAAAGAAAATTTACAAAGTAAAAAGCAAAGAGAATTGAGCTGTGGGGTTAGCATTTTGAGGTTTAGCTTCTGGAATTCCATACTATTTCCCTTCCTCTTCATTTCTCTAATAACATCTATTGAGCTCTTTGTAGGCAACAGAGACTCAAATAAGAATGGCATGGCCTTACTTGTGGGAGATAGAAACATAAATCAATAAATAATCTCATATCATATAATGGTATAATATATACTAAAATAAAGTATAATATATGCATACTAAAAACTAACCTACAAATATAATATAATGCAATACACACTAAAACGTGGGAGGCCATTGGCAGAAGTTATCTTTTGAAGGAATGGAGACAACGACACAAAGGGGGTGATAGTTTCCTGCATCTTAAAGAATGAAGTGTTTTAGGTAGAGAGTGGGTGGCATGCAAGTGGGTGGGAAAGATAAATGTTGAGTTTAGTATGCCATTACAATGTGATAAATCTCAAGGCTCAGGTGTAAGAATCACCTTAACGAAGAGAAGATTCATCAAGTTAATTAATAAAGACAAGGTTAATTTGTGCTATTAAGAGTTCTTGGTAGCAGCCTACTTTTCATGTCTTAATCATAAAAAGAGAAACGTTAGTACTAGTTAAAAAAGGAAAGGAGAGTCCATCTGAGAGATTAGGTTGCATTCAGTTAGTCCCCTGATCAGCACACAAAAGAGATGAGAATAGCTTCATAATGGCAATGTCTTTCTCTCTCTCTCTTACTCACTTAGGCATGTGCGTAGTAAGTATTTATAAATTTCATTGAGGAGACAGCTTGTTTGTGGCTTGCCTGGAGCAGAGCCAGAGAGGGTGGGGATGCTTGCACCTGATGCCCCTTTTACACTTATAGAAATGAATCCTGGCAGGCTTCACTACCGTCACAATGCTCTGCTTTCCTAACAAGGATGCTTTTAAAATCTAGATGATAGAATTTATCTCCTGAGTAGATGTATGTTTACTCTACATTACTTATTTTAAAGCTAAGGGAGAACGATAATGGTTTGAAGGCATTATTTCATTTGATGCAATAGCTTTTTATCAAGTTTTTTACTGGTCGGATTTTTGGAGTTAGTTTATGATGCCAACATATGGTAGGTTCTTGACCTCAAGGATCTGTACTCGGTAACTTGCAAGGACATAATATTATTCTTATTATCACACTTTTTATTTATTTCTTTTTGACATAGAACTGATATGTATGTAAGATTACTGTAAGTAGTTATTGGTGAAAATAATTTATTTAAAAATCCCTCTGGGGCACCTGGGTGGCTCAGGTCTGACTTCGTTAAGCGTCTGACTTTGGCTCAGGTCATGATCTCACAGTTTGTGGGTTCGAGCCCCGCATCGGGCTCTGTGCTGACAGCTAGCTCAGAGCCTGGAGCCTGTTTCAGATTCTGTGTCTCCCTCTCTCCCTGACCCTCCCCTGCTCGTGCTGTCTCTCTCTCTCTCTCTCAGAAATAAATAGAAAACATTTACAAAAATCCCTCTATTTCCAGTGGTATGTAAAAATACACACTAAATAGGGGCACCTGGGTGGCTCAGTCAGTTAAACGTCTGGCTTTGGCTCAGGTCATGATCTAACAGTTTGTGGGTTTGAGCCCCATGTTGGGCTCCATGCTGACAGCTAGCTCAGAGATTGGAGGCTGTCTTCAGATTTCTGTGTGTCCCTCTGTTTCTGTCCCTTCCCTGATTGCACTGTTTCTCTCTCTCTCTCAAAAATAAATAAAACATAAAAAAATTAAATAAAAATAGTTTTAAAAATAAAAACTAAATATATACATACATGAAATAGTTCATATTCTATATACTTGCTTGTTATTGCTCAGGCTGCTTAATGAATAATTTTCCTTATGTAGAACTATATATCCAAAACGGTGGTTCTTCACATTTCAGAGGGTCATAGGCCACTTTTAAAATGGATGTACCTCTCCAGATGGCCAACAGACACATGAAAAGATGCTCAGCATCCCTCCTCATCAGGGAAATACAAATCAAAACCACACTGAGATACCACCTCATGCCAGTCAGAGTGGCTAAAATGAGCAAATCAGAGAACTCGAGATGCCGGGGAGGATGTGGAGAAACGGGCACCCTCCTACACTGTTGGTGGGAACGTAAACTGATACAGCCCCTCTGGAAAACAGTGTGGAGGTTCCTAAGGAAACTAACAATAGAACTCCCCTATGACCCAGCAATAGCACTGCTAGGAATTTACCCAAGGGATACAGAAATGCTGATGCATAGGAGCACATGTCCCCCAATGTTCATAGCAGCACTCTCCACAATAGCTAAAACATGGAAAGAGCTAAGTGTCCATCAACAGATGAATGGATCAAGAAGATGTGGTTTATCTATACCATGGAATACTACATGGCAATGAGAAACAATGAAATCTGGCCATGTGTAGCAACATGGATGGACCTTGAGGGTGTTATGCTGAGCGAAATAAGTCAGGCAGAGAAGGACAAATATCATATGTGTGCACGTATAGGAGGATTAGGAGGAACTTGACAGAGGAACAAGGGGGAGAAGAAGGGCGGAAATGGTGGGGGAAAGGGAGAGAGGCAAACCATGAGAGACTCTTGAATGCTGACAAAAACTGAGGACTGATGGATGTGGGGGGAGGAGGATGGGCATGGAGGAGGGCACTTGTGGGGATGAGCACTGAGTGTTATGTGGAAACTAATTTGACAATAAACTATTTGGAAAAAAAATAAATAAAATGGATGTACCTCCAACATAGAAAATTTTGCATGTAGGTTTAGAAAGCTTATAACTCCTTTCTAAAGCATAAGGGGCTACATGGATTTCAGAGGAAGGACCCTTGACACAATTCATTAGTTTTAGTTTATTTGTATATGTTAGATATTTTCTGTGGTTTCAGAGCCCTCTTGGGCTCAATTTCTTGGAAGTTTTTCCACTCATGGCCTTTTCAGAGGGGGGAAGTCTAGTAAGTATGCTTAATCCTCTCCCTTCTTTTCCAACTGACTAGATTGGCGTGGGCACATGATATAAGAAAGTCAATTCACTAGGTGGCTAGGAACCTCTTCAATTTTCTCCCTGTAGGAAGTCTCTAACTGAAGAAAGACATGAGATCTATCACTGGAAATGCCTTATAAGTGACACACAGAATAAAGGTAAGTCTACAACTGAACACCTAAAAGTGAAAAGTGTTAATATAAGGGATAAAAGAAAATATTAAATCTACCACCCCCCAAAACAGATCATCGACAGAATAATAATAATAAATGTGCGGGGAGACATTCAGTAGTAGCAGTCAGTTCCAGAAGATATTGGAGGAATAGCCTTAAACTGGGAGCTTAGAATTTATTGCAGCAAAAATGATGATATCCAGACTTTGTGTTATTACAGGTTTTTTCATTCACAAGCCAGATCACCATGTGTCATGCTAGGTTGTCACCCGCCCATCAGTACATCCTGTCCATGCATTCAGAGCTCACACTGGCTTTGTGGGGCTAGATATTTGGTCCTATATGAAGGACTAAAGGAAAAAATATATATATAGGAAAAAAAGAGGTCATAGAAAACAAAGGCAAACTGGAAGAAAAGAAACCGAAGAAAAAAATTTATCTGTTCAGGTATAAGGGATGGTTTTGGGATCCTAAACAAGAACAGAATGCTATGAAGGGAACATTTCTACAGAAAATTAACACTCTTAGCTATTAAAAGTTATGACACTAGAAATGAAAAATGTAACAGAGGGTTTTAATATAAAATTGAGAAAATCCCTAGTAAAGAGAATTAAAGAAAAGATTAAAAATATAATAAATGAGATAAAAGAATTAGAAGATCAATTTAGGATTTTTCATAGAAAAACAAAAAAAAAAAATTCCAGAAACAGATATGGGGAAAGGAATTCTTCAGGATGGAAGAACTTGAGTTTAGCTGGTAAGCAAGGAATGGCAGGATTTGCCCAATATTTATTCACTAATTATAAAGTTATAATTATTAGGACAGCATAATTATTATGACAAGAAAGGAATTTCAGAAAAGGATCCAGAAATACATGGAAAATTGATAATAGAAAAAAAGTAATTCAAGATATCAGTGGGGAAAGTTTAAACTCTTGGATAAATATTTCAGAGATAATTTATTATTTACAGAGAGAAAATAAAATCAGATTTCTACTTAATGTCATAAATAAGAATAAATTTCAAGTGATTTAAAATTTAAATATAAAGAAGGAAAACTTTCACACATGAGAAGAAAAAAATTATAACCTTGGATTAAAAATTATTTTCTCAAATAAGCAAACCAAAAAATATATTTTATATAGGAAAAGATCAAGAGGTTTGAGTATAAGCAATTAAAATATTGTGTTTAAAAAAAGACATCATAAGTAATATCTGAAGACAAACCAGAGGGAGGATGATTACTACATATATCTCTGTCAAATATAGTAGGCAGAATGTCTGTTCTACTGACAAATAGGAAAAAAAGATGGAATATGAACAAATGAAATATAAGGGCAAAACACAGACAATAAAACCTGAACCTGATAACCATTAAGAAGTTCGTTTTTTTCCAAATAGTTTATTGTCAAATTAGTTTCCACATAACACTCAGTGCTCATCCCCACAAGTGTCCTCCTCCATGCCCATCCCCCCACCCCCCATATCCATCAGTCCTCAGTTTTTTCAGCATTCAAGAGTCTCTCATGGTTTGCCTCTATCCCTTTCCCCCACCATTTCCACCCTTCTTCTCCCCCTTGTTCCTCCGTCAAGTTCCTCCTAATCCTCCTATACGTGCAAACATATGATATTTGTCCTTCTCTGCCTGACTTATTTCGCTCAGCATAACACCCTCAAGGTCCATCCATGTTGCTACACATGGCCAGATTTCATTGTTTCTCATTGCCATGTAGTATTCCATGGTATAGATAAACCACATCTTCTTGATCCATTCATCTGTTGATGGACACTTAGGCTCTTTCCATGTTTTAGCTATTGTGGAGAGTGCTGCTATGAACATTGGGGTACATGTGCTCCTATGCCTCAGCATTTCTGTATCCCTTGGGTAAATTCCTAGCAGTGCTATTGCTGGGTCATAGGGGAGTTCTATTGTTAGTTTCCTGAGGAACCTCCACACTGTTTTCCAGAGGGGCTGTACCAGTTTACATTCCCACCAACAGTATAGGAGGGTGCCCGTTTCTCCACATCCTCGCCAGCATCTAGAGTTCTCTGATTGGCTCATTTTAGCCACACTGACTGGTGTGAGGTGGTATCTGAGTGTGGTTTTGATTTGTATTTCCCTGATGAGGAGGGATGCTGAGCATCGTTTCATGTGTCTGTTGGCCATCTGGATGTCCTCTTTGGAGAAGTGTCTGTTCATATCTTCTGCCCATTTCTTCACTGGGTTGTTTGTTTTTTGGGCGTGGAGTTTGGTGAGTTCCTTGTTGATTCTGGATATTAACCCTTTATCTGATATGTCATTTGCAACTATCTTTTCCCATTCCTCAGGTTGCCTGTTAGTTTTCTGGTTGTTTCCTTGGCTGTGCAGAAGCTTTTAATCTTGATGAGGTCCCAATCGTTTATTTTTGCTCTTGATTCCCTTGCTTTTGGGGATGTGTCAAGAAAGAAGCTGCTGCGGTGGAGGTCAAGGAGGTTGTTTCCTGCTTTCTCCTCTAGGGTGTTGATAGTTTCCTGTCTCACGTTCAGGTCCTTTATCCATTTTGAATTTATTTTGTGCATGGTGTGAGAAAATGATCGAGTTTCATTCTTCTGCATGTTGCTGTCCAGTTCTCCCAACACCATCTGTTAAAAAGGCTGTCTTTTTTCCATTGGATATTCTTTCCTGCTTTGTCAAAGATCAGTGGCTGTATACTTTTGGGTCCACTTCTGAATTCTCAATTCTGTTCCATTGGTCCATGTGTCTGGTTTTTTGCCAATACCATATTGTCTTGATGATGACAGCTTTGTAGTAGAGGCTAAAGTCTGGGATGGTGATACCTCCCGTTTTGGTTTTATTTTTCAGTATTACCTTGGCTATTTGAGGTCTTTTGTGGTTCCATACAAATTTTCAGATAGTTTGTTCTAGTTTTGAGAAGTATGCTGGTGCAATTTTGATTGGAATTGCATTGAATGTGTAGAGTGCTTTAGGTAGTAATGACATCTTAACTATATTTATTCTTCCTATCCATGAGCATGGAATGTTTTTCCATTTCTTTGTGTCTTCTTCAATTTCCTTCATAAGATTTCTACAGTTTTCATCATACAGATCTCTTGTATCCTTGGTTAGGTTTATTCTGAGGTATTTTATGGTTTTTTGTGCAATTGTGAATGGGATCAGCTTCTTAATTTCTCTTTCTGTTGCTTCATTGTTGGTGTATAAAAATGCAACCGATTTCTGTACGTTGATTTTGTACCGTGCAATTTGGCTGAATTCTTGGATCAGTTCTAGTAGGTTTCTGGTGGAGTCTGTCAGATTTTCGATGTAGAGTATCATGTCATCTGCGAAGAGGGAAACTTTGACTTCCTCTTTGCCAATTCTTATGCCTTTGATTTCCTTTTGGTGTCTAATGGCTGATGCTAGGGCTTCCAGCACTATGTTAAACAACAGTGGTGAGAATGGGCATCCCTGTCGTGTTCCTGATCTCAGGGGGAAAGCGCTCAATTTTTCCCCGTTGAGGATGATGTTCGCTGAAGGCTTCTCATAGATGGCTTTGATGATGTTTAAGTAGGTTCCTTCTATCCCAACTTTCTCTAGAGTCTTTATTAAGAAGGGATGCTGTATTTAGTCAAATGCTTTTTCTGCATCTATTGATAGGATCCTATGGTTTTTATCTTTTCTTTTATTGACATGATGTATCACATTGATTGATATGCAAATGTTCAACCAGCCCTGTAACCCCGGAATGAATCCCACTTGATCTTGGTGGATGATTCTTTTTATGTGCGGCTGGATTCGATTTGCAAGGATCTTGTTGAGGATTTATGCATCCGTATTCAGGATATTGGCCTGTAGTTCTCTTTTTTTGCTGGATCTCTGTCTGCTTGGGAATCAGAGCGATGCTAGCTTCATAAAATGAGTCCGGGAGTTTTCCTTCGATTTCTATTTTTTGGAATAGCTTGAGAAGAATTGAGATTAATTCTGTTTTAAATGTCTGGTAGAATTCCCCAGGGAAGCCATCAGGTCCAGGGCTCTTATTTGTTGGGAGATTTTTGATCACTGATTCAATTTCTTCACTCGTTATGGGTCTGTTCAGGTTTTCTATTTCTTCCCGTGTGAATTTTGGTAGTGAGTGTGTGTTTAGGAATTTGTCCATTTCTTCTAAGTTGTCCAATTTGTTGGCATATAGTTTTTCATAGTATTCCCTGATAATTGCTTGTATTTCTGAGGGGTTGGTTGTAATCAGTCTATTTTCATTCATAATTTTGTCTATTTGGGTGCTCTCTGTTTTCTTTTTGAAAAGTCTAGCTACAGGTTTGTCAATTTTGTTTACTTTTTCAAAAAACCAACTCTTGGTTTCATGGATCTGTTCAATTGTTTCTTTGGTCTCTATGTTGTTTATTTCTCCTCTAATTTTTATTATTTCTCTTCTTCTACTGGGTTTAGGGCGTTCTTGTTGTTCTGCCTCTAGTTCCTCTAGGTAAGGTGTTAGATTTTGGACTTGCGCTTTTTTTAATCTCTTGAAATAGGCCTGGAGAGCAAGGGACTTTCCTCTTAGGACTGCCTTTGCCGCATCCCATAGATTTTGAATTCTTGTGTTTTCATTTTCATTTGTTTCCATATATTTTTAAATTTCGTCTCTAATTGCCTGATTTGCCCATTCATTCTTTAGAAGAGTGTTCTTTAACCTCCATGTTTTTCGAGGTTTTCCAGACTTCTTCCTATAATTGATTTCAAGTTTCAAAGCATTATGATCTGACAGTGTGCATGGTATGATCTCAATTCTTTTATATTTATTGAGGGCTGCTTTATGTCCCAGTATGTGATCTATCTTGGAGAATGTGCCATGCGCACTTGAGAAGAAAGTAAATTCCCTGGCCTCAAGATGTAAAGTTCTACATATATCTGTCAGATCCATCTGGTCCAATGTGTCTTTCAAGTCCATTATTTCTTTCGTGATTTTTTGTCTGGTTGACCTATCCATTGCTGTAAACAGACTATTAAAGTCCCCTGCTATTAGCACATTCTTATCTATAAGCTTGTTTCTGTTTGTGATTCATTGTTTTAGATATATAGGTGCTCCCATATTCGGTGCGTAGACATTTATGCTTGTTAGTTCTTCCTGATGGATAGACCCTGTAATTATTATGTAGTGCCCTTTTTCATCTCTTGTTATTGTCTTTAATTTAAAGTCAAGTTTGTCTGATATAAGTATCGCTACTCTGGCTTTCTTTTGATTTCCTGTAGCATGATATATATTTCTCCATCCCCTTACTTTTCATCTGAAGGTATCTTTCTGTCTAAAATGAGTTTCTTGTAGACAGCATATAGATGGATTTTGTTTTTTAATCCATTCTGCTACACTATGTCTTTTGATTGGAGCATTCAGCCCTTTTACATTCAGTGTTATTATTGAAATATGTGGGTTTAGAGTCTTTGTATCTTTTGTAGGGTTCATGTTTGTGGTGGTGTCTCTGGTATCTTCGTTTCTTGCAACCTTTCCTTCACAGCGTCCCCCTCAGGATTTCTTGTAGGGCTGGCTTAGTGGTGGCAAATTCTTTCAATTTCTGTTTATTTGGAAAGGTTTTTATCTCTCCTTCTATTTTGAATGACAGGCTAGCTGGATAGAGGATTCTTGGCTGCATATTTTTACTGTTCATCACATGGAAGATCTCTTGCCATTCCTTTCTGGCCTGCCAAGTGTCAGTAGATAGGTCTGTCACCATTCTGATAGGTTTCCTTTTGTATGTAGGGCCTTTTTCTCCCTAGCTGCTTTCAAAATTCTTTCTTTGTCCTTGTATTTTGCCATTTTTACTGATATGTCGTGCAGAAGATCGATTCAAGTTACGTCTGAGGGGAGTCCTCTGAGCCTCTTGTATTTCCACATTGACTTCCTTCCCCAGGTCGGGGAAGTTCTCTGCTGTAATTTGTTCCAGGACTCCTTCAGCACCTTTCCCTCTCTCTTCCTCTTCTGCGATTCCTATGATACGGATATTGTTGCATTTGACCATATTAATGAGCTCTCGAATTCTTCTTTCCTGTTCCTGGATCAGTTTGTCTCTTTTTTTTGTCAGCTTCTTGTTTTTCTATAATGGTGTCTTCTAAATCACTTATTCTCCTTTCTGCCTCTTCAATCAGTGCATTGGAGGCCTCTAATTTATTATGTATCTCATTTATCGCATTTTTAATTCTTCATGCCTATTTTTATTTTCCATTCTGTCTGTAGCCATAGTTTCTTTGATGTCCCCTATGTGTTTTTCAAGCCCAGCTATTAATTTTACCATTATTATTCTAAAATCTTGTTCAGTTATGCTGCTGATATCTGTTTTGAGCAGTTCATTAGCTGTCATTTCTTCTTGGAGTTTCTTTGGAGGAGAGCTCTTTCGTTTCGTCATTTTAGTTAGCTTTCTGGCTCTTGTTGGTTTTAAAGACCCGTTATGCTCTCTGTTTCTTTGAGTGCTACTGTATCCAAGAAGACTCTTTGACTTTCCAGGGCCTATCCTTTCAGAGATTGTTTTTTGAATGGTATCTCCTGGTCTCTCTTGTTGGGACCTTGGTTATTTTATTTTCCTATTCGTAGTGATATTTGGGACTCTCCACCTTGTGTACTCTAGTTCGTTCCATGAGGTAGCCCTGGAAAAGAAAACAGACAGACAAACTCACAGGGAGCAGGAGCACAAAAACGCACAGGCGAATTCAACTAACATGCAAACCAAGAGGGAAAACGACAAAGTTAAGAGAAAAGACAGAGGAGGGAGGGCGAATAATAGGGAGTATAAAATACATAAAAGGGTCAGAAAGGGGAAAAGAAAAGGAAAAAAGAAGAAAACCGATGGACAAAGAACAGTTAAAGCATATACCTGAATTTCCCAGCTACAGTTAAATAGCCGTGTGTATGCAGTGCTGCTTGAAAAGCATAGAGAAAGAGAGAGAAGGCAGGGTGGGATGAGGCAAAATTGGAAATAGAATGAACAGGCAGAAGGGATAAGAAGCTTTTTTCAAAGAGGTAAAGGGTAGAATATGGTTGGATAGGTGAGAGAAGGGTGCTGAAATTATCCAGAGAAACTATATAGTCTAATTACTCCTGAGAGAAAGAGCTGAAAATGTCGGT
Organism: Proteles cristata cristata; assembly: GCA_017311185.1. Lineage (NCBI taxonomy): Eukaryota > Metazoa > Chordata > Mammalia > Carnivora > Hyaenidae > Proteles > Proteles cristata. The sequence continues at coordinate 174,452 of JAESUZ010004025.1, read as the reverse complement.
CGGTGTAGAATTTACATTTACAGAATGGACTCGTTGTGATTGTTTAAGTAAGCTGGCGACCAGAGTTAATCAGGTCAGTGTTCTGGGGAAAAAAGAGAGAAAAGAGAAAGAAGAAAAAAAAAGAAAGAGAAAAAAATTGGGAAAAAAAAGGAAAAAAGAGGAAAAAAAGGGAGGAGGGCGGCTCTCAGGCAGGATGGGCGTGGAGTGATCCAATGCTTCAGGTGGGACCTCTGTCTTGGCGGTTGTGGGGAGGAGAATGATGGTGCTCCAGTCCCTTCTTGAACCCCGTGCTGCACCTCTCTTTTTTGGGCGTGTAAACTGCCCATACTGGGGATGCATCCGAAGTTGGTTGCACTCTTCAACCCAGGCCAGTTCCAATCTCCAAATCCCAGTCTGTGCGCCCCGCTGAAATTGCTTTGGACACAGCTTCCCAGGCAACCCCCTCGGGCAATTCCAGGCCCCCTGCCGATCTCTGGGGGCGGAGTCAGAATCGCTGCTTCCTTCTCTGGGTCGGGCTGGCGCGCATTATCGGGGCCTTGCCTGCCGGGTGCGTGGAGCCCGCTGAAGTGAGGAAAACCGGGTCCCTCTTTGGCTCGTAACCTGAAACACAACTCACAGGCTAATTTCCCAGTTTTTAGTTCTTTGCTTTCCCTCTCGAGTTCCAGCCAGCCAGGGGCACGGATGCCTGGTGTCTGTGCGGCTCTTTCAGGGGTCCCAGCCGCCCGGGAGCTACAATGGCGGCAGGCGCGCCGCCGCTCCGAAATCCAACCTCCAGGAGCGGCACAAAGCAGCAGTTTGTGTGCTCAGCCCCCCGTGACCAGTTGGTGCGAGGGGACCTGGTGTGCAGGTATTTGGCAAGTATGGTCTTTCTATGCACTGAGCGGAGTTTTTTTCCCCCCCGAGCGGAGGTTTTTCTGTTTCGGACTCTCTCCTTTTCCCCTCTCACTCCCCGTAGAGGGTAGAGGGGGATCGCCTCCCACCCTGGAGTCTCTGATCCCGGCCCGATTTTATCTTCCCATGTTCGCACTCACGTTAGAAGGCTCTCTCAGTGGATTCTGCGTCCTTTTTCTCCCAATCTCTCAGGTTTTGTAAGGTTTCCAATGGCTTCAGATCTTTTCTGTGTGATGTATGGGTGCGAGTGCAAGTACGGAGCTCCTTACTTCTCCGCCATCTTGCCCTCTCTCCCAAGAAGTTCTAAAATTTAGTGAAAGTCAGAGACATGCAGCGTGATGTATGAGTAAAATATTATTGGTAGCTCAGTCATTTGAGTGTCCCGCTCTTGGATTTGTCTCAGGTCATGATCTCATGGTTCATGGGATCCAGCCCCTGTTGGGGTTCCGAGCTAACAGCACAGGGCCTGCTTGAGATTCTCTCCCCTTTTCTCTGCCCCTCTCCTCCTTACTTGCTCTCTCTCAAAATTAATGAATAAATTTTAAAAAAGTGTGAAGTATTATTTCACACTGAGCAAACTAGAAACATTATGAAAGGCCTAAGAATAGTAAGTATTGGCAAGAATATGGTTAAATATTGGTATCTGCTATTATTGAGTGTGAATATAAATAGAACGTTTTTTAAAACATTTCTGTATTTTCCTGTTTTTAAAAGATAATTCATAATTGACATGTTTGAAGTGATATTTTTCTCTGTGTCTTGAAATAAGCTAAAAATCATAGGAACTATCTATCTTTGTAAAGTTGGAAAGAACTTTTGTTTCCTGAAAGCATCTTTGTTTGGCTTTTTATTTAGGGCTAGGTTATTACTATTAATAGTAATAGTAATAGCTTTCTAATTTTTTCTAGCCTTTCAGTGTTAGTATTTTTTTTTCTTAGCAAATCATCTATTCTGTTGATATTTTAGTATTTTAAACTAGATTTGATATTATAAATTCTAATTATTTGAAAAATTTTGTTAATATCTGGGATTACATTTTCTTCATCATTCTTACTATGGATTCATAGTACAGATAGATTCTTTAGTTTTTATTAACCTTGCTAGAAATTTATTTGTTGGCTTTCTTAAACATCCAGTCTTTTGATTAGTGAATTATCTCTGTTCCTTTCTTTTTCTTTTAATAGTATTTACAGCTGTGTGAAATAGTATTTCTAAAATGATGCTTATTTTTTTTTTTTTGGATTCTTATTTTAATATAACTGTAGAGGTCCATCTCCACACAGGAGTCTCAGGAGGTGTTATTTTTCTTCATTACCACTAACTTCCTCTAGGTGAAGGGTTTTGTTTCCTATTTGGGGGGGTCTCAAGTCTGAAAAGTGGGAGGGATTCCCTCACAGGGAAGTTCTAATGGGGTTCAGTTAATTTCAGGATGTAGGTGAGCATCTATTTTGCTAGAAGATTCATGCATGGTCTGTAGGAAAACTGTGGATGGATGGTTCTTTCCAGCAAGAGTAAAGATTGCCCACATGATGGTGATTCAGACAAAAGGAACCTTTACTTAAAGGCAAACAATGATGTGCTGATCTTGGCACTGGATTGAAGAAGCTCCTTGGCTAGTAACAGTCATTATAATACTTGGCTAACTCTACACCATGACTCCATTTATTTTTCTGATCTCTCCTGGCAATGCCCTGCCTTTCCCCCCCACCTCCAGAACCTTCTTCTGTGTTCACCCAAAGGGCAGCCTCACTTGTTGTTTCTTCAATCTTTCTTGGTTTCCTTACTTATCCGTAGGCTAGGTGACTGTACAGACTTCTAGTCTCCAGCCATATATTGTCACAGTAATAAACACCCTACCTTGCCTCCTTCAATGCTTCTCGCTTTTAATTGTAAAAAAAGTTTTCCTTTTCTTAAAAAACAAACAAACACAAAAACGTCTTTTTATTTTATTTTATTTTTTTATTTTTTATTTTATTTATTTCTAGGAGAGAGAGAGAGAGAGACAGCGTGAGCAGGGGAGGGTCAGAGAGAGGAGTCACAGACTGAAACAGGCTCCAGGCTCTGAGCTGGCAGTCAGCACAGAGCCCGACGCGGGGCTCGAACCCACGAACCGCGAGATCATGACCTAAGCGAAAGTCGGACGCTTAACTGACTAAGCCACCCAGGCGCCCCCAAAAACGCCTTTTTGAAACAAAACATTTCAGGATTTCAAAACAGTTGTTCTTCTCTGTGGGCATTGTGAGCCTATTTTGGACGTCAAAAAAATAATCTAAATGAAAATAACCGTATCAAATATTGAAGATTCCTTTTTTTTCTCTTAGCTTTCCTGCTATTTAGAAAATCAATTCTTGAAGCCACATGAGTTTCTTTCATTGACCAGGGGAAGGATTATATATGAGGAATAAAGGAAAACTAAGAAAAAATTAATATTTCAAAACATTAGTTTGTTACACTGATATTTGTAGTGCTCTGTTTCTCTTGAAAATGGTTCCTTTTACTTTCCTATTTATTAACTCATGTAGCCTCAGGCATGGATGTTAACACAAAGGCGCTAAGGTCTGATTCTGGGGTCAGTTATACACAGCTTCTTCTCCATGACTTTATTGGGCTTTGCCTCCAATACTCAGTGTATTTATCTGAAAATTTAGGTTATAACATATATCTGTGTTATAGGGTTTTATGAAACTTAAATGATAAGCATATGTGTATTATATGTTAGCACTTCTCCTCTCTTTATCAGTGTCACCTCTCAAGAGGCGATATAAGGGGTTATAAGAAATATCTCCTAATATTGCAACTTAAAACTTTACCATTTCCACGTTCCTTTGCCACTCTGTACCACCTACATTTAATTTTTAAAAATCAAAATTGTTTACACCTATATCTACTCTCCAGGTTTTGAGGGTGGGAATACATTTTATTCATCTGTGTAAATCTCCCACCTTGCTTGTGAAAACATGTATCTCACATTGGAGTTTATTTTAAAGCTTTTTACTTTTTGTCAAGACAATAGATGATCATCACAAACGATCTTGAGGAAGAAAGTATAAAATAGAGACAATCAACCAGAGTTCTCATTTTAGTGTAATCATTTTAAGAAAAATTAAAAAAAAATTCCTTCTACTGAAGAGAAGTGAGTCAATCCAAAGGGCATGCCTTATACATGTATTTTAAATATCATTAAAAAGTACTGGTTGGGGGTGGCTGGGTGGCTCAGTCGGTTGAGCGTGGAACTTCAGCTCAGGTCATGGTCTCGCAGTTCATGAGTTTAAGCCCCATACTGGGTTCGCTGCTCTCAGTGCGGAGCCCTCTTTGGAAACTGTCTCCCTCATTCTCTACCCATTCCCTGCTCACGTTTGCTCTCTCTCTCTCTCTCTCAAAAATAAAAAATTAAAAAACATTAAGAAAAAACCGCAGATTGATGAATTTCCATGGAGAGCATTCCTGTGTCATAATCTCTCGGAGAGACTGAACAATTAGGAAATTGCTCTATTCCTTCTCTCAGCCTCTACCCCCCTCTTATCCTCAAAGGTCCTCAACTGAAATGATGTAATTTTCTTTTACAGTTTTAGGGTTCGTAAGTCTAAAACTAATAATTTGGAGGACTGTATTCCTTCTAGAGGTTTCAGGAGGAAAAACGGATTTCCTTATTTTTTCTAGTTTTTAGATTTCATCAAGTTTCCTTAGATTTTGACCACTGTTTCTGTCTTCAAAACTCATATCTGGTTCCATTGTCATATCTCTTTCTAATTTTTGGCTCCTATTGTTTCCCTCTTATAAGGACCTTTGTGATTATATCGGGCCCAGCCATATAATCCAGGATAATCTTCCCAGCTCAAACCCCTTCATTTAATCATGTCTGCAAAGTTTCTTTTGCATATAAGGTAACATATTCATAGTTCTAAGGATTAGAACATGAACATCTTTAAGGGGGGCATTATTCTGTCTTCCACAGTAACCATTAACCTGACTTTTATTTTTTTATTTGTTTTTAATTCTCATAGATATTATTTTAACCATCTCTTCTCTTCTCTTCATTTAATTTCATTTCATTTTCATCATGATAAATGTACTCTTTAATCCCCATCCTCTATTTCCCCTATCCCTCCACCCACCTCCCTTCTGGTAACCATCAGTTTGTTCACTTTAGTTAAAAGTCTGTTTTTTTTAATCATCTCTCTCCCTCCCTCTCTTTTTTTTCCCCTTTGCTCATTTGTTTTGTTTCTTAAATTCCACACATGAGTGAGATCATATGGTATTTGTCTTTCTCTGACTGACTTATTTCACTCAGCATTATACTCTCAAGCTCCATCCAGTAGCCTGACTTTTAATGCTATAGATTAGTTGGACTAGTTTTGAATGTTCTGTAAATACAGTCTTTCTATAAGTGTACCTTTGCTGTTGAACATCTTTCATTCAACATTCTATTTGTGAGGTTCATCCACATTGCTGCACGTAGCAGTAATTTGATAATTTTCATTGTTATGTGATATTGTATTGTTATGTAGTAACATAATACAATTTATTTATCCATTCTATTGTTGACGAGCTTTTAAAATTTTATTGTTTTCAGTTATTCTGAATAATATTGTTATCAGTCATCATATACATTTTTTATAATATCTGTATGCCTGTGTGCTTTATGACATGTATACCCGAGTGGAATTTTTGGGCCAGAGAGTATGTGCAGTTCAACTTTAGTAGAGGCTTCCAACCAGTTTATTAAAGTGTTGTACTAATTTACACTTCCACAGGAAGGTAGGGTTTCAGTTGCTGCACCTCTTTGGCAATGTATTCGTATTTTACATTTCATGTGTCGTGTATTACATTTTAGCTGTTCTGGAGGATTTATAGTGGTATTCTATTGTGCCTTCAGTTTGCATGTCTTCTACTGTTAGCACTTTTTGATTTATCTCTTGTCCATTGGATATCCTGTTTTTGTAAAGTGCTTTCTCAAGGTTTTACTCACTTTCCTATTGTGCTAGCTATCATTCTGTCATTGATTTCTCTGAATTCTTTATGTATTCTGGATTAAAATTCTTTGTTGGTTGTATGTATGGCAAATATCTTCTCCTATTCTATGGCTTGTTCTTTTAATCTCCTAGTGGTACCTGTTGATAAATACAAGTTCTTAACGCTAACAGAATTCAATTCATCATTTTCTTTCCTTTATGGAAAGTGTCTTTTGTGTTCTTTGTAAGATATTTTTGTCTATGTAAGGATAAAAAAGGCATTCTTCTATGTTGTCTGCTAGAAACTGTTTTCCTTGTAAGTTTAGATCTTAAATCTATATGGAAATGAATTTTGTGTATAATATGGCATAAAGGTCAAGTTTTCATTTCTTTCTAAAAGAAAGATTCTCTTTTCTATTGAATTTTTCTTTCTATTTAATTATCTTCCATAGTCTATTAATTATTGTGGCTTTATGTCTTTTTATCCAGTTTCTTTATTTTTCTTCTTTAGGATTATAGCATCTAATTTTGTCTATTTCCGTGCTTAAAATATGACCTTTGATGCTGCTTTATCCAGTCACCATTCCAAGTCCTTTTCGAAAGTAATATTTTTTCTCTCTTTTCTTGTGGAACTCTAGTGACACATGTGTTAGACATTTTCTATACTTTATATATCTCTTATTTAAAAATATTTTGTTTAGTTTACATTCTTCACTCTACACAGTATTTTCTCACCCATATTCCAGTTTCTCAATACTCTTTTCTTCTTTCTTACCTGAAGTTAAATATAATTACTAAGTTCTTAAGTTGAGGGTTATTTTGTTGTTGTTGTTTAATTTTTCTTCTAATTGTTTTTATAGATTCCCATTTCTGTGTGAGATTTAGTATTTTCTCCTTCTGTGGTTTTAAACACAGATAATCAAATATAGTTACATTTTAAACATAATAATCATAAAATTTAGAATATATATCTGATATGATAATTCCAACATCTGTATGTCTTGTTCATCTGTTTCTATTATCTTTTTCCCCTTTTATCTATGTCTTCTAGTGTTTGAGTATGTATGTGCATGTGTGTGTTTAATTGAATGCTAGACTTAATTATGAAAAACAATATTGAGCCTGTAGAATCTATCTCCTCTATTTTTGCTTTTGTCAGGCAGTTAAGTCAGGACAGATCACTTACATCCACTCTTGGACTGAACTGCTTTTAAACTGAGCATATACATTCATCGTTTCAGATGAGATTTTGGGGTCTTGATAAGGTTTTGTCCTCACTGACAGAACCTGATCTTCAATTTTTGTCTGAACAGCACCGAGTCTTCCCAGAGCTCTTATTTGATTTTTATCATGTTTACTGCCACTTTTTGTTGACTTAGTTTTTGTGACATACGTAGTATATAAATAAGCAAATGCTTCAATATGTAGAGTTGTACAACATATTATATTACCGCTTCTCCCTTTCTTTCTGGAATCTTGGTTCTTTAAGTGCCGGCTGGCTATTATGGTGGCTCCAACCTTTTTTTTTTCCTTTCTAACTCTGTACAACTGCTAAGAGTTCTGGCTGGCTTCTCTGACACTTAACCTTTTTGCTCAGTTTTTTGGACACTTGGTTTTGTGATTCTTAAAATGATAAATATTTTGAGGAAAAAGGAAGCACAAAAGGTTAGGTTAACATTAATGTGTTACTGTTCTTTCCAAAAGATTTAGATCCTCAAATTATGGCCACCTTGCTGGCTTTTCAAAGCTTTCACATAGCTTAATTTTTTTCAGCCAGATTTTTAATTTTTTCTGGTGGCAAGGTCTGCTACAAGCTAGTTTGACGTAACCAGAATTGGAAGTCCTCAGTGTATTTGTATGTATTCTGATAGTCATTGAGGTGTATATTGAATATAAATTTTGATATTCTATTTTTAATATTTCACAAACCTTTCTCACCTTGCTACAAATTTGATAAACATAATTTTTAATACCTGAATCATATTCTAGTATGTGAATAACCCATGAATTAACTGTTTCCTCAATACTGACCTTTTTGCTTGGATTCAAAGTTTCACTGTTACAAATAATTATAGGAATAGCATTCTCCAATTGTAAGAAATATTAATAAGATGTTAATTTTGAATTGTAGTCATGATGATCAATAAAACTTACATATCTACTATGAGCACAGGTCACTGTGTTAGTTGCTGCACAGGATACAAAATACATAAAGAGATCCCTGTCCCCCAGACAACATATTTAAAGACACAAAGCATAGATTAGAAAAACAGTGTAGGCTAGCTTTTCATAAGAACTTTACAAATGGTACATATAAAAAGAATGGGAATAGTCAAAGGGAAAGAGATCATTTAGTCATTGGAAAGGAAGGAAAAACTTTATCAAGACAATGTGGTCTGAGATGGATTGGATTTTACTGAATGGAGGGAGGAAGGAAGATGTATTTAATTATTTTATAGTTCTTTTTCTTAGCTTTACCTAAGGTTGTTTTGGAGGTATTAGTCCTAAGACATGTATGGTTGCATTTATTTCTGTCTGAAAAAAAAATTACCATTGATGGATATTTCATGGTCTATAAATCTCTTTCAGTTGAATAAATACATTTAATCTAAGATACTGGATCATAGGACGTTTGCCAACAAACTACATAGCTGACAACCTTCTGTATGCAAATATTAGGACAGTGTTTTGCATTGCCAATTTGAAGTAAGAAAATGTTTATGATCCTTATTTTCTCCCCTGCCCAGAGATAAAGGGAGGGCAAATGACTAGTAGTGGTTCAGAGAACAGATAGTGTACCAACGCAGAAAATCTCAGAAATCATAGGCAAATAAGAATGTATCAAGCACTTACATATATATTATTTTATTTAATTATCACATTATACTGGAGGAATAAGCATTATTATTCTACTTAGGAAATAAGTTTATTTATTTATTTTAAGATAGAGTGACAGAGAGAGTGAGCAGGGGAGGGGAAGGAAAAGAGGGAGACAGAATTCCAAACTGTCTCCGTACTGTCAGCACAGAGCCCATGCGGGGCTTGAACTCATGAACTGTGAAATCATGACCTGAGTGGAAATCAAGAGTCCATCACTAAACCAACTGAGCCACCAAGGCGCCTCTATTATTCTAGCTTTAAGGTTATAAGACTGTTCAAAGTCAAAATTCTAGAAAATGATGAATCTTCATTTGGAGTATGTCGGAAATCAAGACCTTGTCGTTCTACTTATGTATTAGTGAGTTAGTTCTATTAACAAAACCATACCTAAAATAACATCTCTTATATTATTTCACATAAATCTGTAAATCCAGAAACAGGGCACTATATGTAATATTTATACCACTAAAAGATAGTCCATATAGTCATTTAATCATGCATATTTATCCTGTCTGTTAAAAATTTAAACAATTAAACTGATTTTCAGCTCTTCCTATGAAGGGCTTTGCGAGCCCTACAAAGGGTCCCAGCAGGAGAAGTCTAGGGCCTGATGAAGAGTCCTTCCCTTTACTCAGTCGCTGCAATAGTGACCACAGTTTATGGCCTCCCAGTCAGGCACAATAAACATACAATAAATATTTTATCTCTGCTAATAACCATTGTGGGTAAGATTGCAGATGCACACACTTTGCTGGAAGCAATGTGAATTGGTTTAGTACTTATAGAAAACAGACATAAATATTCTGTCAAGAAACATAAAAGTGTTTATTCTTATTGACCCAGTAATTATACTCCTGAGAATGTACTCTAAATAATGTAACAGATGGCAACACTACAGACAATGTTAGGCCTTTTCAGATTGCAGGGAAGAAACATATTCAGGGTGTATAAGGAGATGAGGACTGTTATAAGGCATGGAAGCCCAGAAGCTCAGAAGCCCTTCTCAGCTCTGGGAAGCATAGCTTTACCACTATTCTCAACAGAACTGACTTTCGGAAGGTACACCACTGCTCCCCTCTTTGACAGCCTCAGCTTCTGTCTCTAGAATTATTTCTCTCACAGTCGAGAATTTCTGCTGTTCAAGTGTGCCCAGCTCTCAGTTTTAACTCATTACCCCCTTATAATAGCAAACCTCTTTTGACAGCTTACTGTGTGCCAGTCATGGCTCCAATAACTTGACACATTATAACTCATTTAATTTTCACAATACTCTTCTGAGAAAGGCATTATTATTATTATTATTATTATTATTATTATTATTATTATTATTTTATAATTAAGGAAGGTGAGGCACTGAGAAGTTAATTGATGTGAATGAATCCCGCAGATAGAAAATAAGGGTACTGAGTTTCAAAACTAGGTAATTATTCAATAGAGGATGTGGTTGAGAGCAGTACAGATATACTAGAGAACATTAGCACTAGCTTGGAATGTAAATCCATTGGAGCAAATGGGATCACGCAAGAAGAGAATATAAAGAGAAAAGCGAGACCAGAAAAACGTTTGAAAAATGCCAACATTTGGAAATACAAAATAGGAGATGCAAGAGCAAAAGAGACTCAAAAGGAGCAGCAAGTAAGGTAGAAGAAACACTTGGGTGAGTGTTCTTCCAGAAGGTAAGAGAAAAGAGCATTTCAAGAAAGAGAAAATGGTCAATTGCTTTGCTTATTATATCACAAAAGATAAAGAGAGAAATGTATCTATTGGGTTTTTCAACAGAGTGATCACTGGTGCCTAGAATAATGTGTAGAATGAAGAGAAGAGTCATACTTGAGAGGGGGATAAAGAGATGGAAGTGGTGTGTGCAGCAGTTTGATTATGAAATGGTGGGCACTTGGGATGGTAGCTGGAAGAGGAAGTGATGACAAGGGAGAATATGTTTTTAAATACAGAAGGAGGTACTGAAGTATGTTTGCATGCTCTTGGGAACGATACAGTAGAAAGAGAGGAGTGAAGTAGACACATGGGAGAGAAGGGATGACTGAGACTTTAAATATTTGGAAGGCAAGAGGAAAAGGGAAGCAGAGCCCAGGTGGAAGTTCTTTCTGTGTTTGTAGGAATAACGTTTTCTCCACTGTCCTGGAGATCAAGGAGAAGATGGATGTAGAGTCAGGACTGTGGTCTTTTACATAATCAATGACACATAAAGTAAAGTCATCCATTAAGGATGGCAGCAGACACTTTAAGAGGATGAGGCCAAGGAATTATAGCAATGAGGGTAATTACTGAGGAAGTGCTAGTAGGAATTCGTGTTCAATCTGTATGTTTGAACCTGGTGTTTCAGCTGTGATGCATTTTATCCTTCTGCAAGATCAGAGCTGTGTTCTAATAACTGGTCTGAAAATATTGTTAATTAAAGATATAGCATAAAGAGGGGATAGTGTAGGCCCTAGGAACGGGATGTTCTTGTCTGGAAGTTAGTCTGAAATGTGTATGCATCTCCTGCTCTGTTGTAGAAATGATTGACAACTAGTATGAGGCTGAGCTCACTGGAAGGTGGGATGGTGGGAATCCAACCAGGCGGAGCAGGGTTCTGGCTACAGTTTGAGAGCCTCTCAACTTTCACTTGAAATCTGAAAGTCCTATGGAACTATGATATACCCTTTGTCCTCCAAATTTTTCCTTTTTTCTTTTTCTTTGAAATACATCTATATGTGTAACCATGTTTTAAATTCTGGAGCTACAATTCTAGTCTAGACATCAATTTACTCCTGGAGAACTCTGAGTGACGAATCAGCCTCTTCACTCCTTCTTCCACTGCACCCTGCACATTTTCAGGATAATATCTCCAAGACCTCATATTTATCACATTCCCCAACATTTATAACAATTTCCAATTTATGTCAGAATAAAACTGAATTTCTCTGGCTTGAATTCAAGGCTATCCATAATCTGGATCCAGGCTGCCAATCCAGCCTCATTTCCTAATTTTGTATATGACATTCTCATAGTGAAGAAAGGCTTGGGAAGCAGCCAGCTCCAAGTATGGATCCTGCATCTTACTTCCTATGACCATGAGAAAGTTACCTAAATTTTAGAGATTGCAGTTCCTCATTTCTAAGGTTGTGCTGATCATCTGAGAAAGTTATAAATATTAAATGAGGTGATGTACTTAGTGTACTCCACAGAGTTCCAGGTACATGTTTAGCCCTAAAATAAAAGGATCTATTTATGGTTTATATTACTACTTTTAGTAACCGGGATAATACATTTAATTAATTTACTGTTCATTAGTGAGTTTATTTGTCTCTATTATCTTTCTATAATTATAGGTAAACACTGAATATTTTGTTTAGGGTTAACAATGAAAATTTTCAGGGTTGGCTTTTATTTCAACATTTTTCAGAAAGATCTGAGAAATTGATTAGGATGATGTCCTTCTGGCAGTTTCAATTTCAGTAATTAGCACTCCAATTGAAATTCATTTCCTTAAAACCTTTTAAAATGAATTTAGATATTGAAATTTGTATATATCACCTCCCTCCATTCACTCATTTTTTTATTTATTAATTCATTCAACAAGAATTTACTGGAAGTCTTATTTTGTGAAGCACTGGGAAGGGTACAGGAAACATGAAGAGTAAGATGAGAATCTGTGTCTGGGATAGCTAGTTGCCCCCAAATATCTGTTCTCCATTCTTCTATGGAAGTAGAACTTTAAGCTGAGCATATGTAAGTAAAGATTACATTTCCTAGTCTTCTTTGCAGCTAAGAAGTTATTTGGCTATATTCTGCTTAATGTGAAATATATTAAAGTGATGAGTGACACACTCCCAGAAAGTTCTTCATAAGAAAGCTTGAGCATACTCTTTGCCCTTTTCTCCTTCTCTTATTTCTCTAAACAGCAGTTTATATTGTAGAGTGATGTCTACCATGTTGGGCCATGAGGGTAAAGACCATACTTCGGGGAGGTGGAGACTAAATGCTGAAAGCAGATTGGATTCAGAGACATGCTAAAGGCACCCCATCTGCCCTGGACTGCCTATTCCTGGACTTTGTCTTGACAGAAAATTGACCCAATTTTGTTTAAGCCAACATCTTTGGATCTCTGTTACTTGAAGCTGAGCCTAATTCTAATTGATACCCACTCCCAGCCTTTCTTCCAAAAGCTTACAACCTCATGGGACAGACATGTTTATATGGAAACTAATTACCTACATGAAGAAGACTTAGGAAGCTGAACTAATATTACTTTGTTAACAAATGGATTTTAACATTTTGTTTGTATTTTCAGTCAGTAATTTGAACACCATTTTTAGTTTAGCTGTTTCTATAGAATGCCAATAGAAATAATTGACAAAAAGACTTTTAAATTGAGTTGTTTACTTAAAATAATCATATTGGATTGGGATGCCTGGGTAGCTCAATCAGTTAAGCATCTGATTTTGGCTCAGGTTATGATCTCAGTGGTTCTTGGGTTTGAGCCCCACATCAGGCTCTGTGCTGACAGCTCAGAGCCTGAAGCCTGCTTTGGATTCTGTGTGTCTCTCACTGTCCCTCCCCCACTTATGTTGTCTGTCTCTCAAAATAAATAAACATTAAAAAAATTTAAAAATCATACTGAAAATTTAAAAAAAAGGATCCATAGTCACGTATAAATGCAGGTACTAAGACGTGAACTGCATTCTTACCCACAGCCTTCATAAAAATCTTTTACCAATTCAGGTCCTTAAATAGTTAGCCTACATAAAGGTTGTAAGTGTGGCTTTCATGGTATTTTTCCATTCTTCGCTGAAAAATATTATTTTACTCCATTTAATTTAAATGCCAAATACTTAATTAGCATTTGTATAAATATTTTCACTCTTATAACAGTTAGCTCTTTCATGTTCATTTAATTCTGTTCAAAGGTTAATTCCTTTTTTTGCTATTTGCTCGATGGTGACAGGTAATAAATGGTGAATTATATCCATAATTATTGTTATCAGGAGGAATGATTACATTTATCAAAAGCATACATAGCAATAAGTTTTACCTTATTCTAAAGATTCATTTTAAAAATTCATAATAAATCTCATGATAACTTTTCAGGTAACACTTGCTGTATGTCACTATCATGCAGTAAATATGAGTAATTTATAAAACCATCTTAAAGTGGCTTCAAAATGAGGACAAAAAAGAAAAAGTCACATCATTCAAACTAATCCTTTTCATAAGCTTATTTTTAAAAAATTCGGGAGCTTCAAAAAACTATTAACTACAGATTCATCATAAACTCTCACTATTAAGTTCTATCAAAAAAAGCAGAAATTCTGTTTCAAAAGACTATAAAAATAAGGTTACCCATTATATAACACATATTTGAAAGTAAATTTTCACTGGGAAACAGAGCCAAAATCCAGCACCATGCACTGCACCCATTTCCCTATCCTATTTTCAGGGCCTGTGCTTAGCCACTTCAAAGTATCTATCACCTGATACTTATGCTAATAAAATTTGGCATGGGGATGCCTTTTGTTTCTGGGGATGCCTTTGCTCAAAAAGTTCCGTGTGGTCGATTGTAGTGTCCTATTCTCACACTTGCAATGGGGTTAGCCTTATGACTGCTTAAGCCAATGGAATTTCAGTGCACACTGATACAAGCAGAGTCTTAGCAAGTGCTGGTACTTCATACTTTGCTCTCTTGGATTGCTTCCACCATCATGTGAAGCAGGCTAGGATGAGAGAGAGGTCTACCCATCCCAAACATTTCGTCCATCCGAGCTAGACATTGGCAAGGTGTCAAATTGGACCATCTAGTCATAACTGAGTATAAAGGCAAGTGAGTTAGGCCAAGCAAAACTAGTAGAAGAATTGCCCATTCAATCTACAGAATTGTGGGAAATAATATGATTGTTGTTTTAATAAAAATTTGGGGTGAATTTTTAGGCAACAATAGATTACTAATATAGAAATTGGCCTTTAGTAAGTTGATCCACTCATCTATTAGGCCAAATATTCCTAGGTGATGCAGGGGTTAGTAAAACCAGTGAATTCTGTGGGAGTAAGTGCCTTGAAGCACATCTTTTACATAAAATGAGTTCCTTGGTTGGAAACAATGTTGATAGAAATCTCTGGGGTGAAGCTGACTTTCTTTTATACCATAGGTGGTGGTTTGGGCAGTAATATAGCCAGCAGGAAAGGCAAATCCATTGCCTTTGAGGATAAATCATTATTCCCTCTACAATGGAAGACATCTAATATAAATGAGATTAGACTCAGTCTTCTAGGATAAATGATTTTTTTGTGTCCATAAAATTGAATCATCATTCTTATTAAGTTAAGTAAAAAATAAATTAATTAAATTATATTTTAAATTAACATTGAAAAGGGACATATATACATAGGATGGACTGAGGACAGGGTTGACTTTGTGCCATCTCTTGCACATTAACAGAAAAGTGAATCCAGAGTTGCAACAGTCTTTCCATCATTCCAAAAACATTACCGAGATTTGAAAGTGGAATATTAGCATACAGCTCATGTCATTGTAGTTCTAAATGTCAGCTTGTTTGGTGGGGAGACTGTACTTATCACAAGGGATATTTTATAGTGGGCTCTTAATAATAAAGATGCTGTTGGTTAGGCAGAGGTAAAGCCCCAGTTGTTGCTGGGTTGCCACAAAACTAAAAAGAAATTCTGCCCCAGCAAGGAAATTCCATGATATATCCCTGTGTCTGGATTAAGTTGCCAGTCAGTCATGAATAACTGCATTCTAATCTGGCAAATAAACCACAGAGAATATTAAAACTTCCCTTTCTCATTGTTGTGGCCAGAATCCATGTCTGTTATGTCATTCACCAGAATGTTCTCTGTGATGTCAGCCACTAGAGGAAAAGCACCAGATACATGAAATGTTTCAATAGTTGAAAACAGGTGGCTGATTCATGAATTGACATAGGCTAGTTATAAGAAACCATATGGTGTTCTAGAGAATTCTAGAGAATTTCTTTTTCAGATTCTCACAGGCTCAAGAAGCTAATGTATCTGATGTAAAAATATGAGTGAAACAAAGACCTAAAGTCTCTTTTCTCATTACCTATGTATCTATCAAAAAACTAAGAAAACAAAGAAAATGTTGGGAAGCACTGAATTTCCATCAACTCAAAGTCATATGCCCTTTGGGGTTGTGTAGCCCAAGAATTTCCAGTCTTTTACTGATTGCTAGTCTACCTATCTTTTATCAGTAACTTTGATACAACTTTCAAAAGTCATTTTTGAATATATTGCCTTCTAGTTAAAATCCAGTGTGGGAAATCTTATGGTCTTGAGGCAAATCAGAAGAAGGAAACTCAGAAATGTCTCTGTAGTCTTTTTACATATTACCAGAAACAGTGGAGCAATGTGGCAGAATACAACTTACATTATCCTTAGCCAAGCTATGATCTTTGTGTGAAGGTCACATAAATATATTCTAAGGTAGGCAAAGACTTAAGAAATAATAATATTCACAAGCCCTTCCTGAGTATTTTACTTAAAGAATAAGAAAATAAAGTTTAAAAACTCAGAGATGGGTAAACATGTAATAAAGCCGGGACTGACAAATTATAGCCAGTAGGCAAAATTCAGCTATGGTTGGTTTTTGTAATTAAAATTTTATTGGAATGCAGCCACACCCATTGTTTATGCACTATCTGTGACTGCTTTCACATTAAAAATGTCAGAGTTGAGTATCTGTGATAAAGGATGCATGGTATATAGGACCTAAACTACTTAAAATCTGGTCCTTTACAGAAAAGTTTGCCAGCCCTTGATCTAGTCCAATATCTATCATGTGGGCTCTGGAGGTTCTTTCTGGTGGATCCAGGACATTCTTACAGATGGGCCATCCACAGATTGTCTTTCTACACCCTTGGTCCATTTTCCTTGTCCCTCTTCCTCTTGTCTCCGGTAGCTACAGCCCTCTTAATTAGAGAACTGCTATTCACTAAACTCTTTTATCTAAAGACTCTTGCTTGTATTTAAGAATTTTTCATGTCATTTATTTGATTTTTTAAAAAATCTCTTCTTTAGAAAACCTAATTGTCTTTTTTTTAATGTTGTTTTTATTTATTTCTGAGAGAGAGAGAGACAGTGTGAACAGGGGAGGGTCAGAGAGAGAGGGAGACACAGAAAATGAAACAGGCTCCAAGCTCTGAACTAGCTGTCAGCACAGAGCCCAACACGGGGCTTGAATCCATGAACCGTGAGATCATGACCTGAGCCGAAGTCAGATGCCCAACCGACTGAATGACCCAGGTGCCCTTAATTGTCTTTAAGATGAGTGAGAAGACATCCATCTAACAAGGTCCTATGTTTCTGTACTTTTAGGGTAGATGAATTATTTTTGTAATTTTTCACTGTCTGAAAGATTTTCTTTTAATTAAATATTACTTGACCAATTTAATTTATAGATCCACAAAGAGGAGAGTGTTGCATATTTTCTTCCTTCCTTCCTTCCTTCCTTCCTTCCTTCCTTCCTTCCTCCCTCCCTCCCTCCCTCCCTCCCTGTCTCCTTGTCTCCCTCCCTCCCTCCATCAGTCCCTAACTACCTACTTACCTATCTATTCTTTAAGGAACTGTTATGCTGGGCTCTAGTTTTATGTATCCAGCTTTTGGTTTTGCAGGGCTTAAAGATTGTGTTGAATTTAAGGCTTTAAGGGGGGGGCTACTTTCAACCTGTTTATTAGAACTTTTGTCTAACAAATATCAAAAGCAATTAATATTTCCTATATGCCAGACATATAGAACTAAAGGTTTTAGCCATATTAGTTTATTGTTACCTATCATATCTCTACAGAATAGATACTATTATTAACAAGTTTACTTTATAAACTTTGAGGTTAAGTAATCTGTTTATGGTCACCATAAACTGGTAGAGTAAGGGTTAAACCTGGACCTTCTTTTCTTCTGTTGTATTTGCTGTGGAGGGTAACATTTGCCTAGTTGTCCCATTCAAATCCCTTAACTTGCACAGAGGGAAAAATAAGACTCAGAATGAAGTTACTTTTTCATAGGGAATCCATGATGGGTTAGTGAGGACTGGTACTCAGATCTCATGATGACTAACTTTGTAACTTTTTTTCAAAGATTGAAGGCCTACTGTCCTCCATTTTTGTCCTTAGGAAAGCCATAAATTTTTATAGCTATGGCTTCCATGTATCTGTGTGACCTTGCTCATGACATGCCTCTGGGACACATTCAGAGTGCTTCCTTGTAAGTGGGTATGTCATGTATCTAGTCATCAAGTAGGAAGTATTTAATTTGGTAGAGTACCAGTGACTATCTCCAATTTAGAAAGTAAAGAAATGTATTTTTCATGGTTCAGATGTTTTTGTAAACCCATATTCTTTTCATGACTTCTTGTGGAAGAAATATTAATTTAACTAAGAGTGTGTGTGTTTCCATGCTGTTACTGCTTAATTAGGTTGATTAGAGTCAAGATTTTCCATACTCAAGACAAAATATGTGTGGGCAGGTAATTCATTTTAAATGGCCATAATATGAATTTGGAATGCCTAGGATAATAGGTCCTTATTAATATACTGCTAATAACTCATTGTAATTACAGCTCAGCAGAAGATCTTGATAACACTACATGGAGTGATTTTTTTTGTTATTACCATTGTTCACAATCTCTCATTTATTTTGCATTTTGTAAGTTTGTATTGTTATTTTTCATATCCTTACTTGATAAATTAATGAAATATAAGTTACATGTAGGAGAGATATTTAACAGGATTTCTGTTATAATCTAGGGACTGACAAATAACAAGCCACACAAGCCATAACAGGTTCATAAGTATAATCTTCCCATTGCTTGTTTTTGTGAATAAAGTTTTATTGAAAGTCTGCCATACTTACGCATTTATGTGTTGTCTGTGGTTGCTTTTCTAAGAGTTAAGTAGTTGTGGCAAAGACCAAGAGCTCATGATCTCTAAAATACTTACTATCTGGCACTTCATGGAAAAAGTAAAATGATCTATTTTATTTAATAAATTATCTTAGGAAGGTATTAAATGAAACATATTTCCAATTGGTCAAGCAAAATTAAAGTTTCTTTGGGACTTCACATCATCATCCATAAAGTGCTCCTTGGCTGAATTTTGTTGGAAGTATAATTAAATCTTTCTCTTCATGAAGAGCAATCAGGAGACTATGGCCCAGAATGTCCTTGTACAAAATTGCATTTTATGTTATGCTGCTGATTCTTTCTTCTTTTAAACATTGAGTCTGTTAGGTTAAAGTGAACTATTAAAGAGGAAATTCATTAATATACTAGTGCTGTATATGTCTCCTATGTGTGGCAACTATATAATTTATAATTCTATCTGGGACTCTTTTGAAGGGCCCCATTGGCATGGGGGTGGTAAGCTGAGATAATTTGATGACCTCTGGAACAGAACAGGCAGTTGGCAGACATCCAGTTAAATATCTCTCCCTTACATAATTGTTATTTCAGAAATTGATATAATGGGATATTTTGTCACCAGACCTAGATACCATATTACATCTCTTTTAGAATTATCCAGTTCTTTAGCCACCTTTGATTAATACATTAGAATAGTCGTCTTCAGGATTATTATAACAAAGCTTTGTTTTGAAGCCTTGTGTAGAAACCTATTACTTGAAGCTCAGGAGATGGAAATAAACTGTTTGTAGAAGGATCAAGGGGCAGGAGCTCCAAATGCTCAACATCTGCTTCTTCTAGTGGTTTCTAATCTACTTCTGTGAAGTCTCCAGAATTCCAAGGAGTACAATTTAAAAACTTCTGAATGAAAAGAAAATAGTTCAAAATAAGTTTGTGTCTCTCAAACATCATTCACAGCATTTAGAACATCCAAGTCTCTCACTAAAAGGAGATGCCAAGACATGGGTATCATGAGCTGCATTACAGAATGGCTCTAGAGAAATAAGTAAAAATTGTCATAATAATAACATACTGCAGTCTTCTTAGTGGCACTGAAAATATAGTTATGAAAATACAGTACCTGTTGGATGTAGCTATGAATGCTGTAGGATTTGGTAGGTTTGGCAACTAATCTTGGCTACTCCCATATCTGCCTTCACCTTGAATAGGTCATTTCATTCTCCAAGTCCTGTTTTTTTCTATGTACTGAACCTTAAAATTCTTTCTGAGAGGCCTCTCCTAAGGGTAAAGTGGGGGGAACTAAGCTTATTGCTCCTAAGTTCACATTTCCTGGGTTTTAGAAGTTAAGTATCAGGTTTCCAGAACACTTTGGGAATCCTAAACCATGGTATATTTCTTTTAGATAGTGGGATGACTTGAGTATATGGTGTAGACACTCACCATCAAGTCATATATACAAATAGATGGAGATCTCAATAAAAAAATTTAAATATTGTACACTCCCAGATATGTCTTAGGAACCACATATGTGTTTGGTACATAAATTATCCTGCATCTATATAAGCAGCCTATGAACATATGGGTGACTTGGAAATTGCTCTAGATTTCTTTAAAGCTACATTTGCTATACTTTACATATTTCTCCAGTTTTACAATGGACAGTGCTAAACCTCTGCCATCAATGTGTTGTTGGAGCCTCAGAGCAGGATGGAACAAATGTATATCAGTTCCCAAGGCCTTGAATAGCCTTCTAGTTTTTGGTTTCTCCACACATGAAGTTTCTGAAATGTATCTCTAAGGCTCTGCATTTTGATATCAGTTATTTATGGGAATTAACATGGAGAGATGGAACAGCAGGTCTGTGTGGGATGGTGGCAAATTGGAGTCTAAAAATGAGTGACGTTTGTTGTAATGAGGTACATACATTTGAGACAGAGGGTGGTTGAGGCAGAGGGAGAGAGAAGAACATAATATGATCTGGTTTATTTAAAGACTTTGGATGAAAAATAAATGACTCAAATATGCTCAGGTAGAAGGTCTCCTCTTTATTTTTATACAAATGTCTTGTCATTCCAGAAAGACACAAATAAGGCAACAAGAGAACATAATATATTTATAGGAAAAATCACTATTTCTCTTTTATTATAAGTTCTGTAGTCTTGTTTCTATTACATGCAATTCATTGGTATATTTCTTGCTCAGATGGACCCAGATATGAAGGCAACATAAGCCTGGGTGCTGTGTTTCACCTCAGAAGCAAGGAAGCCCAAAGAGATAAATTTTACTTTGCCATAAACCTGGACACCCCGCTATGGTATATTTGTTACTTATAGGCAATTTACAAGAGAAATTAAGCTCTAATCAGTTGAAAAATTACAACCAAATGGCAGGTCTTTATAAATAGTATACCATGGTAACTGTGCTGGGATTATCTAATTCATTAAGAGCAATATATAATAGAGGACAGATCCTCTCTTTAATTAGCTAATAACACTAAACTCTCAAGTGGGTGGGCAATAAACTTCTCAGGTTGATTACCTAGTGTTGTATGTGTAATCACTGCACTAATGTGAACACTCTTGCTGGGTTGAACTGGGGTTCTCTTTTCCTTTCAGAAGACTAAAAGATTGACTGATATCTTTGCCAGGAACTTTTCCTTGAATGTAGTTCTATAGTAGAAGTAATAAAAGTAATGTGAAATTGATACTATTGTAAGTACTTGGCTGAACAGAGAAGTCAATGCCCTAGATGAAGAACTTCTGAACTGAGAGGTCTGCAGAAAATGGCTTGGCCTCTTGAATGGTGTTGTGGTACCATAAGAATGATCAAAAGAGATCTGTCACACAGTGGTTGCTGAAGACCAAGAATTTTACATACAAGCCTGTGAGATAAATACTGTTCTCATGACTGTTTTACAGGTGAGACAGTTGAGGTCTGGATAGATTAAGGGCATTGTTCCTGTTCATATGACTGGGACATAGCAGGGATGCAAACATAGCCAGTCTGGGTCCTGAGTCAACTTTGCATATTGAACCACCATACCAGTTGTTCTCAGACTTTAATGCGTGTTCAGCTTACCTGGGGATCTCACTAATATACTGATTCTTATTTAGTTGGTTTGAGATAGGGCCTGAGAGTGCATTTCTAGCATGTTCCCTGGGGATGACGATACTTCTGGTATCTGGGCACATTTTGAAGAGTGAGGAACAAGACTACAGAGCCTGTTGCCACTTATGAGAGAAGGACAATAAGGAAATAGTTGGTTATCTGGCCAGAATCATTAAGATGAGCAGTTTTCTTAAAATGTGCTCCCTTGACTCAGTATCTATAACTCTCCAGGTTCAGTTTCCTCTTCTTTAAGTGAGGATCCTTCCCACACCTCACAGATGGGGTAGGAATGTGGGGTCTGTGCAGACAACATTGAGAAAGCCCCAGGAATGGATTGGCAGCAATGGCTGAATGCCTCCTACCCAGTGGCTCCATCTCAGATGGGAGGGAAACTGGTTGGTCCATGCCTCATGAAGGAGCAGGGAGGGAAGGGAGGGTTGGAATGGGGTAGCAAACAAGAATTAAGCCTTTTCTCTGTAGGACATTTCAGAACCAATTTTTCAAAGTTGTCTCATGACTTTCAGCAGATCTTTCTCTAGCAGTTTCTAAGCTTCCTAGTTACACTCTTTTTGCAATTTCTGGGAATATGGAGAGGTTTGCAGAAAGAAGGGAAGTTTCAGAGTGTGGGCTGGATGAGGTCACAGGGCTGCTGAGGAGCAGATGCCTGGAGGCTCCCATTTTCCATTTTGAGAAAGCAGCAACTCGACTGGCACTGAGAAGGACCTTGAAGACAGAGAGTCAGGATGGTGGTCCTAAAAGCAGATTCTATGTGGCCAGGCCTTCAGTGATCCACCCAGTTTCTGAAACAGGAAAATGTGCATAGATATTTATGATAATAGCTACCATTTTGAAGGCTTTTTTCTATGTAAGATGCTATGGTGAAAGTATTATATGCTTGTAACTAGTACAATGACTTGTAACTTGCTTTTTAAATATGAAGCATATAAGGATCATGGAGGTGAAGCTGTTTGCTCAGATGGCAAGCCCAGAGTGCCAGAGCTGTGGTTTGCAGGGACACATGTGTAGTGAACCCACACTCAACTGCCTGGTTCTCCTGCCTCACTGCAATGATAAAGTTAGGATACCTAAACTAGTGCTTTCCGACTCTTGTTTTTAAAAAGACAGGTATACTGAACCACTCTGAGAAATTACGATTCAAAATATTTGGGGTGGGACTAGGGTGTTTATAGATACTTAGGTACATTTAAAAAGCTCATAGGTGATTCTAATGCACACCAAAGAGTGAAGGTCACTGCTTTCCACTGTGCAGTGTGTTATAGCTGGCACCATGCTGCCCTTGTTCACCATCTTATTCATCTTTATGGCAACACAGGCCCAGAGACAGGTACTGGTACCCTCACTTCATAAGTGGGAAGGCAAGACTATGGGGGGTGAATGGACTGCACAGGACTGAAACAGGAATGCAGATCTTTGCACCTAACCTCGATCAAATGCTGTGATCAAATGCACCTTTCTCCTAACAAAATTAGAACTCAGGCCAAAGTAGACAAAGAATTGTAGGAAGTAGCAAATTTTAGGAGGTTATATCAGCCCATCCAGGGTATTTGGCTTTCACTTATATATTTTTTTATTTTTTTTAAAAAAAAGTTTATTTAACTTTTTAAAATAAAAGATGTGGGAAGATGCAGAGAGAGAGAGAGAATCAGAGAGAAGCAGGATCTGCACCACCAAGGCAGAGCCTGATGAGAGGCTCATGAACTGGGAGATCATGACCTGAGCTGAAACCAAGAGTGGGGCATTTAACAGACTGAGCCATCTAGGTGCCCCATTTGAATTCCACTTTATAAGACCAGGGATGGAAAACTAGATAAGGGACACCAGGTAATAAGGAGTTGTAAGCAACCACTTCTCTCTTTTTCATATCCATGAAATGGGGATAATGGTGGACTTTACGGGCATTGTAAGCCAAAAACCAAACTTGTATGAAAATGTTTTGAAAACTGTAAAACACACGGTAAATAGACGACATTGTTAAATAGACAAAGCTTTTAATAGCAAAATCACCGAGAAAGCAATCTTGGTTGATATCACAAATTCAGTCCCTTCCATCTAATGCCAGAAGAAGGCTAAATTCAAATAGGAATTTATTCCTTGGCTTTCTTAGATGAAGGTAGAAAATGTAGGCAATTCTTAAACTTTAGTGGGAGCATTCATTATAATAGTGGGATCTAAGAATCAGCAAACTGGGTCTTGCTTTTCCTGTCGAAGTGGGTCATCTGTATTTCTTTACTCACTTTTTAAATTGCTCGGTGACTGCTCTGGCACAGATGTCAACATGTGAGAGACGGGGGAAAAGAGGTAAAGATAGAAGGAGTGTCTTATTCTCTAAAAACCTGATTACAAATGGTGCTGACTTGTCTATTAACACTCACTGTCCTCTCCATGACCTTGTCTCACACTGACTTTGATGATCATCCATGTCTTGATAACCCCCATATTTTTTTATCTACATATGTTGTTGAGCATAGTGGCTGGCACATAGTGGGCATTCAAACTATTTGAATGAAATAAATCCATATCAGCTGCAGCAAAGTGTAGCTGCCTAGAAAGAAGTGTAGTGTTTCTGCTGAATTATTTTACTTAAATATTAGGTACACATATCAGGCATTTAAGATGGAAATAAAATTCAGGGCCAGTGAGGTGATTTTTATTATTGGAAAGTTATAAACTTAGAAAATCCTTAGCAGCCAGATTTAATAAATATATTTGGAGATGTTTGCCTATCCTCTGTCAGTTTTGGGAATAGTGTAAACAATTCTTCCATCTTTCCAATGGTTCTGTTGGTCTCAATTTATACAGTATAAGAATGTTCTGTTTTTAGGAATATTACAAAGATGATGCATACAGATGATCCAAATCTTGGATCTGAGGCTTGGGATTTTATGTGTGTAAATCCACACTCATGAAATGATATGGCCTTATGCTAACTCCATTTTTTTTTAAGGATAGCCTCTTGTGTGTTTTGTTCAAGGAGAAAGAAATGGGATTTGGACTTGGAAGAGCTGATTTTAATCTTCTGCTCTAGCATATACTATATATGAGATCTTCAGCAGAGTAATTAATTTTTCACTAACTCAGTTTTCTCATCAGCAAAATGTAATATGAACTACCTACCTACCTCACAGAGCTGGGTGAGGATGAGGATTACATGGGGTATGTAATAGTAGGCAATGAACAAACGTATTTCTTTTCTCTGTAGATTGTATTCATTTTCAACACAATGGAAAAAAATAGTTGAGCTTTCAAGAGTACAACATGCCCTTGGGCCAGCAATTACTCACCTAGTACCAAAATACCCATAAAAATATTCAATATATATGTAAAAATATTACTCTTTAAGCATTATTGTTAATTCCTTTTGTAGGCCTAATAAACATGTTAATGAAGTATACTGTGCATAAATAGCAGTGCAACAATTAATAAATGTTTAGCTAATTGGAACACATGTATTTAACCACCAAATAGATTAAAAACATAAAATATCAGCACCCTAGAAAACCTCTTGCCTCTAATCAGTCACCAACATTACACTGCTTTCCAGATATAACCCTTAATGTACTACTAGTATCATCAATTATTTTTTGACTACTTTTGAACTTTATATGGGAATCCTATGATCTGTACTTCTTTGTATCTGACTTCTTTCATTCAGCATTGTGTTTAATTTTTTAATGTTTATATATTTTTGAGAAAGAGAGAGAGAGACAGGCAGACAGACAGAGTATAAGCAGGGGAGGGGCAGAGAGAGAAGGAGACACAGAATCCAAAGCAGACTCCAGGCTCTGAGCTGTCAGTACAAAACCTGATACAGGGCTTGAACTCACAAATGATGAGATCATGACCTGAGCTGAAGTCAGAGGCTTAAGCTACTGAGCCACCTAGGCACCCCCTCATTCAGCATTGTGTTTAAGATTGGTGTGATAACTCTTTTTGTTGTGTTTGTAAGATGCATTGTATATATGCATTATATTGTATATAGCAACAGTTTATTCAATTTCTAGTTGTAGACAATTCCATTTCATGAAAGGAGAAAAAATTACTTACCATTATACTGCTGACAGACAATTAGGCTTTTTATGGCTTTTGGCTATTATAGATAATGCTGTCATGGCCATTATTATGCATGTCTTTTGATTTGTGTCAATACAGTAAGGCATAGTTGACTGGAAAGATATAGGATATTTCTTCTAGCATAATTCAAATAAGAATTAAGAGAAAAGATGTCAGGTGTTTGGAGTGAACAATATCCAGATCCAAGGAGGTGAGTTTTTATTAGAATAGATAACTTTATGATACATCTTGATATCTGGTGATTTAAGTCTTCTGACTCTGTTTTTCAAGGATTGTCTTGGCTGTCCTTGGTCCTTGACATTTCCATATAAATTTTTAAAATCAATTTGTCATTTTCCACAAAAGTGCTGTGATTTTTTTTAGTTAGGATCACATGGTATCTACAGATTAGTTTTGGAAAATATATATCTTTACAATAATGAGTATTCTAATCTGTAATGTTTATTTTATTCCAAATATTTAAATATCTTTTAATTTTTTCAATAACAAGTTAGGGTTTTATGTGTAGAACTCATATATTCACTCCCATCATCATCATCATTAATTTCTGGCTTAATTTCACTATTGTTATAAAATTTTTTTGTTATTTTAGCCTTTTTAAATTTTTTGAGACTTGCTTTAAGACCTAGCATATGGTTGATTATGGTTGTTACTTGTATACTCGAAAAGAAGTCATGTTATATATTTTTTGGATTCAATATTCAGTACATCAAGTGATCAATTTTGTTAATGATGTTGCTCAAATTTTCTATACATTTGTCAGATTTTCCCCTAATTATGTAATAGTCATTAAGAAATGGGTGTTAAAATGTCCCAACATGATTGTGGGTTTTGATTTCTCCTCTTATTTCTGTTTATTTTGTTTTATAGTTAAATTTTTAGTGTGCACACATTTAGCATTTTTATATCTTTTTGATGGATTAGTCTTTTTGCTCTTATGAATTGTGTTTTTATTTATATTGATACATTTTTACATGTATGAAACGAAGTTTAATTACATTTTATTTGTTTATATAGTTGACATGTGATATTATATTGGTTTCAGATGTACAAAATAGTGATTCCACAGTTCTACAAATTAGAGAATGCATGCCATGATATGTATATTTACCATCTGCTGTCATATAAAGTGATTAAAATATTATTGACTAGTCACTCATCATCAGGGAAATAGACAAACCACACTGAAATACCACCTCACACCGGTCAGAGTGGCTAAAATGAACAACTCAGGAAATAACAGAAGCTGGCAAGAATGTAGAGAAACAGGAACCCTTTTCCACTGTTGGTGGGAATGCAAACAGGTGTAGCCACTCTGGAAAACAGTGTGGAGGTTGCTCAAAAAATTAAAAATAGAACTACCCTAAAACCCAGCAATAGCACTACTAGGAATTTACCCAAGGGAAACAGTAGTGCTGATGCATAGGGGCACAAGTGCCCCAATGTTTATAGCAGTGCTTTCAACAATAGCCAAATTATGGAAAGAGCATAAATGTCCATCAACTGATGAATGGATAAAGAAGATGTGGTTTATATATGCAATGGATATTACTTGGCAGTGAGAAAGAATGAAATCCTGCCATTTGCAGCAATGTGAATTGAACTGGCTGATATTATACTAAGTGAAATAAGTCAGTCAGAGAAAGACAGATATCATATGTTTTCATTTATATGTGGATCTTGAGAAACTTAACAGAAGACCACACGGGAAGGGAAGGGGGAAAATGGTTATAAACAGAGAGGGAGGGAGAAAAACCATAAGAGACTCTTAAATACAGAGAACAAACTGAGGGTTGATTGGGGGGTGCAGGGGAGAGGGGAAAACGGATGATGGGCATTGAGGAGGGCACTTGTTGGGATGAGCACTGGGTGTTGTATGTAAGTGATAAATCATGGGAATCTACCCCCAAAACCAAGAGCACACTGTATACACTATATGTTAACCAATTTGACACTAAATTATATTAGAAAACAAAAACAGACAAAAGAAAAAAACAAAAACAAACCAAAAATCTAAAAAAAATATTGACTAAATTCCTTATGTTGCACTTTTCATCCCATGATTTATTCATTTTAAAACTGGAAGTTTCTGCCTCTTAATCCCCTAATGAATACTTTTTAATTAAACTTTTTTTGTGTGATATTTGTATAGTTACATGAGTTTTACCTTGGTTGGTGCTTACATGATATATATATTTCCCCTCCCTTTACTTTCAACTTTTATATATTTATGTACTTAAAGTTTTTGTCTTATAAGCATTGAGGTAGGCAGAATTCTAAGATGATCTGACCCTCACTTTCATACAATCTCCTTTCATTGAATGAGAGTGGAAGTTGGAATATAATGAGATATCACTCTCCTACTTATGTTATATGACAGAAGAGATTTTGCAGGTGTAATTAGAGTTACTTATCAGTTGACTCTGGGTGATCTAGGTGAGCCTAATCTATCCTATAACCTCTTTAAAAGCAACATGTTTACAGGTGAGCAGCAGAGAAGTCAGAGAGAATCAAAGCATGGGAAGGATCAGAGCAGAAGAGACATTCCATTAGTGGTTCCGAAGACAGAGGGCACCACCTGGAAGGGAATTGAGAGCATCCTCTAGGATCTGAAAGCAATGAATAGGTGACATCAGTAAGAAATGGGGACTTCAGTTCTGTAGCGGCAGGACACTGGTTCCTACCAACAAGATCAAGGAGCTTGGAAGTAGAGTCTTTCCCAGACCACCCAGATGAGAATGCTGGCTGGTTGACACCTTAAAGTATTCTATCACATTTTTTTCTTTCTTTCTCATCTTTTTTTCTGGAAGTGTGTGTGTGTGTGTGTGTGTGTATGTGTGTGTGTATTTGTGAAAGACAATCTTGTTTACCATTATCTTTAAAGTGTAGCTCTTCTGGGGCGCCTGGGTGGCTTAGTCGGTTAAGCGTCCGACTTTCGCTTAGGTCATGATCTCGCGGTTCGTGGGTTCAAGGCCCGTGTCGGGCTCTGTGCTGACTGCCAGCTCAGAGCCTGGAGCCTGTTTCAGTCTGTGACTCCCTCTCTCTCTGACCCTCCCCTGCTCACGCTGTCTCTCTCTCTCCTAGAAATAAATAAAACATTTAAAAAAAAGTCCTTTGCTGACTGTAAAATTCTCTTTTTTTGCAGCATGGAACTCAATATTTTGGTTTCACCTGTTCTATGAACTCTCAAAAGCTCTGTTTGGCTTCACAGCCTCTCAATACTGTTTTCTGCTCAGTTTTGCAGGCTCTTAATTACTTTACCTTTTGAATCATCGGTATTCTGAAGGGGAACAAAAGCAAAAAATGTTAGGCTAATCCTTCTGCTTTTTCCTTACCTTGGGTGCTTTGTCACTGGAAGTCATCCTTGCCTTGGAATCTTTCTGATGGACTCAAACATCTTTCTATCTCTCTAATCTAACTCTAGATTTTGATACATATTGTCCATCAACCTATTGCCATCTATCTATACTGATAAATAGATAGAACTCCAGGTTCTAGTTTTTCTCCATAAAAGGTTAGTCTAAAACAAGCTTGTCTGCTTTTTTGGAAAGATAAACTTATTTGAAACATCATTCGTAATATCAAAATATTCAGTATAATTCAAACCTTCTTTTGTGGACGGCGGAGATGGGTAAATAGATTATGATACCATTAATCAATTCTCTGTAGTTGGCTAAAGAAAAAGACTAACTTAACCCTGTACATATTGACATGTGTATATTGACATGAAAAGATGTCTGTAATATAGCGTTAAGTGAAACAATTAAAATTCCAGAACAATAGGCATATTTTAAACCTATTTTTTGACAAAGATAAAACACTCTTTTAAAAAAGTGTGTATGCTTGTGAATGTGTTTTTATATTCACATAGATACTTTGGAAGGATTGATATACAGCGACTAAATACTAGTATTTGGTTCTTCTAAAAAGCAGAATGAGATGAATTGAGAGGGAAAGTTTTTACTTTTATTCTGTAGTCTAGGGAAGTATAGGGAAGTATTTGAATTTGGGAGCACTTAAATTACTTTTGGTTTATATTTTTAAAAATAAAATATTTTAAAGAGCTTACATGAAAATCTATGCCCTTCACCCTAGTCAAAATTCATCACTTCTATGTTTTAAGTAGAAATAACTAGGGGCACCTGGGTGGCTCAGTCAGTTGAGAGTCTGACTTGGTTTCAGGTCATGATCTCACCATTTCTGGGTTCCAGACCTGCACTGGGCTCTGTGCTAACAGCTCAGAGCCTGGATCCTGCTTCGAAATCTGTGTCTCCCTCACTCTCTGCCCCTTCCCCACTTGTGCTCTGTCTCTCTTTCTCACTCAAAAATAAAAACAAACATTAAAAAACAACAAAAAGAAATAATTGTATGCTAAATCAGCTTCATCCTGGAGTCTTCACCAGGAGTACCTAGACGCCTTTCTTCTTTTGATTACATAAAGTATCTAGTATCAAATTAGTTCTTCCTGTGTGGCTAGATAGTATGAATATTTGTAATTCATTATATTGATATAGTTTGGATAAACAGTGTTGATATTTTCAAGCAAGCCCAAACACTGACAATGTTCTACTGAATCAAGTGAACTTTTTTCATCAGTACAAATTAGTAGTTGAGAGCGGTCCTGGAGATGGCCATCTGAGTAGCATAACTCTAGTTATGCACTGCTGGACTATTATTCTAATTCAACTCCACATTTTTCTTGATAACCTTGGAACAAAGTTACAAAGATTCATCCACCCTGGATGCATTCCACAGGGCAACAAGGGAACCATAGGAGGAATCTTGAGTATGTAAATACGGACTCATCTTGTTCTCAGAACTCCCATCTTTTCATAGTTCGTTAACTCTTGTACCAAGAATATAAATTCTTTATCAAAATTCAAAAGTCAGACCAGTATTGTTCCAAAAGATAGAGAGCATCATTGAATTTTATATTAGATGGGAAAGAAGCACTTTCTGTTTGTGCTTCCTGCAAAATTAGTTCCAAGTATAGCTCAATGTGTATAACCGAAAACAAACCATAAAGAGTATCTTTTCTGTACAACAAAACATATTGCATAATTTCTTTAGTACTAGGATCTCTTAGTGAGTTTTATGTAAAAATCAATATATATGAAAACTGAGCAAAATCTAGCAATGTGTATATTATTTTGAAAATATAGGATGTCTCAGATGGCCAACAGACACATGAAACAATGCTCAGCATCCCTCCTCATCAGGGAAATACAAATCAAAACCACACTGAGATACCACCTTACACAGTTCAGAGGGGCTCAAATGAGCAAATCAGAGAACTCTAGATGCTGGCGAGGATGTGGAGAAATGGGCACCCTCCTACACTATTGGTGGGAATGTAAACTGCTGCAGCCCCTCTGGAAAACAGTGTGGAGGTTCCTCAAAAAATTAACAATAGAACTCCCCTATGACCCAGCAATAGCACTACTAGGAATTTACCCAAGGGATACAGGGATGCTGATGCATAGGGGCACATGTACCCCAATGTTCACAGCAGCACTCTCAACAATAGGCAAAACATGGAAAGAGCCTAAGTGTCCATCAACAGATGAATGGATCAAGAAGATGTGGTTTATCTATACGATGGAATACTACACGGCAATGAGAAAGAATGGAATCTGGCTATGTGTTGCAACATGGATGGACCTTGAGGGTGTTATGCTGAGAAAAATAAGTCAGGCAGAGAAGGACAAATACCATATGTTTGCACGTATAGGGGGATTAGGAGGAACTTAATGGAGGACTGTGGGGAGAAGAAGGGGAAAAATAGTGGGGGAGAGGGAGGGAGGCAAACCATGAGAGACTCTTGAATGCTGAGAACAAATTCAGGACTGATGGGTGTGGGCAGCATGTGGGGGGTGATAGGAATGAAGGAGGGCACTTGGGATGAGCACTGGGTGTTGTTGGAAACAAACTTAACAGTAAACTATTTATAAAAAAAAAAAAGAAAATATAGGATGTCTAGGGGTGCCTAGGTGGCTCAGTTAGTTACACATCCCACTCTTGGTTTTGGCTCAGGTCATGACCTCACAGTTGATGAGTTCGACCCCCACATGGGGCTCTGTGCTTATAGTGTGGAGCCTGCTTGGGATTCTATCTCTTCCTCTCTCTTTCACTGCTACTCCCCTGTGCGCTCTCTCTCTCTCTTTCAAAGTAAATAAATAAACTTAAAAAATTAAAAAATATGTAGGCTGTCTATTGTGTAAACACGATATTATTGTATCACTTGGGGATTGAATCTGGCTGATATTATTTTTCTCTAACTTACACCAAGAAATCCAGAGTTAGGCTGGAACTAGTGCATCACCTCTGCAGTTCTCAGGGACCCAGGCACTTCCCAGAGTTCTGCTCAGCCATCCTTGTCTGCTCTCTTGACCCTTTTGTCACAAGATTGAATATGTTCATTTTTCAGGAAGATGAAGGGAATAGTGAAGGGCAAAGACAAAAGGGGAAGGCCAACCAAGTTTGTCTTTTTATCAGTGGCTTTTCTATAAACTAGACAACATCTTGTAATTCTATCTCAATGGCAAGGGGTGTGACACAAGACATATATGCAGGAGAAGCTGGAATACAGGATTTTAGCTTGGTACATTTTCATCACCACTGCATTTAGGATTGGGGTTTTCCTTAGCAGAGAATAAATGGATATTATCTGGGGAACCAGCAGTCTTTCTCATGTTCTTCATCTTCATAGAACAAATGTTTTTTTTTTTTTTTTAATGTTTTATTTATTTCTAGGAGAGAGAGAGAGACACCGTGAGCAGGCAAGGGTCAGAGAGAGAGGGAGTCACAGACTGAAACAGGCTCCAGGCTCTGAGCTGGCAGTCAGCACAGAGCCCGACGCGGGGCTTGAACCCACGAACCGCAAGATCATGACCTAAGCGAAAGTCAGACGCTTAACCGACTAAGCCACCCAGGCGCCCCTTCATAGAACAAATGTTTTAAGTTATTTCATTCAGTTCAATGCTTAGTGCCAGGAATGAATTCAATCCTGGTAAGATAAGGTGTTTGAGCATTTGATCAGGATTTATAATAATAACTACATCTGACACTTCATGTTTCCTCCCTCAGAAATGTTTTAATATTATGCCATTTGAATACTATAAAAACACAATGAGTCTGGTAGGAAAGATATCATAATCTAGTTAGGCCTAAGAGGAAACTGAAGACCAGAAAGATTAAATCACTTGCCCAAGAACTTACAGAATATCTCTGAATTTAAACCTGGATTTTTGACTCCTAAAATAGATGATGAAATTTAATTATTGTTATTCTGGTACACCCTTATTAGAAATACCTTACTTTTTTGTGTCATTCTTAAGCCTTTTCTCAAACAACATTTCATTCTGCATATTTCCACTGATGGACCAACTCAAAGAGGGAGAAAAATGGCACATCCTTATGCTCCAGAAATATGAAGTTTGGATCAGTTTCATTTTTCTTTTAAACCCTTCTGGATGGCACCTGTTCCCTAAAGAATGCCTTATTTATCCATGTTCCTATGCAGCTAAACACCATGTGAGTCTATAAGTGATGTGAAAGCACATGCTTCCTAAATAAACAGTTTTCCAGCTGGGAGCAGATGGTTTGTATTTCACACCATCATGGGCCAATCTTTGACAGCTGTTAGAATATGGCAAGATAACCATATCTGCCATTTGGCTAATTTTGGAAATACATAGTAAATAGGCTGGTTAATGTTGAGAAACAGCTATTGGTCTCATCTTTGTGTATATAACCAGGGTTGTTTTCCCAAATAGAAGGTGGTCACATTCCTAATGTTAGATCTGCTCATTTTCAAATCTTCCTATGCCAAACTCTCCTCTGTGTATGTGTGTGTATACCCCCAGTCTGTCACAGTTTTATAGTATAAAGGTGTAAACAGACCCCAATACTTCTCTTCAAAACCTAACCCCAGAATTTCAGACAGAGTTGAGGCACAATTATCCCATCCCATTCAGATGAGAGTAATCATATTTTTAGAACCCTCCAGATAAAAAGTGTCTGTAGCCTCCCAAGTGAATCATCTGAACATGCATCAAATCTTACGAGGACAGCATTATGTCACAATGTCAAAAATACCCTCATTTACATTCCAGGTATGTGTTTGTGCATGTGCATTTGCACACATGTGTCTGTGTGCCTTGGTACTTAATTGAGTTTGGTGAATATTCTCCATTAGAATTTTACATAGCTTTTACACTGGATGTGAATGAATATATAGAGTCATTAGCCCCTGGTCAAGCAAGGTAGTCCAATTATGCAGTGGTAATAAGTAACTTTAAAGTCAGTAGCTTTTAACATCTGTGGTTTTTCTTGTTAACACCATATGTTCATTGGGAATCAGCCGAAGTCTATTCTGCATCACTGCTGTCTGCATTCTGGACCTGGCTGTTGGAGCAGCTCCTATCTGGAACTACGGAGAATGAAGAGGCAATATGGGGAAGTACATACTAAAGCTTTGATCCAAAGTGCAACACATAACTTGTGCTTATATTCTGTTAATCAAAGCAAGTCACATGCCCATGTCCGAGTTCCCCAGGATAGGGAAGCATAAAGTTGTCAGAAAGAAACAAGTTTGGGGACACTTATGCATCTCCCTTGTCACAAAAATGTTGTCCACTCTCATGTTGTCCACTCTCCTTTGTACACAGAAAGCACATTATCCCTTCCACAAAGAATAAAATCCCTTCCCCAAGGCTTCAGTCACAGATGCAAGCTCCAGGTCCAGGTTCTCTGAGTGATGCCTGGCATTCTCATCTGGTCTTCTTTTGTTTAGGAGACCAGTGCTTTTAAAATACAAGTTATCTTCCCTGTCACAGACTCAATTTTCAGTGGAGGAATGGAGACAGGACGATTTATACAAGAGTATAAATACTCTTTTTACAAGTGGGAGACACAGGCTAGTCACTGGTTTGGAACAAATTCTGAAATGTCCCTGTGCAGACATTATAATGAGACTCTACCCAGCATGGACTACATAATTTTCAGGAAGCAGTGAAAAATGAAAATGCAGAGCCCCTGTTCAAAAAGTTGTAAGAAGAGCATTAAACCAAGCTTTTGAGCTTGGGACCCTGTGCTGCTACTGCACAGGTCATACAGTCATGCAGCCAGCGCTATCCTTAGCTAATGTTGTTTGATGAGGCACTGATTCCTCCTCTGGCAATGGCTGCAGCTGCCTGGAACTTTGCTCTCAGAAGCCTTTGGCTTTACTTCCTAGGTGCTCTTCCTCTTTCCAATATCCTTTCTGGCTACATTTGAAGAAGGCATTGAGCAAAATGACCTTTTGTGTGCTGAAGAGATTTCTCAATATGCTTTTTTTCCATGAAGGTTAGAGGCTCAAGGGTCACTTTAATGTTTGAAAATTCAGTATCTTTCAGCCCAGGCTAGAGGATTTTGGTAATCTGACTATAGTTTTGTTTCTTGGGGCTGCCATTAAAAATTAAGCCACAAACTAAGTGGCTTAAAACAAGAGAAGTTTATTCTCTCACAGTTTAAGAGATGAGAGGTATGAAATTAGTGCTTAGGTGCTGGCGGGGTGTGGGGGGGAGAGGGTAGGGTGCCTTCTAGAGTTTCAGAGGGAAAATCTGTTCCATGCCTGTCATTTAGCTTCTAGTTGTTCGTGGCAATTTTTGGCATTCCTGGGCTTGCTGATATATTATTCCAGTCTCTGCCTCCATCTTCACAGGGTGTGTGCCCATGTGTGTCTGGATCTATGTCTAAATCTCCCTCTTCTTAAAAGGAAAATAGTCATTGGATTGGGTGTCCTTATAAGAATTGAATTAGGTGTCCTAAACCAGTATGACTTTATCTTAACTTGATGACTTCTGCAAGGACCCTCTTTCCAAATAAGATCAGTTTTGCACATTTTA
Organism: Proteles cristata cristata; assembly: GCA_017311185.1. Classification (NCBI taxonomy): domain Eukaryota; kingdom Metazoa; phylum Chordata; class Mammalia; order Carnivora; family Hyaenidae; genus Proteles; species Proteles cristata. The sequence goes on along the minus strand of JAESUZ010004025.1, from coordinate 138,753 downwards.
GGGGGATGTGAATTTGGGAGTGAGGGCACTGTTCGAACAAGTACAAGTGTCACAGATTAAGCCAGATTCTAGGGAGCTTCAAGTGCTGAGAGCCATTCTTGCTGTTCCTTTCAACATGGTTTTGTTCATGTTGACTTTGTTACTAGCATTTTGAATCATAAAGGGATTTGTGATATTACTATACCCTTAGCTAATTCATTCAGAATTTTTAAAATGTTTATTTATTTATGAAAGAGAGAGACAGAGTGCGAGCAGGGGAGGTGCAGAGAGAGAGAGGGAGACACAGAATCCCAAGCAGCCTCTAGGCTCTAAGCTGTCATCACAGAACCAGACGTGGGGCTTGAATTCACAGGCCAGGATATCATGACTTAAGCCAAAATTGGATGCTTACTGACTGAGCCACCCAGTGCCCCCATTCAGAAATTATAATAATGAATGTTAGGATTATATCTTTCACTTGATACTTTCATGAAGTGAAATATTTTTTGTTTTCTTTTGTTTTTTGAGAAAAAGAGAGTATGAGCAGGGGAGGGACATAGGGAAGTGGGGAGAGAGAGAGAATCTTAAGCAGACTCCATGCCCAGTGTGGCACCTGATGTAGATCTCGATCCCACAATCGAAAGATCACAGCCTGATCTAAAATCAAGAATTGAACACTTAACCAACTAAGCTGCCAGGCTCCTCAAGTTTTAATTACTAATTATTTCTATAAATCGCTCTGATTTTTCTTTTGTACTATTTACTGTTGAGAAGCGTGTATACCTTCCCAACCCTGGAAGTCCTTGTCTTAATCTATCTACTAAGACTACCATCACAAAATATTATAAACTGGGTAGTTTAAACAACAGAAATTTGTTTCTCCCAGTTCTAGAGGCTGGGAAGTCCAAGATCAAAGGGCCGGTGGATTCAGTCCTTGGTGAGGGCTCTCTTCTGGACTTGTAGATGACTGCCTTCTTTGTTCTCATGTGACAGAGAGACACCAAGAAAGCTCTTTGGTATTTTTTTTTTTTTCTTATTAGGACACTAACTCGGTCATGAGAGTCCTACCATCATAACCTCTTCTAACCCTAATTGTCTCCCAAAGGCCTTGTCTCCAAATACTATCACACTGAGGATTAAGACTTCAAAATATGAATTTTTGAGGAATGTGATCCAGTCTACAGAAGTTTTCAAATTTTTGTACTCTGTGTTTTATTTTATTCCTACATACATGTAAATCAACTCTTTTCTTCGATTCCCGTCTTTCAGTATCTTGTCAAATGCAAATACCCAACAGATTGTATGAAAGTTCTGAAAAGCTTATGCAGTACATAACTGCTTTGTAAGTTATAAAAGTGGCCATTTTAGCAAAGTTTGACTGCTACATAAGGATTGACATCCACCCAACCTCCGATATCATTTTCTTAGCTACCCACTGCCTAGGTCCTCATTAAATGTCACACATTTTAGTAAAAATGTTATGGCAGGATGTCAAGACATTTCAATGATAAAGAATAGTCTTCTAATAAATTGTGCTGAAACAGCTACATTTCTACATGCAAAAGAATGAAATTGGACCTCTACCTCATACTATATCCAAAAATTATTTCAAAATGGATCATAGATCATTGTAAGAATGAAAATTATAAAACCCATAGATGGAGGGCATCTTTGCAACCTTGAATTAGGCAGTAGTTTCTCACATATGACACCAAAAGCATAAATGATAAATGGAAAATAAATAAATTACATCTTCTCAAAAATTTTTAAAAGTTTGTGATTCAAATGACACCATCAAAAAAGTTAAAGACAACCTACAGAATGGGAGAAAATATTTATAAGTTACATTTCTAGGAAGTTGTGTCTAAAATATATAAAGACCTCTTGAACCAATAATAAAAATACAAATAATACAATTTAGAATGGGTATAGGATTTGAATAGTTCCCCAAAGAATATATACAAAAGGCCAATAAACACATGAAAAGATGTTGACATCATTAGTCATTAGATACATGTGAATCAAAAGCCCAATGAGATACCCCTTCACTCCCACTAGGATGATTACAATAAAAAATCATGTAATTACAAGTGTTAGGGAAGAAGTGGAGAAATTAAAACCTTCATACACTGAAGGTCAGCATAAAAAATGGTGTAGTCATTTTGGAAACAGTCTGGCAGTTTCTCAAAAATGTAAACACAAAGTTACCATAAAACCCAGCAATTCCATTCCTAGGTATATATGAAAGGGAATTTAAGGCATATGTGCATGAAAAAGCATGTACATGGATATTATCATGGAATAAGAAGCAAAAAGTGTAGACAACCAAAATGTTCACCAACTGGTGAATGGATTAACAAAATTGGTTTATTAATATCCTGAAATAACATTTGGTGAAAGAAAGGAATGAAATACTGATATGTGCTACAACACTGATATATTTCGAAAACGTTATGTTTTATGAGTTCCTTCATATGAAATGTCCACAGTGAACAAATCTATAGAGACAGAAAGTAGATTAGTGGTTGCTAGGGGTTGAGGGAGAAATGGAGAGTGACTGCTAATGGACTTAGGGTTTCTTTTGGGGATGATAAAAATGTTCTAAGATTAGTGGTGATGCTTATACAACTCTGTGAATATACTAAAAACCACTGAAATGTACACTTTAAAAGGATGCATTTTATGGTTTGAGAATTGTGTCTCAATAAAACTACTATTTTAAAATACATTCTGCCATTACATTATGGCAGAATTCCATAGCTGTACCATTTTTTAAAAAATTTTTTTAACAGTCATGGTAGGTGTTACATTTTGATAACAAACAACTCCAGTATCTCTGTGGCCTATAACAACAATTTATCTCTAACTCATGCTATATGTTGATCATATACTGTCTGAGGATTCTTATCTGTTTCCTCTTTTTCTTCTCCTGTGGTGATACACAGTATATATTGGCTCTTGAAGCTTCTGTCTGGAAGTGACACACATTGATTTTGCTCATTGTAACCAAAGGCAGGTTATTGGGTTAAGCAGGAGTTCTATTAGGCAGAAAAGTATAAGCCTACCACATTCTCAGAAGCAGAGAGAACAAAATATTTGTGTACACTGCTAATAAGTAACTTTGCATGAAAAGATCACAGGTTGCTCTACATGTTTTGCATTTACTTTTATTTTTCATAGTTGTTTGTTTGGTGTATAAGATACTTATTACTGTGTAACAGACCACTTCAAAATAGTGTCATGCCATAAAAAGCACTTAACTAGAGGAGTAGAGGATACAAGAGAGTGATCTGACTTTTCTTTTAAAGTTCATTATTTGTTTTTCTTCAAAGGTAGTCAGAGTTCCCTAGGTCAAATTTCATTTTTAGTCAACAGAACTCTTTTCTCTTAAATAAAAAAAGCAAACCATTGAAATATTTGATACTTTTGCTAAAAAAAGAAAACAAGGACACTAAACATGTTATATTTAGAAAAGTATTTCAGAGAGGGGAAAGGTAAAAAGAAGGCTATTTTGCAAAGCCTGATGGAAAGGAAGGTGGTTAGATGGAATGAAATTAGGAGGCACAAACCAGGCAAGATCCAGAACTTAGCCTTCTGACATCATTCAGTTAAAATGCAAGTCCACACTGATCATAGTATTAAAAATCAATTAAAAATTTTCCCAAACTGTTTCAGTACATAGGTTTCTCCCTTTGTTCCCAGCATCTGAGTATTTTTAATTTCAACTGTTATTCAAATCTATAGTTAATTGTAACATGTCTATGAAGCAGAGAGTGTGTATGAACAGTCACATGTCCACTTACTTATTGGGGTAGATGTGATACAGATATGATGGACCTAACTGAGAGACTTGGTTTTCAAATGTGTTTAGAAGGTACATAAAAGTTGAACCATGGCTTTAAAACTATGATGTATTCAGATTGTTACACAAGTAATACATGTTCAATAAATTAACTTTTGAAACCTCAATCTGAAAGCAATAAGAAACAAAAATTCAGATAGATACTACCTTGATCCTATAACCCAGATATGGCACTATTAACATTTGTGTGTAAAACCTTCTAGGTTCTTCCCTTGCAAATATCATTTATAAGTTCTTAACATACAATATTTTTGCAAAGTTGTTTCTGTTTTGTTTTAGTATTCATTGTTTAGGCAAATCCTCCATACACACTTGTCCGGTTATTTCCTTAAGCTAATTTCCTGTAAATAGTTGGATGGAAGCAGAACTAGACAACTGGTTGTCAGTGTGTGGTCCCTGGACCCTAATCATCAGTACCACCCAGGAACATTTTAGAAATGCATATTCTTTTGCCCACTCTAGACCTACTGAATCAAAAACTCGAATGGCACCAAGAAATCTGTTTTTAAAAGCCCTTCTGGGAGTTTTTGTACAGACTCAAATTTTTCAACCACTGAGGTTGACTTACGGTACAAAATCCTCATCTCCTTTGGGTCTGTCTCTAGTCCATATGACTTTATATTTAGCACTTGAACTGCCTTGCTCTCTAGCAAAGGCTCACATGAATTTTGTTCAGAATACACTCTGTATATAGGGGTTGTGTGTGTTATAGAGAACAGTTTCTTCCATGTTTACTATTTTTTCCTCTGAGATCACTTTTTCTAGTTTGTTTGCATATTTAATTTCATCACAGTTATGTTAGTATCTGATGACCTTCACTTTCCTTTCATATTTGTGACTGAGACATTAAAAAGCTGATTGGAATGTCTCTGTGCATCACTGACTGGTGGGCTTTACTGTGTGTCCCTAGGCAGGTTTTGCAAAATAGCTCCCCCCAAGATCAGTATATATAGGTGTTTTCTCTTGTGCTGGCTGAATTCTCAAAAGGGGAATTCTCCAGAGAACTATGGAGAACCGTGACCCATGGTTGACAGCATTTTGTGAGTTGAATAGAGAGAAAACCATGGATTCTCAGTCTTTGATTTGTATACATTGGCTGGATTCCTTTTCCTCAGGACAATGCCTTTAGCTGGCTCTTTTTCCAGTTCTCTTCCCCAGAGAGCAAGCATGTTTTCTGCCAGATTGCAGAAAGAGTGGTCTTATGGCTGCAGAGACTGTGGGAGGATATCTTGGGTCTCAGATGTTCTTTTTGTATTCATATCAATTTCTGTCAGAGAAATCTGGCATGTGAAATACCTCATTATTTTGAAAAAAATCAGAAAATTATGAGTGGCATTTCCAGTCTCCAGATAGAGAACTTGAAATTCCATTTATTCTTTTGTATTAATCATTCATCTATCTATCATCTATCTATCTATCTATCTATCTATCTATCTATCTATCTATCTATCATCTATTTACCTACCTATCTACCTATACCTTGATATATCTTTTTTATCCATGATTCACTTAGTTCCATTAATGACAAACCAGTTGAGGCATTAAGAAAAAGTATCTCTCATTTTAAAAGAGGTATACCCTAAATTTACAACAGGAAATGTTACTGTCTAGTATCTCTTATAGTCTCAGTTCTCCATTCAGTGTTTTCATACTTCTTAAAGACTGAAAAAATCTTGAAATTTTTTCATTCAGTACCACCATAACTTGTCTTATTTTAGGAGTATTGTGAAATTCTAGATGACCCCTGCCATTTCCATTGCTTCCAAATAATCCCTTTCCTCAGTTTCTTAATTTCTAATGTTTGATACACCCATGGTCTTTCTGTCACCTCTCTGTCCTATAATATAGGAACCCAGCTTTAATTCCACTAGGGTTATAGGCTAGCATGTCTTCTGCAGGTTTATTCATTTTTCTGCCAGATAAAGTACCTACCTTGAAAGCTCTAGGGTTAGAATGATGACCTGAATAGCTTTGAAGGAAGCATAGTCCTGAAATTGTATTATTGTTATTACTTAGTGATTTACCAGTCAGAGACTCTTTTAATCAGACTGCGAGGATAGAAGAGGCTAAAGTGGTACATCAGGGATAAGTATAAATCTTGATAATACTCAGAAATGGAAAAAGAATCAGTGTATCTAGTATTAAACCTGAAAAGATTGGCCTTAACACAAGGAGATAGTCCTCAAGGTTAAAGACAGTCCAAATTTTCCTCTATTGATAGATACTTAGCTGGTCTTATTGGTGATAAGTAGTGATTAAAACAACAAGAAAAAAAAACAAGGGACTTTTAAGAAATGAAAACTGAACATGGAAAGGGAATAATTGTTGCAAGACTCAGAGGAAGAACACACTTCCGAGAAATACCAGTTACAGATTCAGAACAAAATGTCCAGAACTTTGTTTGAAAGTTTATTGCCCTGTTTGCAATGGTCAATAAGATGCAAGAAAAGAGCATATTCTAAAATAGGGACTAGGATCCAGATGAAGAGATAAAAAGGCAAAGGTCTGGAAGAAGACAACAGGAGTTGAAATGGGAGAGAGTGAGAAAAAGGACTATTACAGGAAAAATTAAAAGCCTATATATAGTGTTATTAAAATCCAAATATGGGAATTAAAAAGAAAAATTAGTGCTGTGGCTCATGGAATCATGATATATTGGGAAAATTTGATAGAGTATCTCAGAATTTAGTCGAGACAATGAGAAAAACATTATCAGAAACTAAGGAATTGTTTAATAAAGAGAATACAAATATTATGTGTACATAAATATTTGGCAATTTTAAAGAAGGCATAAAAACAAACATAATGGGATCAGTTATTAATAATATAATAGAAATGTTCTCAGAGCTGGAGACATAATCACATATCATAAAACATACATACATACATGTATACATATAAAAAATGAATCAGAAATTATACCAGAAATATGAATATACTGTGTTATTTAGAATGTCTTAACTAATGAATATCAATTAAAATAAATTTTTTATTTTATTTATTGTTAAAAAGTGCATTTGATATTATTACATTAGGAAAAGTTGTCTCTTTCATAACAGGAAGAATAATGCTTTTCAGGGCACCTGTGTTACTCGGTTAAGCATCTAACTCTTGGTTTCTGGTTAGGTCAGAATCTGATGGTTCATTAGTTCAAGCCTCTCATCTGGCTCTGAGCTGACAGTATGGAGCCTGCTTGGGATTCTCTCTCTCTTCCTCTCTTTCTACCTCTCCCACATCTCTCTCTATCTCAAAATAAATACAGTTAGAAAAAATAATGTTTTTCAAAGGAAGAACATTTTTCTGAAAAACACCACATAAAGGGTCCAACATTACATTCCATACCATCTTGGAAGCATTCTCCTTAAAACGGTAAAAAGACAAAGATCCTTTTTTTAAAAATATTTTTTATTTATTTCTAGGAGAGAGAGAGAGAGAGACAGCGTGAGCAGGGGAGGGTCAGAGAGAGAGGGAGTCACAGACTGAAACAGGCTCCAGGCTCTGAGCTGGCAGTCAGCACATAGCCCGACGCGGGGCTCGAACCCACGAACCGCAAGATCATGACCTAAGCGAAAGTCGTACGCTTAACCAACTAAGCCACCCAGGCGCCCCAGATCCTTTTTTTTAATTAAAGAAATTTAACATTTTTATTTATTTTAGAAAGACAGAGCACGAGTAGGGGAGGGACTGAGAGAGAGGAAGACAGAGAATTTGAAGCAAGCTCCAGGCTCTTAGCTGTTAGCACAGAGATGGATGCAGGGCTCAAACCCATGGACTATGAGATCATGACCTGAGCCAAAGTCGGATGCTTAACTAACTGAGCCACCCAGGCGCAGTGATCTTTATAAAGACAATGATCCTTATAAATATTCTTATTAGTCAAATTATGTTCTGGAATTTCCAGATAAAGCAAGAAGATAAAACAAAATAAGTGAAGCAAATACAATGGAATGAAAATTAAACATTTAACATCATCTGTAGACAACAGGTGACAAGGATTAGAATACTGAGAGGTGTATGAACAAAATTAACCTGCAAACATTCATGTATATGCATGTGCAATTCTCTTGTTCTTTACTTTATTCTTTTTTGTTCCTAAATTTTTTTGAGCATTTTAAATGGTTTTACATTATAATTCATTTCAGATTTTAAGTGTAGATTTAACTCATTTGAGTTCTCCCATTTTTGAGTTCTGTAAACTGACATTTTGGCACTGAATTTTCCTCAGATGTTCTGTCATCTCGTCTATGTGCTAATTTTACACAGGAATTAGCTTTCATGGGATTTTGGGCACATTTCCTGGACTGTGTAAGTCTTGGTACAGAGAGCAATCTAGGTTTGGGTCAATGAGCCTGTTCGTATGTGAATGCCTTGGTTTGGGGTTTCCTCACAGGCTGGCCAGCATCGACATTGAGCTCATCGGCAGCACTGGCTACAAATTCTAATTTTTCAGTAGTGAGTCAGCTTCTATCAGCAACCTGGAGCAAGGCTTTTGTTGAGAAACAAGGACTAGCTGGGAAGATTTGCGGGTAGCGTTTTTCAGGCAAACTTGCGCTTCAGACATGATCCTAGTGAGGGTGCCTGGCCAACACTGTATGCTGTGGACTGTGCTTCAGCCTGGAGTGAAGATTCCAGATCTTCCTCTCATTCCATGGGCCTGTCAGTTCAGATTCTTCTCAGCATTGTGGGCTTCTTCTTTTGTTTCTATTTATTGTTTTAAAAATACAAATTTTCACCAGAATTTGTATATATTCAGTGAAGAAGTGTGATATCAATGAGTGGCCCATGTTTTCCCAGAGGTCAGCATTTTCTTTTCTCTTTGACTTCTCATACTTATTGAAGCTAACTAAAATATACTGAAAACACTCTACCGTTTGTCTGGTAGGTTCTGCTCTATGTCCTACTTTTCATATCTAAGATCTCCCAAAGGTCTAGAATGCTTCATAGCTTTTTATTTTTGTGTGTGAATTCAGCTATCAAAGTTTTAGAGACTATTTGGAAGGGAAAGAAGAAGGAAAAGACAAAATAAGAGTGTCTGTACACAAAATAGGAAGTCACTAGTGAAAAGCACATAATGCATGCTGATTTAATCAGCGCCAAGAACAAGAAAACATTCAATGAAAATGCAGGGTGATGAATTTACAGCAGCTAAATGAAATATGTGCTTTCACAGCACGCAGCAAGTCTGTTGAATTCCTTTTTAGGAAATCATGATGCAAATAATACAATATCCGTTGCTCTGATTCTCTTGGCCACCTGCATCATCCCCATGGTTTGGGTCAGTACATTAGTCAGAAGATGAGCATCCATGAGTCTCTGATATGCCAGCATTACACTAGAAGGAATGAGAGACATTTGTCAAACCCACTTGTCAGTGCCTGTTTTCTTCCTGTGGGCTTTATGAGGAGGTTAATCACACAATTGTTTGTTTTCTTGTAAAGATGCCAACATTTTCTCCCCAAATGGTAAATTATCCTTGATCTGCAGTTAGTGTGCAGTTCTTTCATTCTTCTCTCTTTCTTTCCTTCTTCCTTCCTTCCTTCCTTCCTTCCTTCCTTCCTTCCTTCCTTTCTCTCTCTCTCTCATTCTTTCTTTTCTTCTTTCTTTCTTTTTCTTCATAGATCATGAAGATCCTCAAAAACTATACTTCCATGCACTGGGGAAGTAAAAATCATAGCTTTTTCTCCACTATTTTTTACCATAAAGACTTGACCTGACCTGGGAACTGTATAGGATGGGACATTGGGAAGTTGGCTTTCGGACTTATACCTTTTTGTTTTTACTTTTTCCAGAAAAAACTCAGGTATATTACACAATTTAAAATTCATACAGAGGTAAAAGTGGCTGTGTGGATCAGTGCCACTTTGTCACCTTTGCTTAAGGCTCAGACATTTAATTTTTTTGTGGTAGAGATCCATTTCTTTTTCTTTAAGGATAAAACTATAATTCGCCCAGAGAAATCTAGCCTCTAGCATTTCACATTCAAACTTTTGCATTGGAAAACAAGGTAAATGGGTGCTTTTAATTTTTTCTGAATTTAAAAGCCATTTTAAGGATTCAGAATATTTAATAAAATATGTCAGAATGAGAAATACTAGATTATGCTATTTTCTTTTGCTATACATTAATCAGAGTGTTATAAAAGTAATTCGTTTGCTTGAAAATAATTAAACATCCATCAATAGGGGATCAGTGCAAGGGTCAGCAAATTGCAGACTGTTTTTGTAAATAAATTTTATCTGGAACCTAGGCAAGCCTATTTGTTTACATATCCCGTCTGGTTACTTTTGTACTTTAGTGGCAGAATTGAGTCATTGAAACGAGATGATATAGCAAACAGAACGAAAAATAGTAGTATCTGGACCTTTAAGAAAAAGTTTATGAGTTCTCAGATTGGTTATATAAATTAGGATTCTTCCAACAATAAAACACTATGTGTTATGAAAAATTATGGGTGTTTTTGTATATGAGTATTTTAGTTTCCTATTGCAGCTATAAAAAATTACCTATTGCTGCAGCACAAGTGTGATGCCTTTAAACAAAACAAATTTATTGTCTTATAGTTCTTGAGGTCAGAAGTCCAATAAAGAACTCACTAAGCTAAAATTAAGGTGTTGGAATGGTTGTATTCCTTGTGGAGGAGACTCTGTTTCCTTGCCAGCTTTTAGAGACCACCTGCATTTCTAGGCTCCTGGACCTTTCCTCCAACCCCATCTTCAAAGCTAGCAACAGTGGGCCTAGTCCTTCTCATACCATCCTCATCTGGTTTCATTCTTCTGCCTCTTTTCACTTAAAAGAACCCCTGTGAGGGCACCTGGGTGGCTCAATCAGTTAAGCATCTGACTTTGGCTCAAATCGTGATCTCATGGTTTGTGAGTTTGAGCCCCATATCAGGCTCTCTGCTCTAAACACAGAGTCTGCTTCAGATCCTCTTTCCCCCACTTCCTGGGTCCCTCCCCTGATCATTCTCTCTCTCCCTCAAACAAAACAAAACAAAACAAAACAAAACAAAACAAAACAAAACAATCTTCAAAGGTCCCTTGTGATTACGTTGGTAATCCAAGATAATCTCCCCATCTCAAGGTCACCTGATTAATAACCTTAATTCCGTCCATAACTTCAATTCCTCTTTGCCATGTAACCTAATATAGCCACAAATTTCAAGGAAGTAGGATGTGAACATCTTGGGGAGGAGAAGCATGATTCTGCCTACAAAGAACCTTTAAAGATATTCATAATATTCTATCATTTGGGAAAATACAAAATAATAAAACTTCATATACAATATGGCTCAGCTTAAATTTTGTGTTTGTGCTGTGACTAGAAAACTAATTCTAGAAGAATTTATGAAAAACATTACAATTATTTCTATTCTGAGGCATGGGAGTATGCGTTCTTTTTGCTTTATATTTTTAAAAAATTATGTTGTTAAGCAATGAGCACTTGTCACTTTTATAATGGGAAAGATCTAAAGGTAAATAATAGTAAATCAGAGACCAGTTATAATGGAAATTTCACAATAAGCAATTTTGGAAAACAAAACCATTGTTCCTATGTATATTTTTTCAATGTTCTTTATGATGTTGGCCTTTTAACGGAAGCAGATACTTCTTATTTTTAAATTTGGAATAGGATCTATTGCTGTCTTAATGCAAGTGCTTCCCAGAGGGGCTTTTCTTCCCTAACTGATAGAAAACCTAACCCTAATCCCTTTAGGTTGGGATGTCCCAACCTACAGGGAATGGAATCACTTGATTCGGCATAGAGATATCACTTCGCTAGCTTCGTCATTTTTCTTGAATATTCCATACTTCCCTAAGCCCCAACTAACTGACTTATAGCTTTTGAAATTCATTTGCATACCTCACACAATCTCCAGGTCATTCCAGTAAATGTTATACTTGAAGAAAAATTGATTTTCAAATTCTCACTTCTTTTTTACTTGTAGCTCATAGTGACAAATTGCATAGGCCATTTTGTTGCGTGATGATTTTATTTTCCTCCTCCTCCTCCTCCACTGTCTCCTTCATCTTTAGACAATTCAATGGCCTTTCTTTTTCTCAACTACTTATCCTATAATGTCCATTTTTAGTTTTGATAGACTAGTTTCTTATTTGATATTAATCTGTTATCCTAGATGATCTTAGAATTTTACAATTTGTTTTACTTACATTATAGCCTATATGATTGTAGCTTTATTTAGTAATAAATTTTTTTTTGCTTTTCCTACTATGTGTATATTTCGAATAGTGCTTCTTTTTTGGATGTTCTACTTTATATTCTATTGTAGCAGTTGATTAATATCTAAATATTATCAATTAGAGCAATTGCACTATTCGAAATAAAAACAATGTTTTTTTAAAGTGTCAGATTAAAGACCAGTAGAATCTTTTTTTTTTTTTAATGTTTTATTTATTTCTAGGAGAGAGAGAGACAGCGCGAGCAGGGGAGGGTCAGAGAGAGAGGGAGTCACAGACTGAAACAGGCTCCAGGCTCTGAGCTGGCAGTCAGCACAGAGCCCGACGCGGCGCTGGAACCCACGAACCGCGAGATCATGACCTAAGCAAAAGTCGGACGCTTAACCGACTAAGCCACCCAGGCGCCCCAAAGACCAGTAGAATCTTTAAAGGATTCACAATAAAAACTAGGAACAGTTGAAAAGGGGAAAAGCATAAAGAAGCAGAATGGCTTTAATTGCTTTGAGTTTAGCTTTCTCTTGCTCATTAGCTTTGATATAGCTTAGGGGACAATTGTTATTCCCACCTTTATCAGAGAAATTAACTGAAGAGTGTGTGAACCTTACCTTCATATTCTGTAACTAGCCAGCACATTATGGGTTCTTAGAAGAGACTAATAAAGAGATTAATAAATATGAGGACAATATTTTTCTCTAATAGTCAGAGGCACAAGTAGCATCTCTAACCTAAAGTAAAAATAAATACAGTAAGGAAATAACCAGGAGCTTGGGTCAAACATCTGGTAAAGAGAGTCTAAAAACACTAGATGTAATATGCCTGAATTAGTTTGTGTGGTTAGCCTAACAATAATGTGTTATGAATAATGTTCAAGCTGGGGAGTGCTATATTTCTTAAATGAATAAAACTTGTCCATTACAAAATTTCTAAAACCTTTACATATACATGAGAACCTGGACATTGATCTCATAAACCTTCTCATCTCTTTAAAGAGACAGAGCTTAACTCTGACTTAAGGGGAGAAAAATCAAAGAACCTAGTAGCATCTACGCTAAGAGCCTTAGTGGTCAGAAAATCAGTAGGGGCTGGAACAATCAGTAAAGGCTCAATGGTTGCAAGGAGATAAGTGCTGAGCTTCAAAGGATCTTGGAAGAATAAATGCAGAATGAGATTTGTGGGTATGCGTGATGAAGGGATTTTTAGGAGCAAAATTGGAAGGCAAGCAGGTGTACAGAACCTATCCCAATGGTTTACTAGAACTTGGGTGAAGTTGGAAAAACAGGAAACATCACACGAAACAAAAATATTTCAGTTGGTACTTGAGGTAATCTTATCTATTCATCCCCAAAGGGATTCCCAATTGCTCAGATATGGTGAGAGACAAACACCTGTTGGCACAACTGAAAGACAAAATCCAAAGCTCAAAGATAAAAAGAGGTAGAATTTCTATCTAAGAATTCTGTTTGCTGAAACGAATTGGTTTCTGAGCTTTCTAGAATCTAAGAAAATAAGAAAAGCACAAATAATAAGGTATCTTTTCTTGTTAAAAGAAGCCTTTTTCCTTCCCTCAGCCCTAGAGGAATTTGTGTTAAGAGCATTGAGTAACCTGGACTAATGGCCTTGAGAACAAATAAAATATGCAGGCATTTTGTATGTGGTGACTCTCCTGTATGCACACTTGGTGAGAGCAAAGTGTAATAGGGACCAGAATAAGAAGGAAGCTTTGAATGCCAGGCTTGTTTGACCAAAGCTCCTGGAAATTTTCCTATTATATTTATTTTGACTTTAGGTCAGGGCTGCTACATCAGTGTCTGGCTAATAGAGAACAATAAACTTCCCTGAGTTATTAATAATTTTCTCATTAGTCTCTTCCAAGGAACCATATGTGCTAGTTGGTGGCCAGCACACGCAGACAAGGGTCATACACCCTTCATTTAATTTTCCTAATGCAAGGGTGAAAGTCAGTGTTGGATCATAATCTATGCTGAAGCTAATGAAAAAGAGAAGTCTAGACTCAGCAATTAAGGGCATTCTGCTTCCTCATTCCTCTTTCCTTTTTTATTTTTTTAAAAATTCTTCTTTCTTTTATTTAAAAGAAAGGCTTTATTGTGAATTCTCTGTGATTCAGCTGGTCTCTATTCTGATATTTAAAAATGCATTGTTTTTATTTTAAGCAGTACCATCAATTTAACTGATAATATTGTGATATTAATCATCAGTTACAAAAGAAGGCTAGGAGCAAATTGTAGTTTTTAAATGTAGACATTTCTTGTGTGACAACACTGCATTAACTTTGGTGAGAGCTCAGTATTCTTGGTAGGATCTGGAGATACCTTGAAGGCCAGAGGGAGAACATTTGGCTTTTTGTTTTAAAAAGTAGATAGTCGTGGAACACTTAAGTGACTATAGAATACAATAATCTGTAATTATTTCAAACAGTTTTCTGAAAAGAGGCACATTCTTCTTTGTATTTTTCCTTCCAGTTTGGAAGAAGGCTGAGAGTGAATAATATATAGCTAGAGCCATGATTTCCTGATATGCCAAATAAGTACCAAGAAATAGCTACATTTATGACGTTTATGTTAAGGCCTATAACTGGTATGCAAATTCCCAGCCGATAATTGTTTTCGCAATCAAGCCCAGAGGCATTACCATGGAGGAAGTAATTATAAAATGGTTAATTAAAAGTAATTATAAAATGGTAAATTACTTTTTATACATCCTCATACATTGTTCAGTTATAACTTAATCTTTGAAATACTGGAATGGCTGCCTCCCAAGAACACAGCACCCTTCGGGGAAATGTGGCTCGTCAGCCAGTAACAACTGTCCTTTTTAAAAACTTTGCAAACTCAGATTCTGGGATGTTCCAGCTCGACAGCTGGTTCCTTGTCCTGTGCCATGGTCAATGTTTAATGTACTACAGCAGATTTCTCCACAGTGCGGCCTGAGCTCCCATGAGGGCCCTCTAAGACCATATGGGAGAGCCGATGTGCTGCTGATGTTAGCACCAGACAGGCTTTGCAGAGGAGTGGGCACATAGTAGCCGATGCTATAGGAGCAAGCAGGTGGGTATTTGAAGAGGGGAGGATACTGATAAACTTTAACCGCATGATACAGGCCTGGAAAATCCAACCAGATGCCAAAAAGTCCTCACGGGGCCAAAACTATGAGAATCCACACAGAATTAAAACTTATTTTAATTACTAAAAGTTGTATTGCACAATTTAGCTGCACTTTGAAAAGAACTATAAAGGTTGAAAATACAGACTGTGGTGAAAATCATTGTTGGGTAGTAGAGCCAGTGATTATTTCTATGCAGGAAAACTCAAGTTGGCCCCATGACTTGCACCTTGCTTTCTCAAGCGACATTTTATACCTCTGGTCTAGAGTAGTGAAATACAATTCAGAGTGCAGAATTAAATTTAAATTTCAGATAAAGAATTTATTTTAGTTGAAGTATGAATTTTATATGTATAAGTATGTTCCATGTACTGCATGGGGCATACTTATATAAAAAAAATTCATTGTTTATCTGAAATTCAAATTTAACTGGGCCTTCTAGATTTTTATTTGCTAAATAGAGCAGCTCTATTCTGGTTATTATAGTAAATAGTATCGTTTTATAATGATACTTCCAAAGTGGTTATTGGTATAGGAAGAAAACCTTGATATTTTGCATATTAATCAAGCTACCTTACTAAATTCTCTCATTGGTTCTTTGGGTTTTCCAGGTATAAAACCCTACCTTGGCAAGTACTGATATTTTTGCCTCTTCCCTTCATATGATGTATTCCTCTTCCTTGTATGATAGCATCAAATAAAAACATAAAAGCCCAGTTCAATAATACTGGTGGTATTGGGTATCTTTGTGAACCCCTATGTCTCCAGGTTACTATTTTATTTGACTTGCAAATTAAACAATTAAGGCTTCCACCTTAAGTTCTGTGAGAATTCTAGCTTATTATTCATGATTTCTGAAAATGCTGGGGCTTATATTCTCATGGTGATTTCATCTTATTCTAAATTTTGGTATCTGCTGTAGGTTCAATACATCTACTTCTGTGGTCTCTTCCTCTGTGACTACCTTCCTTCCTCTATATGCAGAAGTCATACCAATAACATGCTGGTATGTAGTAGACCCAGAAAGCAGAAGACAGTTTACAGTACCCATGCATCTGGAAACAACTTAAAATTCACTATTAACTGTCATTTTCTTTCTTTTTATTTTAAGTTTATTTATTTTGAGAGGGAGAGAGAGAGAGTGAGCACGAGCAGGAAAGGGGCAGAGAGAAGGAGAGAGGGAGAGGGATAATCCCAAGCAGGCTCCATGGTGTCGTACAGAGCCTGATGTGAAGCTTGATCTCACCGTGAGACTGTGACCTAACCGAAATCAAGAGTAGGATGCTTAACCGTAGCTGTCATTTTCTTTAACTCCCCACATGGAATACTTCCCAGGTCATCTCACTCTCCCTAGATTGCTATCCATAACCAAGAAGCTGTACCTGTTATTCCACTCCATAGAGAGCTCCTCTTACGGACCCTATTCTATTCATTTAAGTGTATGCAGGAACTCTTTTATGTATCAACTCTCCCCAGGCATTTGAAGACTTCAAGTGTATGTTACTTTTTTGTCAAAAAATTTGGGTTACTTGAATAATTTTGTGTGTACAGACTTGGTATGTTTATTAAGAAGTTAATTTCATTGAAGGGCCATCTTCCGTTTCTCCACTATTAGCAATGCAAAGTACTGCCAAAAGAGTGACATGACAGATTTCCTTTAATTTGGGCTAGCTCAGATTCTAAAGCAGTTCTCTTCTGGGAATGGGAGCGGTAATTGAAGATGAGTTCTTCTTCCATTTACAATTGTCTTGCTTCTGACTTTCATGTGTCTTCTAATTATTTTTTAACTATTAATTATAAAATAGGCTATTGCTTTGAGATGAATACTGTTGTTATGCTAAGGAAGTTCTCAACAGTAGTGATGTTGAGTTATATCAAATTGCTTTCTGATATCCATCAAGAAGACAACCAGCATTCTTCCCTACCATCTTTGATCAATTGGTAGGTTAAAAAATATTTCCTGATACTAAGCCATTTTTGCTTTCCTGGAGAATACTTGTTTTAGCTGTGTTCTTTTAATGGGATACTTGAATATTCTCATATACCGCTAGGGCTCATCTGAAACAGCAATGTTTCTCACGGTGTTCTAGAAAATAATCCATGCTCCATTAGCAAAATTGTTGTAATCAGATGAACTTCAGAATTTTTCCTAGGGCAGGTACACAAAGCTTCGGCCCGTGTTAAACTTTAGAGAAGTACAAAGTTTAAATATCTGTTTTCATTTTTGGAAGGATTGAACTCACTTATTTGTATAAGGGAAATACATTCCATAAAACAATTGAAAAGATCTTTTTCCCCCTTTTTTGTAAACTCTGTAAGACTTTGTGTGTCAGATCAATTTTATGGTTTCATAAATGTTTGAAAGAATTCTTTAGTCAAGCCATTTGTATGCAGTGCTGTGTGTGCGCATGCATGAATGCACATGTAAATCAATCCTGGAAAACTATAGAGTTTCTAATTTCTCTGATGACAGCTATGGTAGGCTTTGTTTTCATAGAAACTTACTCGTTCAAGGTATTCATACAGAGCTGTGTAGAATTATCTATAATTCTTTTATAGCTTTTGATATATTTTTACCCATATCTCTACAACTTTTCCCTAATTGCCACTTCAGTTCTTTCGATTTAACTTAATTTCTACATGTACTGCCTATCGAACATTTTTAGCAAATGATCTTACTACTTAACACATAAAGAAAAAAGATGCTAATACACAGAAATGTCCTCCACTTTTGTCTCTGCTGAGTACTTAGTATCAGTATTTAAATATTTCAGATCTCTTTATCTTGAAATGAAAGCCCAGGTGGTTCTAAAATGTGTCCACAAATCTTTTTTGATCCTCCTCTATTCAGAGTAGCAGTTAATTCCTTTCCCCTTGAGTGTGTGCTAGACTTGCTTCTAGTAAATAGAATTTAGCAGAAGTGATGGTATATCACTTCCAAGAAAAGGTTATAAAATGACTGCATCTTCCATCTTGAGTCTACACTCCCTCTTACACACTGTCTTGCACATACTCTTTCTCTTTTCCTTGGATCACTTCCTCAGGACAGCCATGTTATGAACAGTTCCATGGCAATGCCCATGTGGTGAGGAACTAAAGCCTCCTGCCTAAAGTTACATGAATGAGTGTGGAGGCTGAATGCCCAGTCCCAGTTAAGTCTTTTGGAGACTGCAGCCCAGACAGATAGCTTGATTACAACCTTGTGAGGTACCCACTCAGCTCAATAGCTCCAGAAATCTTGAGGCTCCTAAGTGTGTTGTTTTAAATTGTGTTTGGGATCATTTGTTATGCATCAATGGATAACTAATATACCTTCTTTCAACACCCCCCCTCCGCCCGCCATCTCTCTTATCACTACTACCTTCTATCTCTATCCCCCTTCACAGGAAAAAAAGTTGGAAGATAATTTTAATTGGCTTAAGGACATTTATGATCTCACATAATAGTATTCTGGGTTTACATATTATGGGCAGGTCCAGGTTTGGCTAACTTAATGGTTCAGTGATGTCATTATGATTCCCTGAACATTTCTCTTTTCTTTTCTGTCATCTTCTGTGTATTTGGTCTTAGACTGACTCCCTTCAGAAGGGAGTCCAATATTGTTGCTAAGGTTCCAGACATCACAATCACAGTTCCTGTGATGATCTCACTGGCAAAATCATCCTATTTGATTTCTCCTTTTTAAAATAAGGGAAACCACCTCAGAATCCCACTGGCAGATAACCTCACATCCCATTGGCCAAAGTTTTATCATGTGACCATGACTAAACCAATCCCTAGCCAAAGAGAACAGGCCTATAGGACTATCATTCTTAGCTATACCACCTCTCTCCAAGGTATGAGTGTTTAGTGATTTAAAATGTTAACTTATATTCATACCTACGTTAAACTGGTATCTATGTAAGTATGAGATCAGGTATATATTACCTTTCACCTTAAAGCTCTGTTTTTCCTTTATTTTTTAATCCCATTTAACTGACTCCCCCCCCCTTTTTTTTTTTTTACAATTCTCCAGTATTCATCTTTATTTCTTTCACATTGCCTTGATATTTGATTCTAATTAGAGCTGGGCAGTATTATCTCATATCACTGGGAGGATAACTACAAAATGATCTGGAAATAGTAAGTTTGCAAATTCTATGAATAGAATTAGTGTCCTGACTTTGGTAATTACAATTAATTTTTGTAAAATTAATGCATTTAAAATGAGAAATGCTTCCAAAATAGCAAGTATTTATTTTCTGAGGGCATCAAGCTGGAGTCAACTAGAAGTTAATTTTGATAATGAAATCATAAACCCTTGTCATGGGAAGAAGTATTTGATCAGCCAACCATAGACCTTTTTAATTTCTGTGTCATGGATAAAATGGCCACAACATATTGTGACCGAGAAATGGATTTGCTTGAAGATGCACACATTGATAGGTAAGGTCGAACAGAAAGTACCTGACAAATTAACTACTATACTGTCTAATGAGAAATATCATTTTATTTTTAGATCTGACATTCTTGATAATATAATTAATCTGAGACATAGTGGAAGAAAAAATATATAATCCATCATAAGAGTCATGTAGTATTACAAAACTTAAGCCTTAAATTTAGCATTATTGGTAGAATTGGCCTATATAGTCATATTGTTAGGCATTTGTTTTTCAAAACTTTTTTAATGTTTTATTTATTTCTGAGAGATTGAGAGCGGCAGCGTGAGCAGGGGAGGGTCAGAGAGAGAAAGAGACACAGAATCTGAAACAGGCTCCAGGCTCTGAGCTGGCAGTCATCATAGAGCCCGATGCGGGGCTCGAACCCACGAACCATGAGATCATGACCTGAGCCGGTCAGACGCTTAACCAACTGAGCCACCCAGGTGCCCCATGTTAGGCATTTTTGAAATAAAAAAATCCAAGCTTCTCTTTATTCTCTGCACTAAATTTCCAGACGCACTAAGTGATGTACTTTGACTATACCTATTAAAGTCTTTAGTGCTACTACTGAGTATAAGAATGGCTGCCATGAAGTAGAGGGTAAAATTTAAATGTCTGGGTAGTGGAGTCATAGCAGGTGAGCCCTAATAGAACCATATGCTTTGATTTGTGGGTTTGTGTCAACATTTTTGGTACACCAGCTGACATTATTTGTTCTTTACAACATGTTCTCTGGTACTATTTTTGTGTTAGTTTTTATTTTCAATCAGTTAGTTTTTATTTCATTTCATAATTAATACATTGTCACCCTTTTCCTATTAGCAACAGAACAAATACTTGCCATATCATGCTGTTTGAGTTTTTAATGATAATGGATCTGATGAGTTCACCTTATAAAAAATAAAATTGTTCAGCCTTTACCATCCCTTTTATTATTTTAATTAGATGGTAATATCTACTCCATGTCTACTTTCATGTTTTTAAATTTCTACATTCATCTCTAAATTCCTGAAAAATGTGATAACACTGGAAATTTATAATGAAATAATATATAGGAAAGTGACTTGGGCTATTGATAAGTCTTCTAAATATTCAAATTATTGAAGAAATAAAATTTGTGAATACAACTTACCTAGAAAATAATGATGATGACAACATTTAAACAAAGTGAACTACGTTGTTCTTCATAACAAATTCAAAGTTTCAAATGCTCAATCATAAATAGATGACAAAGAGGAGTAATCTAAAGATTCACTTTAAGAAGCTAGAAAGGAAAAAAATTAAATTAAGGTGGGAGGTAGGTGTAAAGATATAAGCAGAAATTAAGAAACAGAAAAATCAGTATCCTGATAAATCCATGTTCTTTGAAAGGATTCATAACACTGATAAATTCTAGGCAAGATTACAAAGGACAAAGAGAGAGGGGAAAGAAAAGAAAAAGCCACACTTAGGAACCTTTTTGTAAAGGAAGAAATACTCAGATATATTAGTATTTGTAACTTTGTATTGTTTTTACTGAAAATCTAGAGGAAACAGATATAAATTTACTGAAGAAAAGTTAGAAATCCCAGATGACTGATATGCAGAGTAAAAATTGGGAAGTTGTTAATGAATAGTATCCAAAAAGCATTTGGGTCATAATTACGAGAGGGTTCATTGAAAGTTTCAAGGTGTCTATAATTCCTTTGCTATGTAGAGGTTTTTGGAACCCAGCAAATGAAAGAAGCCTTCCCAATTAACTTTATAAAGTAAGCAAAATCCCAATAGTCAAATCTAAGAAACAGAGCATGTATAATCAATGATCTAAAAAACAGGTTTGAAAATCTCTGTACCTTATTTTCAATTTTGCTGTGAACCTAAAACTGCCCTGAAAAAATAGTCTTAATAATAACAATAATAATAGATTTTAAGAAATCTAAGAATATAAGAAAAGTTAAATGCATTATCACTAACTAGGACTTATTGTAGGAAGTCAAGAATGAGTCAATAATTGGAAATGTATGGCATAAATTAACATTTGAATACTTTAAAGGATAAAAAAATACCTTAATAGATGGCAAAATACACACATATACACACACACAGACACACACACGTGGGCAAGTGCACACACACACACACAGACACACATTTCCTGCGAAAACTTATAACATTAAATTAGAGATATTTTACTAAATAAAGAAAGAGAAGTAGGTCAGTGGTCATTGTTACTCAGCCTCTTCATTCCTTTTTGGCCAAATGCTGACCATTTTTCTCCTGAGGAAGACTACAGTGGGTGATAGGTATGTTTTAATGGACTGACTCATTAGGTTGGTCCACACCCTGTTGGTTTTTTTTTTTTTTTAATGTTTTATTTATTTCTGAGAGAGAGAGAGAGAGACAGACAGACAGACAGACAGCATGAGCAGGGGAAGGTCAGAGAAAGAGGGAAACACAGAATCTGAAGCAGGCCCCAGGCTCTGAGCTAGCTGTCAGCACAGAGCCTGACACGGGGCTCAAACCCCATGAACTGTGAGATGGTGACCTGAGCCAAAGCCAGATGCCTAACCGACTGAGCCACCCAGGCACCCCATTCCACATCCTGTCTTCATGAATTTTTTCACACACACATACACACACGCATCCTCAAAACACAGACTTGTAAGCTTTGGAAGTTATGAAGTTTTACAAATTTTTGTAGAGAAACCAATAAAAAGAAGATTACCAAAGAAATCAACTTCATTGAAAAGATGCATATTCTACTGGCTCACAGATCATTTTCACTGAGGGCTGTTTGCTTTTCAGGCTGCAGATGTGTAAAATGTCAGTCAGCTTGATTCTGAGAGGTGGGCAATCTAGAAGTAAACACAGGCTGTTGTCAGAAGAGAGAACTACGTCCTTTTCACAGTTACTGAAATACATATACAAAAATACAAAATTGTTTAAGCCATGTAACCAAAAACAAAGCTCTGAGTGGGTACAGGCACTATGCAAGACAGAACAGCCTAACAAACCAGGGGCCCCATGGGAACATGTTCTTTGCTGTATAGGAATTAAACTGACATCCTTAAAACTTTTAAATGTTTTGTAAATCACTTCTGAAATGTTCTTTTTTTGTTGTTTTTCCTTTGGCTTCAAATCAGAAGCAAAATGGCATTTATGTTACTAATAACTAAAGGAAAAGATTGGATGTATATTTCAATATATTTTACAAATGGCTTGAACAATTTAAATAGATCTTGACTGTCTATATTTGCTAATGCTAGAAATAATGAAAACCAAACAATGCATTCATCTATGAAAGTGGTTTCCTAGCCATCTTCTGAAGAGCCCTAAGATGCTGTTAAAATATCTCAGAAGCCAACTGGAGAAACTTTCCCCCTTGCCCCATATAATATGGATAGCGAGTAGAGAGAGACATTCTTATCTCTGACTTCTTAGGTTTTATATATGCATGAGTGTGTGTGTATGCACGTGCACACACACGCGTGTGTGTGTATTTAATGTTCTGCATAAACTTTCATTCTCTGGAGACAGGAGAAATTATATTGATGAAGAGAAATAAATTAGGGGGTGCCTGGGTGGCTCAGTCAGTTGGGTGTCCGACTTCGGCTCAGGTCATGATCTCACGGTCTGTGAGTTTGAGCCCCACGTTGGGCTCTGTGCTGACAGCTCAGAGCCTGGAGCCTGCTTCAGATTCTGTGTCTCCCTCTCTCTCTACCCCTCCTTCACTTGCCCTCTGTGTCTCTCTGTCAAAAATGAATAAACATTTAAAAAATTTTGTTTAAATATTTCTACTTATAAAGATTGAAAAGATATCAATATTGTTTAAGCAAGTTATATATTTAAAGTAATAGCCATCTTGTTAAACATGCCAACAGCTTGAAAACTGTACCATCTTTTTACTGATAAACATGTCTAAAAAATGTATTCTTGTGAAGGCATTTGATGAGATGCTTTTCATTTTATTTTTCTACAATAAAGTCTGTGAGGTTTGTCAACTTCTGATGGATGATGATGTAATTGGACATGTTTTATTATAATAGAAGACTGACATGAAAAACGCTAAATCAATTGGACAATAGCATCTTATATTTTCCATATTTACCTTGTCTATTCCATTCCTTCATGAGAGTATATTGGTTAGTACAGAATAGGCTGCATGAGTCCAAAAAGGCTTTCAGAAAAATGACAGCCATATATTCATACTTTTATGAACTTCAGAACTGACCCATGTGCCTTAGTTATGGCTGCAGCCTCAATGGTATGCTGGTGGGAGAAAAAATATATAAGGTGAACAGAGCAGGCACGTCATTTGAGTTCACATGACAAGGTGACTACTTTCAGTTTTCTAGGATGCACTATCTGTATCCCAGTTGGTTAATTCCGGGACTTAGGAGAGAATTTTGGAGTTCTATTATAATCTCCTATGTCATTTGTATTCCTAGCTCAGATCTCACCTGGAGATGTAGTCTTGTTTTTCTAATTGCCTGTTTAACCTGGTTGTCTCAATTGAACTTGTAATCTCATCCTTTAAATTCCTGCTGGTCTACCTTTTCTCATCCCGTTTAATTACATCACCATCTTTACAATCACTCAAGACATAGAACTGTCATCCTGAACATTTTTGTTTCTCCCCTGGATTAAATCCATCATCACATCTTATTGACAATAAAGCCCCCTTGTGACCAGCATCTCTCTGCTTCATCTGACTCCTGTCTTCAACTTAAATGCTGCAGCTGTACTCTGTTTCTAGTTCTTCAATAACATCGTGCTGTTTCCTACTTGGGGCCTTTGCTCATGCTATTCTTTCTTCCTGGAATGCTCTCATCACCAACCTCACTTGGCTCACCCTTAAATATCCCAAATTACTTTCATCCTGTTAGTGCACACCATTCTTTCCCTTGAAAACAGATATCACAATTTGTAATTACAAAATACTTTTTCTCTTCATTTGGTAAATGTTGTCTCTCCTCTGTATATGTAAACTCTGTGGGGACTGGAATCATGTCGATTTTTATTCTATTGAATTTCTAGTGTCTGTCACATTTCTGAGCCCAGTAGATACATACTAAATATTTATTAAATACAAGATTGGCTTTTAACATTGGTATAATACTAAAACTGAGGCAATATGGAAGCATATTTTTCACTGGATCCTATGGAGACTGATTGGTACACTTGAAATTATTGATTAATTGTGAGAAAGGAAAACATCATCACAGATTTTTATTCTTCATATCTATAACTTTCACATTGTCTTTCAAACAGATACTCAACAGATATTTGAATGAATGAATACATACGCAATAACAGTTAAGGCAAAAAGTTTATAAAAACCTTCGCCAAATAAATCCTACACAGTACCCTAAAATATAGTTGTAAACAAAATGCTTGTCTTCCAAGACATATCTGATTTTCTTCATCTGTCTATTCAAAATTAACATTATCTATTTATAGCTTTCAAATTTAATTTTTTTTTCCAGAAAGAACATCTAAAGCCATCTTATTATTGAAAGAAATGATTATGCAAAAACTTCTCTAATTTTACTTTTTATATTCCCTAAATAAATGTTCGTAGTGAGAACAGTTAAAAATAATAATAAATATTAAAAAAAAAGTTAAGGATTGCTATTAAACATTCTACCCAGAAAAGCAATGTTTTCTTTCTTTCATATACTATTTCTTATAAAATATATTTCTAAAATATTAACAAATAATGCTTAGCATTTAGTCTTTGCTGGGCATTGTTTTAATTTCTTTATAAATATTAACTAATTCAACCCTTGCAATGACTCTGACTATCAGAGTCCCCATTTCACACGTGAAAACACTGAGGCCTAGATTTATTCAAGGTCACATTACCAGTAGGACATAAGTTGGAATTGCTTTCCAAATGTGTACTTCCACAATGTTATTATTCTATTTATATTATTATTATAATTATTATAATGTAATATATTATTTATAATATTATTTTTTAAGGAAAGTGTTACACTATGTGGATATTTAAATTTTTCAAATTTTTAATTGCTATAAATGATGATAAAATAAATATTTTCATACGTCTTTACTGGCACAGTGTCTTTCCTTCTAGCTATGAAGGTCTTTTGAGCCCAAGATAACCAATGAGAAGTGGAAAGAGAAACAATGCTGACTCTCAGTAACAAAGGAGAGAGAGAACAAAGCTTGCCTAAGGGAGTATATAGAGATTACAGTTTATGAAAATTACAGACGCGTCATTCCCTCTCCTATTCAGTCAAAGAACTTTTGCTATTTTATCTTTTCAGACTTGCTTCTTTGCTGATATTAACTCTAAGTAGTCTGACTATTCAAATTCTAAACATTCCCAAATATCCCACTCTTTGGAATTAAATGGGCATTTTTACCTTTTTTTTAATTAAAAATTTTAATAGACTTTATTTTTCAGAGCAGTTTTCAGTTCACAATAGAATGGAGCCAGGGTACAGATATTTCCCACTTACCTTTTGCCACCACACATGTAGGGCTTCCCCCATTATCAGCCATCAGAGCGGTGATTCGTTTGTTATAATTGGTGACCCTTCACTAACACAGCATTATCACCTGAAGTCCATAGTTTGCATTAGTTTTCACTCTTGGTGTTGTACAGTCTGTTGGCTTGGACAAATGTATAATGGTATGTATCCATCATTATAGTATCATTCAGAGTATTTTCACTGTGGGAACAATCCTTGGTGCTCTGCCTGTTTACTTATCCTCTACTCTAACCACTGGCAACCACTGATATTTTATTGTCTAATAGTTTTGCCTATTTCAGAATGTTGTGTAATTGAAATGATATAGTATGTAGACTTTTCAGATTTGTTTCTTTCATCTAGCATATAGAAATGTACATTTAATATACACTAAAGTATGCAATTCAAAACATTTAAGGTTATTGTATGTCTTTTCATGACTTGATAGCTCATTTCCTTTTAATGCAATAATATCCCTTTATCTGGCTATACCACAGTTTATTTATCCATCCATCTACTGAAGGATATCTTGGTGGCTGCTTCCAAGCTTTGGTAATTATGAATAAAGCTGCTACAGATATCCATGTGAATGTTTCTGTGCAGACAAAAAGTGTTTAACTCGTTTGGGTAAATACCAAGGAGTATACTTGGTGGATCATATGGTAGAGTATATTTAGTTTCATGAGAAACTTCCAAACTGCATTTCAAAGTGGCTGTGTCATTTTACATCCCCACTAGCGAGAATGAGAGTTCCTGTTGCTCTATATCTTTGCCACCGTTTGGTGTCGTCCATGTTCTGAATTTTGGCCAATCCAGTAAGTGTCTAATGGTATCACTTTTTATTTGTTTTACAATTCCCTGATGACATAGAAAGTGGAGCATCTTTTCATATGCTTATTTGCCATGTGTATATCTTCTCTGGTGAAGTGTCTGTTTCAGACCTAGTATACACATCTTTTAACACTGAAATATTAAAATTGTTGGGGAATGCTATCTGAGTCTTTTTAAGATCCTTGCCCTCCGCTTTTAAAATTGAGATATATTTACCTGCAATAAAATGTTAAGCATAAAATTCAGAGATTTGAGCAGTGTGTATACCCGTGCAGCCAACCAGCACCAGTTCCTTCATCTCTAAAATGCAGACATTAATAGTATCTATGTCAAAATAGAGAATATCCCATTATCCTAGGATGTTCTCTTGTTTTCCTTTGCACCCAGTTCCCCCTTTCCCACCTCCCTTTCCCACCTCCCCAGCCCCTCCTAACTTTCTAGAGGAAGCCACTATTTTCATTTTTGTCATTTTGCCTGACCCAAACTTCATATAAAATGAATCATACAAGATTTCTGACTTTGACTTCCTCACTCAACATGTTTTCGAGCTTCACCTGGGTTGTGTGTGTGTGGGGGGGGAGGGGGGTGTATTCAGTAATAAAGTCCTTTTTATCATTGAATGCTATTTCTTTGTATGACTATACCAAAATTTATCCATCTACTCATATGTTGATAGACTTTTTGGATCTTATTATCTAAGGCATTGATATATATTACAAACTTTCCCTACAGTAGGGTTCTCCTGATTACACTCCTCCTAACCCAACCTCCTCCTCCCCTGCAGCTATAAACATGTTTCTACCACAGCTTACCTGGGGTACTAGGCTCCACACTGAACATGGGGCTTGAACTCATGACCCTGAGATCAGGAGTTGCATACTCTACCTACTGAGCCAGTCAGGCATCCCAACAGAACCACTTTTAAAGCCTATTCCAATTGGATAATCACCAAATGGCATCTTATTTTAAATTACAGTTTTAAACACTGAGTTTAATTTTTAAAGGGTTTACTGGCCAAGTAATTTTCTTATTTTGTCAGTCAGTCATATATTCATCTCTTTTTCTACTGGCATGTTTTTTTGGAGGTATGTACATACATTTAGGCTTTAGAACCTCTTTGGCCCTCTTTAAGGAGTTTTCCATGACCACCACCAAACTTTTCCCTAGCTATCTTCAATACATAAACACTTATTATCTCTAAAAGGAGGTGTTATTGATATACCAATTTTAATGATTCAAAAACTTTAAGCATAGAGAGTTGAAGTGTTTTGCAAAGGTCACAATCAAGTAGGTGAGAGAGAGATTAATGTTAAAATCCTTGCTTTTATTTGTTATGCATTATGCTATTTTTCTGTTCATAAAGATTTATACAATGAGAATAATAACAACTACCTCCAAGGATTGTTTCAAGGGTTAAACAAATTTATACCTCTAATAATAATAAGCATTAGGTGCTAGTGTATATTAACGCATGTAATCTTCACAACAATCCATGAGATAAGAGCTATAATCTCCCATCCAAATTATAGGTGAGAAAGCTGATGCATAGAGAAGTTATCTACCCAGCTAACATTATACGATTAGTCAGACAGAACTGAAATTTGATCCTAGATAGCATAGTTTTCAAATATATTCTCTTTAATACTATGCCAGCAGCTGAGAATTACTCCTGAAAAATAGTATGCCCTACATGAATATTAACCAATATCACAATTAATGGAAATTTATTGGGTCATGGTTATGGAAATAAAGCCCTTTTCCCCTCCCCCAGGAGTTCCAGTCTCTAGAGGTTTCCTCCTCCTCTTCATCCATATTGTTGCAACAGTGAAAATTAGGGACTGACACTTGACAGAAGGCTTTCGAAGAGACAAGTCCATGCTTCTTGAATTTTAAACTTTGACGCCCTTAGCATGTGTTAGTCAGTCTTGATGCAGTAAAGCCATGCAGTAAACAACTTCAAAATTTCAGATGCTCAAAATAGCAAATATTTATGTTCCTCGTTTACAGATCATGGACCAGCTGTCACTCTGCTGGACTCAGCTGGGCTATTTTGGTCTGTAGAAAGCTGGTCAGATTCAAATCTGCTCCACATGTCTTCATCATTCTGGGACCACTGGGACACAAGCCCCAGGGCCTGGGTGTAATCCTCGTTTGGCAATCACAGGAAAGCAGGTGAGTAAGGCAAACTGTGCAAACACATTTAAGCTGTTGCATTATGTCTGCTAATATCCTACTTAATGTTGTTGGAAGCTGAATAAGGGAAAGAAATGGCAGAATAAGATTTGAGTGGAATCTTGGGATCTTATCCAAATACTTTCACAGAATTAGCTCTTCATTTACTGAAGTAGTATTAATCCTTTGTCACATTTATGCAAATATTTTATCTCAGATATTTCTTATTAGCTTTTACACATCATTTATGACATTTTGGCTTTGACTTTTTAAAAAATCCTTTCTCTGAGATCTTGCATCCTGATATCAAATTTGGAATATTTGATGCTCTTTGTAAACAGCTGAATCTAAAAAGTTAAACTGATATGCATTTTTTGGGGTAAATGTTTATTTACTTATTTTGATAGAGAGAATGCGTGCATGAGCTGGAGCTGGGCAGAGAAAGAGAAAGGAGAGAGAGAATCCCAACGGTCAGCACTGGGTGTGAGGCGGGGCTTGATCTCAGGAACTGTGAGATCATGACCTGAGCTGAAATTAAGAATTGGATGCTTACCCAACTGAGCCACCCAGGTGCCCCTAAACTAATAAGCATTTTTAATTAGCATTAGACACAGCAGATATACAACAGACCCTTGCTGAATTAGGTTTACAGTAGAATGCTAATTAAAAGTGTATTACATTTACTCATTTTGGAGTCTAGTGGAAGAGGAAGAATATATATTTGTGCACTTATTAAGTTATTGCATACCTTATTATTTCATCCTAGGAATAATCTTGTAAGGTAGATAATACAAGGTTGCTTATATTTTATATCAGATGACTCATCTTTGGCTTAGATAGGGCAAGCAACCTTTACTGGACTGTGCTATGTGGTGACAATGGCTCTCATCTAGACCTAGCTTTAGTTAGTCTTATTCTGAGCCCTCTTCTTGCCTAGGCCTTGACTTTGGCCACTGTCTTTGCCAAACCTGCATAACTCAGTGGTAGCAAGAATCTTGCTAAGAGTCAGTTCAGTGAGAATTCCCCATCCTTGATATCAAATTATCCTGGCCTGCCTTTAGCAAGAATTCCCATGCCCTTGATGGCTCTTTTTAGTAATCTTCTATCCATTGACTCCCTCATTCTGTTCATTGGCTATAAATCCCTGGCTGTCTTTGCGTTATTTAGACTTGTGCCCTACCTTCCTTCCTTTATTTCAATGTCCTGCATAAAGTCTCCCTTACTATTTTAAAAAGTGTCAGAATAACACTGACAGTAGTTTAACAGTGGTTGTCATCAGTATGAGCACCGAAGTTGCCCAGTGTGATATTACATTCACAGAAGAGATGAGAGGAAGCCTGATTAAAAGGCCATAATATTCATGTATAATTCACTATCTTTAGAGTTCACCAGTTTATGCAAAAGTATGGATTAAAGAGCCTTTAAAACAGAGTGCTTCAGGCTTCTTTATACCTCTTACCTTTGGGAAGTTTTGTTTCAAAGCTATTCAAGTGTCAGCCTGTGTAATTGCTGTCACCTCTGTTACCATGTGGTGTCCATCTGCTCATCTCCACGTGCTGGCGAGCACGGGTTCTTCTGCTGCTGATTACCATCCTGTCTTTTGAGTGTATTGACCTCTCTTAAGCCACCACCAAGACCATATTCTGTCCTCAGAGGATGGTTGCATTAGCCCTTATCTCTACTCCAAGCAGCCTCAATTCCCACAAGACAGTTGTGATCAGGCTGTGATCTTTCCTGAGACTTTAGTGAAGAATTCAAAGTAAGGCATAGCTATGATAACATAAAAAATAGTATATGTCCACTATTCAATCTTCTTTAAGTCCCAAAATGCATGATGGTACTTTTGTGGCACCTATAATATTCTTCCCTTCCTCATCATAGAGCTTGTTCCCCAAATGCCAACTTGTTTCCATGTCATCTATGATATGATATGATATCATCTAGGATATCATATGATATGATTACCTCAATCAGAGATCGTGACTTTGAGCATGTTTTGTTTCTGTGAATATGGGGCAACAACATAAACAGATCAGAACAAAATAGTGCAGCCTCACTACAGTTCTCAAAATCTGTATTAGTTATCACTTTGTGCCACAGTAGGACATTGCTGATTTGCTTCTATTCTGCCAGGTCTGGCTCTTTTGTTTTAATCCTTTTGGCAGGAAAGAGCAATTCCTTCTCACTGTTTTTCTGTAAGGAACCAGTTAAAGCAGGCCATGTAAGTGCATATGTGCATGAATGTGGAAGACATTCACACACATGCACGAGCATGGCAGGTGCACACGTAGCCCCCTCATTTACCAAATCTCAATTCATCTACTGAATCTCCCTGCATAGTACAGCTTTACCTGTAGTTTATAAAGAAGCACTTCTCTAAAGGGAAGATAGGCTATAGAGTTGCAACTCTACATAAAACATCCACAACCATTTACATTATTGCCCTGAGCAATTGTGCTTCTTCTAGACAGCATTCAGACATCTTTTCTGATGCTAATCCCTGTCTTATATTTGCATAAATGAAAGGCCTAACAGGAATATGTTTTTCTGAAAACTGAGTGCCCCACAGTTGTTTTAAAGCTATGAAATAGCTATAAAGCATCTTTCCCTACTGTCTCTTTCTAGGTTTCAAATATATTTTTTAAACTTTTGTTTATGAATTAATTTTAGTACAAAAGGTTTCCTTTATCTCTCACACCACATCTTTTCATGGCATCATCCTACATAACCATAGTACTTCTCAGAACCAGAAAATTAGCCATGGTATAGTACTGTTAATTAATGGACTTTATGCGAATCTTACCAGTCTTTCCCCTAAAGTCCTTAGGCTGTTTTAGGATTCTCCGCTGCCAGTTTTCATCCAGAGTTCCGGCTCACTAACCACCTATCTTATCTTCCTTTAACAATCTCAAGAAGAATGAAGCTCTTTTTGAGGGCAAAGCTGAAATAAGAACTAAGCCCTAGGGTGGCGACGCTACATTTGCCTTCCCAATGGAAAAGTCATCCATCGCCCCGGAGGGGTTGGTGACAGCTCCAGAAGGTGGGAGAGGAAGTCTGTCCAGGTGCAGAAACTGGAACTTAAAGTGGAGAGCGTTTCATAGGTTAACTTCTCCAGACACTGAAATAAGGAATTGTGTAAATTATTAAGAATATTCCCAGGAAATACTGACAGAGAAGTAAGGAAGTGGTACTTGGCATGTCAAGCAGAGGAGCCCAACCAAGCCTGCCATGCTGAGCAAAATCCCCTCAACTTGATTAAGTGAGGGAACATCAGGAATAGAGTGCATCATATCTCAGAATTTTTCTGATTGGTGGCCAGGAAGCTGGAGTATTTGTACCTTTTACCCTGATCAGTCATTCATCCATAGCTTTGTCTGGGGGATTATACATTCCCTGGTTTAGCTCTCCTGGCTTGTAGTGCAAGCAGTTCTGGTAACCTGAATGAACCTACTTACAAAGAGTCTCAGAGTAAAGAGTATAGCACACAGGGTCCAGTATGAACAAAAATGGTGCAAGAGACTGCGGAGGGAGTGTGTCTTTTAAGTGTGTGACTTCAGTCAGGTGTAAAATGCATAAGGTTTGGGCTGTTTGGAAGGCAAAAAGGAGACTCTATTTGAAAAAAATTATGGCAGAAATGGTTTTATTATGGTGAAAGTGTCAGGGAAATAGAACAAGAACCACAAAATCTTCCCCTACCCCAGAAAACCTCTCCATAAAGGGAATAGAGACAGAAAACAGTTTTATTATTGAATAAGTATTAAACCAGAATGTGGTGCACATGACAGGCAATTCACTAAGAAAGAGATTTCAAAGACAGAAAGAAATCTCACTTCCTTAAGTAGCCAAACAGAACCTATTACATAAATGCTCTCAAGATAAACAATAAGTCAAGTAAGAGAGCTTGAGAGTACTGCTGAGCACACATAATTTATCCTAACTACTAGGTAATTGGAGTGACCGTATATATTAATTAACTGACTTTATTCCGAGGAAAAAACAAATAGACAAACTCAAACTTAATGACAGGAGGTAGTTTTACAACTTAGAACAGAGGAGTCTACTGAAGTTAGGTTAATACCTTCCCACTGGGAAGGCAGGAGGGAGTGGCACTATCCCTCTAGATATTTATATTTCCAAAGAGATGGCTCTTAGGTCTGTGAGAGAGACATTCCTGGGTCCTACAGCTGACACAAGGCCTATCTAAGATATGAGAGGATTTATATACATTTCAAAGAGAAAAAGTACTTACAAGTTTTCTAAAGTAAATGCTCTAAGACAAAGAACAAAAAAGACTCTTCCCTTATTTTCAACAGAGAGAATTAAGTCTCGTTTTTAATTTTTGTCTTTATCAAAGTTATGAGACTTAATGGCTCCAGACTCCTAGTTTAATTATTTTTTCAGTCCATTAAAAAAAATATATATAATGTTATATTAAATCTTCCCAGACATCATTATGAGCAATGACACTTTATGAAATATATTTTCTTTTTAAAAATCAGTAATTCATTTGTGTTGCCTTTAGTGATTACTATATTTTTAAATACACATTTTTAACATTTAACTCATGAAGTCAATTATGTAGTCAATTGTGTAGTTCTACAGACTCAATTACTTGGAAGTTACAACAACAACAACAACAACAACAACAAAAGAATCTAAAGATAAGAGTCCAAAGTTAAGGGAGATGGGGGCCCCTGGGTGGCTCAGTCGGTTAAGCGTCTGACTTCAACTCAGGTCATGATCTCATAGTTCGTGGGTTTGAGCTCTGCATCAGGCTCTGTGCTGACAGCTAGCTCAGAGCCTGGAGCCTGCTTCAGATTCTGTGTCTCCCTCTCTCTCTGACCCTCCCCGGGTCACGCTGTCTTTCTCTCTCTCTGAGAAATAAAACACTAAAAAACAAAACAAAACAAAAATACAAAAAAACCCAACAAAGTTAAGGGAGATGCACTGAACTCTCATGGGATAGGAAGAACATAGGGCTCTATATATTTTCAAGGTGCTATCAATTTTGCAAGGAAAATATATTCGAAAGATATAAAGAATGTTTGCAAGAGAAGTGGAAAAGTTCATTTTCCCTGACATACTGAAAACCAGGTATGTTATAGTGATAAAAAATGGAATTTAGCAAGCAATCAGGCAGGTATGGGCACATCTGCGACTGAAGTCCAAGTTCTAGAGGCTTTTAAACATTTAAGGTTTATCCCACCTCTTTCAATGAGATGACATCTTTAATGAAAACTTGGGAAGGGATATAAACCCGAAGCATAGAATAAGATCAGCCACACCAACAGCATTCTCAGTTACCTGGAACAGTGGTGAAAGGAGCGGTTTGATCCTCTTTTCCCTTCCCATTGCTAGCAGTTGCTCTAATTTACTTTAATTTATAGATCCCAAGCCAGTCACATGTAGGCATGTGTTCCTGGCAAGGAAAAGGATGTCAAATGCAATCAGGCTGCAGAAAAGTTGGCCAAGCTTCAGCCTCCTTTTGATGATTGGAAGCACAGAGTTGTGGAATGCAAGATTAGACCATCTTAGAGATCAGATTGCTCCTCTCCTCCCTTAAAAATGAGGTTTAGAGAGAAGGTGAAGCATTTTCAGAAGGTGACATGGATACTCTAATTTAAATTAGGGCTAGCACAGATTGCCATATGTGCTATTGCTCAATAGCTTTGCCTGAGTTCTTTCCCTCATTCTGAAACTAACATGTTATAATGCAGGCTTATACTTTTCTTGCCATTCTATATTTGCTGATGCTAAGTTAAGGATCTGTCTGTAAGATTTTAAATTTTTAACCCTCTCTTGTCCACTGGCCTCCATGTCCAGCCTTCACACCTGAGGACGGTGCTCTTACTCCATATGATCTACTGCCCCCTGAAGGTCTGTCTGTTCCAAGCCTTTCCTAGTTCATCACTTCCCCATCAGCATTGACTCTGCATTCATAGCTCTCTTTTACTACATTCAGAAATACGAAGTGATGTGGAATAACTGATTTGGGAACATTAAAACGTTATATTCTTATTCATTCATGCTAAAAAGCTTTCAAATTAATAGATTATTTTCTTACTTTAATAAGTCAATTTTACTCAATATAATTTTAATTATTAGCAATGTAGCATACATAAAAGTAGTTGCATTACTAACTTAAAGCAATAATTCAAAAATACCTGGTCTTTTATTAATCTATATGTAAGCCACCAGATGAAAGATGTGCAGCATATCCATGACTTTAGGATTTGGAAAAAAAAACTGTGCCATTATCTTTGTTTCCTGTCTTTTCACTTCATATCATAAATTATAAGAAAGTTTATGATTTCCAGTCTAATAACTGCTGTGAATTTTTGAAGCAAAGGATGAACCCTCTTATTTTTAATTTTTCTCTCATCATTTAATGCTCTTATTTTCCATCTCTGTCCATGCTGACATTTCAGGATGCATAACTGTAGAAAATAATATTAGTCAGTAAAATATATAACATACCAACTTACCACTGGCTTTGGTCCACTTCTATATCACTATCCTTAGAAATTTTTATTAGTTATAAAAGAACAGCCTTCTCAATTTCAAGGAAGTTTTGGTAATATATTTTGTAAAATCTCTTCATAAATTTACATGCTGCAGGTGCACAAGGCTTTAGGCTTTATGCCCTCAGAATCCCAGGTGTGCATTGCAACAGTTTTAAAATTACAAGCTTATATTGTAAGGACATGAAAATTTTTATACAAAATCAAACACTTTTTTTCCCAGTGATTTCACTGTTCAGTATCTCAGAAATATATGCACAAGAACGTATGTGCACAAGAGTGTATGGACAACGTGATGATTACTGCAAAATGTGATGGTTACTGCAAAGTCGGTTGTAATAGCAAAAAATAAAAGTCATGAAGTGTCCAGCAGTAGAAACTATTCACAAAATGGAATACTATGCATAGTTAAGAATAACAAGGAAGATAAGATCAATGTATACTAACCCAGAAAGATTTTCAAAATACATTGGTACACAGAAAACGCATTTGAGAAAAATTCCATACAGTAGGATATTATTTATATAATTTATATTTATATAAACATACTTCAGAGATCAAAGCTATTGTGTGGGTGTATGTGCTATGTGCATGTGTGTGTAGCATGTGTATAAGTGTATGTATATACATATACATTATGTATTGTACTGTATATATAGTCCATAGCACTGTATAAATAGTCCATTGAATAAATATTTATTGAGTATCAACCCTTGTATAAGGCTCTTTTCTAGTGTAAGGCTGATATTTGCATACAAAAGCATAAGATTTTAGGAGTTAGGACCGAAGATAAAATTTGGAAGTCCACAGCATATACGTGGAATTTAAAGCCATTAGGAAAAGAATATAGAAAATACAGAAACAAATGTAAATAATCCAAAATAAAGTGATGGCAGTGAAAGGAACGAATGGCTTAGAATAGGGGGATAGTGTGGTGGTATTAAATTTACATATAAATGTGTGCACTCTCCTTGTGTACACACGTACATTCTCTCAAAACTAAATAAACATAAAAATATAAATAAATAAAAAACTATCTCAAACTCATGGAAACAAATAAGACTGTAAACATAATTCAGGCAGCAGAATTACACTAATAATACAAAAAAAGAAATATTTATGGGATGCAATATCACAAAATAGATATCCCATTTGGAGAAAATACATCGCACAAAAGAGAAATAATAAGTACTAGAGATGTGGGGAACTTGGTGGCTCAGTCGTTTAGACTCCTGACTTTGGCTCAGGTAATGATCTCATGGTTAGTGAGTTCAAGCCCCTCTTTGGGCTCTGCACTGACAGCTTAGAGCCTGGAGGCTACTTTGGATTCTGTGTCTCCCTCTTTCTCTCTGCCGCTCCCTTGTTTGTGCAGTCTCTCTCTCTCAAAAATAAACAAACAAACAAATAAACATTAAAAAATTTACTAGAGACAAAACTCCTCCTGTGCCAAATAAATAGATTTGAATCATTAGATTGAAAGTGTTTTGCTGAGACCTAAAAAATGAGACACATGATAAGATTGATCATGTTCGTGTGTATAAATCTAATAAGAGTAAAGAAAAATTTCCAAACTCATGTAGGAACACAAAGAAAAATGCTAATACAAGTAGCTGTTGCTTTAAAAAAATAACTTCATTATACTTTATAATTTGAATTTACTATAATCTTTTAATCATTTTCCACTTGGGGATCTTTAAGGCAAGTATGACTGTCTTCATTGGGGAAGACAGTCTGGTTTGGTGTTAAGAGAATGGCTGAAAGAGTAGACTGACCCCTGGAAATCCATAGGAAGCCATGATAAGATAGGTGAGAACTGACATTTGTCAAGAAATTTAAAGAATCAAAAAACTGGGTGCATTGTTGGAGGCAAAGAGAGAGTATAGTTTTGTACCATTTGACAAACTACTTGTTAAACATTTGCATCAATCGATTTGTGTAAATAAACTACTAATAACTAAAGTTTTAATGACCTTCAGTTTTAATAAGATAAAAATAAATAAAAAGGAATCCTTCAGTAAGATCAGAAGTCATTTTTCCTAAAGATATTTAGAAAAAAAATGATTTAATTCAACCAGCAAGATTTAATTCTCTTTATGTTCCCCCCATACCTCCATCCCACATTTTTAGGGAAAACTCTCCACATATACTAAGTATTATGTTAACTTAAACTACGGCATTAATTTGAATGGCAATTGCATATTTTCAGTCCATTTTAGTCTTTTGATGTATTTAGCACTGTGATGACAAACATCTTTTAATAGGAAAGAAATCAAGACTTCAACTGCAGCTTATATACAGATTCTTAGTGAAGCAAACACAATTTTATCTTGGCATTTTTGAAATATCTTTTTTCTTTTTTTGGTGTCTGTTATTCTTCACCATAATAGGAGAATTATGTAGTTTATTATCAATGTATCTGTTCACAAAATGTTGCATCTGTAAGAATACTTACTTTTAACAAGATTTTGTGATCCTTCATTTTAAAGTTCACATTCCAGGGGCGCCTGGGTGGCTTAGTCGGTAAGCGTCCGACTTTCGTTTAGGTCATGATCTCGCGGTTCGTGGGTTCGGGCCCCGCGTCGGGCTCTGTGCTGACTGCCAGCTCAGAGCCTGGAGCCTGTTTCAGAGTCTGTGACTCCCTCTCTCTCTGACCCTCCCCTGCTCATGCTGTCTCTCTCTCCTAGAAATAAATAGAAAAAAAATTCATGTTTTAAAAAAAAAAAGTTCACATTCCAAATAATATAATAATATTATGCAAAATGGCTTTTGTTGCTTCAAAATTTGGAATTTGCATCTCCACATATAAAATTTCCTAAATATAACATCGGTATTCAGGAAAAGTCTTTAACTGATGCCTTTTTTTCTTTGGCAAGTAGAGGTTAATAAAAATATTTATACTTTTAATAAACTCAGGAGGATGGATTCAGTACTATTATGCTCACAATAGCAACAGGATATAAAATATTAAGCATTTCAAACATGTAGAATTAAAATAACTTTTATAATTAAAATCATTCAGAGGCTATTTTAAGATTTAGTGCTTAAGGGAAAACAACTCAAGTGTCTATGAGTTGTTCATGGTATAAATGAAACATGGCATACAAAGGAATACTATCCAGCTTTAATAAAGAATGAAATTCTCATACATGCTACAACATGGATGAACCTTGAAGATATTATGCTATGTGAAATGAGCTACACAAAAAGGACAAACATTGCATGATTCCACTTATCTGAAGTACCTAGAATATGAAAACTTATTGAGGGAGAAAGATTAGAGGCTCCCAAGGGCTGGGAGAAGAGAAAGTGAGGAATTATCATTTAACAGTTTCTATTTAGAATGGTGAAAGAGTTTTGGGTGTGCATGCTGGTGATGGTTGTACAACATTGTGGGTGTAATTAGTGCCACTGAATTGTACACTCATAAATGGTTGAGATGGTTTATTTTATGTTATGTATATTTTACCACACACACAAACAAAAGGAGATTTTAGATAGTTGCATGCTTTCATATTCAGAATAAAAACTAGTGGTAGAAGACATACTATATTGATGTGAATTTAATGACTATGTAAATATAATAGATACAGCCATTGCTGAACTAATCTAAGCTGAAGTTGTAACCAATCTGAACAAAATTCTGAATTTATATATTGTAGATCCTTAGGCCATTATGATAGGAGTGAAATAACTTTTATTAAACAGATATTGTGGAAATTGTTATGATCTAAGTACTATTACTTTTCACAATACATTTTAAATAAAGTACTCAGTAGTATTTTCAGAGCATTGTAAAATTTCAGCAGTTTACAGAAGAAAATGTATTGTATTCATGATATTTTCAAGCATATAATGTTTTATTTTTTTATTTAGTTAAAACTATTCATCTTTCCTCATTTCTTTCCTCTATATGCAGAAAATCTTTTCCATATGATGGATGTTGGTTATATTTTATGATTTTGTTTTTGCAGTTAGTTTTGTTGGTATGTTGTATAAGTTATATATTATTCTTATTTTTCCCCCTTCAGGTAACTATCCTGGAAATACTTATTGTGTGATTGTACATTTTACCACTAATACAAAATATCGTCTCCCATTTTATAGTGTACTGTTATGGTGTAAGATCTACTTCTGATCCTTTTTTAATTTTTTTTTTTTTGTTTATTTTTGAGAGAGAGAGGGAAAGAGAGAGAGAGATAACACATGTGCAGGTGGGGTAGGGAAAAAGAGAGGGAGACAGAGGATCTCAATATCAATAATTCAATATATCAATTGATATATTGATATCAATGCTACATATAGCATTGCATTGATAGCAGAGAGCCTAAAGTGGTGCTCAAACCCAGGAACCATGAGATCATGACCTAAGCTGAAGTCTGATGCTCAACCAACTGAGCCACCCAGGTGCACCTACTTCTGCTCTTTTTTCTTCAGTGTCCCCATTCCAAGAAATTTCAGGACAACATTGTAATGTATAAATTACTGAAAATTGAGAATATATGCTTTACTATCTGGTGTACAAGTATATTTAGTTACCTTTATTTCAAAATATTTTTATGATTCTAAGCATTATTTTACAGCTTTAAATCATTTTGTCAACCTTTTCTCCCACCATCTTAGAAGAATTGTTAAGATTTTAATTACAATTGCGTTTACATATGTACTATGTGGGAAAATCCACTTTTGTTTCTTTCAGCTTTAATTTTTGTTATTTGCTTGCATGGCTCTAAATACCATGCTAAATCACACTGCTACTTCTTGATTGTTTGGTTTTTAATTATCATCTGTTCATTTCCCATTGGACAAGAAAAGACTCTGATTCCACCTCACTACCTCCAGCCCTCCTTCCCATTCCATTCTCCTAATGTAGTTATAATTTGATAATACTAATAATTGTTATTTATATTCTTATGAGTATGTAAATGCTACTCATAGTTGAGCTTTGGTGGATGGTTTATTCCTGCACCATATTTTTAAAAATTAAAATTTGCTTGATTTTCTATGTTCTTACCAATTAATTCAAATTCAAACCCTTCAAAAGTAGGGTTTAGGTGTGTTATGCATTTTATCTTCCTGAAGCAATCTCCCCTGAGGGCCCCCCTCTCCTCCTGAACTGCTTCCATCTGGCGCCCCCTCTGCTGGTACATGTCTGTAACACCGGGGGCAACCTTAATCCTGCCTGGGGAATCTGGTTGCATTTCCCCTGGGCTAGATAGCTTTGTTTCTAGTATAGTTCTCTTTTTGCTGTTGTTCCTTTATGTTGATGAAGTAAATCACACATTACCTTCCCGAGGAAAAGAAATATATATATGTACATGGGCAGAAACTTTTTTAAAACCTTGAACACGTGACAATGGCACTTGATTGATAGGTTGGCTTCATAAACTTGGTTTGGTAGAGAATTTTGTGTTTTATATAATATTCCTTCAGATTTTTAAAGCTGCTTTTCTATTGTCTTACAACTTCAAGCATTCCTTTTCAGTCTGTAGCTAGTATGATAACTGATTCTTTTAAATTATACATTTTAGTTTTTATCCTGAAAACTGGCATTTCTATTTCTCCTATCGTTTTAATATTTAATAAATACATTCAGTGGTAAAGGTCAATTTCTATATATTGTGGTGGGAACACTTAGGATTCTTTATATTTAAAATATTTGGTATTTCATTTCCAGGAAAGTTTTATAAATTTATTTCATCTTTTTTCTTTTCTCTAAAAACCTTTTCTAGAACTTATCTTATTTGGATGTTGAACTTCCTGGACTGATCTTCTAACTTTTATATCTTTCTTCACCTTAAAAAAAACCCCACACTTTATAGAGGTATAATTGACATGTAAAGACTATATATTTAATGGATTTAACCAGCTGAGTTTGGAGATCCATGAAACTGTTACCACCATGAGGGCCATAAAAATATCCATCACCTTTTATCTTTCTTTGCCGTCTTGTTCTATTTTATTCTTTCTAGTAAATTCCCTCCACCTTTTGTTTGAATTTCTGTCAGATGAATTTCCAGGACCTTATTTTTCTTGTCTGAATATTCCTTTCTTGAAATATCCTGTTCTTTTTTTATAGTGAGATCTAACTGACATATATTAGTTTCAGGTATACTTCAGTGATTTTATATTTGTACATATTGTGAAATGATCACCACAAGAAGTCTAGTTAACATCCATCACCACACAATTTTTTTTCTTGTGATGGAAATGTTTAAGATCAATTCTCTCAACAACTTTCAAATATATAATCTGTATTATTAACTACAGTCACCATACTGTATACTATATAATATCCTATTCTTTCATAGTTGTTATAGCTTCTCTTATTTTGAGACTAATAATAGTGTGGGGAGTTTTTTTGAATATTTTCTTAATCCTATGGAGTTATTTCCTCCCTCTTTCTTTGAGTGTTCTTTCCTGTGAGATGCTCTTCTCAGGCTCTGCTCATTCCTGTTGTCTGCTTATATTTAAGAGAACTAAGCTCTAAGCTGTGAAAGACAGCTTTCAGCTGTAAGCTTCACATGGAATGATCTGGATAGGATGTTTAGTAAGAGAA
This sequence comes from Proteles cristata cristata, assembly GCA_017311185.1. NCBI lineage: Eukaryota > Metazoa > Chordata > Mammalia > Carnivora > Hyaenidae > Proteles > Proteles cristata. Next base: position 96,617 of record JAESUZ010004025.1, on the reverse strand, counting down.
CCTCTGATTCAGTATTTTTAACTCTTTCTCCTAAAGGCAGTCATATTTTGCAAAGAAAAATTCTCTATCCCAGTCTAAGCAGTGAAAATCTAGCTGTCAGTACTATGTCAGCAAAATGCAGAGGGTTCTCTAGGTTTGCATCTAGTAATGATTGTTAATTGAATCCATTGATATACTGGAGCTGTCTGATACTAGCACATGAGAGCTGAATATTACAAGTTTAGGAATTTTGCAGGCCAGTTGTTCAACACAGCCATTTTTAAGAATTAAGTTATGCAAACATACAATTAAATTATATTTAAAAAACAACAGTAATAAAAGCTAAAAACTCCCCACTTCCTAAACAATGTGGAAGTTCTTTTAAAAAATTAAAAATAGAATTATCCTACACCCCAGCAATAGCACTACTAGGAATTTATCCAAAGGATACAGGGGTGTTGATTCATAGGAGCACATGTACCCCAATGTTTATAGCAATGCTATCAACAATAGCCTAATTGTGGAAAAAGCCCAAATGTCCATCAACTGACAAATAGATAAAGAAGATGTGGCTTATACATACAATAGAATACTACTTGACAATGACAAAGAATGAAATCTTGCCATTTGCAACAACATGGAGGGAACGGGAGGGTATTATGCTAAGTGAGATAAGTCAGTCAGAGAAAGCTATATATCATATGTTTTCACTCGTATGTGGAATTTGAGAAACTTAACAGAAGACCATGGGGGAAGGAAAGGAGAAAAAAATAGTTACAAACAGAGAGAAAGGCAAACCATAAGAGACTCTTAAATACAGAGAACAAACTGAGGATTGATGGGGATGGGGAAGAGGTGAAATGGGTGATGAGCATTGGGGAGGGCGCTTGTTGGGATGAGCACTGGGTGTTGTATGTAAGTGATGAATCAAGGGAATCTACTCTTAAAGCCAGGAGCACACTGTATACACTGTATGTTACCTAAATTAATAATAAATTATATTTAAAAAATAATTAAAATAAAATAGAAAGAACAAAACAAAACAAAATCTAAAAAACCTCCCCACTTCTTAATTATTTTACCTATTTTATTATTTATTTATAGATTTTCCTATTCTCTATGCTCTTGACTTTTTATCTGTTGGTCTGTATCTGTATCTCTGTGTTCTGTTATTGTTGTAGCTACATGGTGTAAAGACTACAGAATGTGTTCCTGTGTATCTCTTCCCATTCCATGTTCGGTATTGTCATGTGGGTAGCTTTAAATCAGCCATGGAAAAAGTACTTACACCACAGAAATCAGCAAACTATAAATTTTGGCTTTCTTTATTGTTTTTTTGTCTAGATTTAATAAAGTGGAGCAGAAAATGTTAGTAAGGCACATTAAACTGGAAATTTAGATTTGGAGCTGTTAAACTGTAAACAGCACAGAAAATGAATAAAAATTCTTGGGGAGCACTTGAAAACTATTATTACTTAATTCAACAAAAAGTCACTATGTCATTGACAAATAAATGAAGTACTTTTGGTCTTATTCCTTAAGTAAACAAAAATAATCAGTGTTCATGTTGAAACTATTCTTATCCATCAGTTGATACCATTATTGACTATAGATAAATGAGGTTGACAAAACATACACACACACACACACACACACACACACTCACACCTCAAAAACAGAAGACTTCTGTCAGAATCAATTGGCTTTATGGAATTTATAGTATATACAGTAAATATATTTTATCTGTAACATATATAGTAAATATATATTTGCTTGTGACTTAAAAAAAGACTTCATGTAAAGACCAATTTTAAGTTCACAAAAAAATTGAGAGAAAGGTACAGAGATTTCCCTTATATTACCTACTCTCACAAATGCATAGCCTCCCCCATTACCAACATTATTTGCCCAAATGGTACATTTCTTTCCAAGGATGAACCTAAACTGACACATCATGTGGCTCCTGAGTGGCTCAGTTGGTTAAGCCTCTGACTTTGGCTCAGGTCATAATCTCACAGTTCATAGGTTTGAGCCTGGCATCTGGCTCTGTGCTGCAAGCTCAGAGTCTGGAGCCTGCTTCAGATTCTGTTTTTCTCTCTCTTTCTGCCCCTCCCCTTCTTGTGCTCTGTCTCTCTCTCTCAAAAATAAACAAACATTAAAAAATTAAAAAAAATAAACTGACTCATCATAATCACCCAAAGTCCATCATTTACCTTAGGTTTTGCTCTCAAGGGTTGTGCCTTTTATGGGATTGCACAAACTCATAATTACATATATCGATCATTATAATATCCCACAGAGTACTTTCATTACCCTAAAAATCCTCTGTGATCTGCTTATTTATTTCCTCACTCCTTCCCGGGCAACCACTGATATTTTTACTATGTCCACAGTTTTCTCTTTTTCCACATATCATATACTTGGACTAATCCAGCATGTAGCCTTTTCAGATGGACTTCTTTCACTTAGTAGTTTGCATTGAAGATTCCTCCATGTCTCTTCATGGCTTGATAGCTCATTTCTCTTTAGCAGTATATAATATTCCATTGTCTGGGTATACCACTATTTATGCATTCAGTTGCTGAAGGACATCTTGGTTGCTTCCAAGTTTTGGCAATTATGAATCAAACACTTAAAAATATCCTTATGCAGGTTGCTATTGGTGAATATAAGTTTTCACCTATTTTCGGTAAACACCAGGGAGCACAATTGCCGGGTAGTATGGTCAAAGTATGTTTTGTTTTGTAAGAACTTGCCAAACTGCCTTCCCAAGTGGTTATACCATTCTTCATCCTCACTGGCAATGAATAAGCATTCCTGTTGCTCCACATCCTCACTTATTATGATTTTTAAACTATGCACTACACATCCATCATATCAGTAAATTAGTAGCAAATTTATTTCCTCACAGAGCCAGTTGTGAAGATGTACAAATCACCCCTGACTTAATCCTCTGTTTTGTACAGTATCCCCATTCCAAATTGTTTCTGTTGTCCATAAGTTCAAAAACCATATCTTTAACCATGTGCAGTAAATAAATCTTTGTTCTTTCTCCAGAGAATGAATGTAGCAGCCTTCATGCAGTTCAGAGGAGGATATGTTAAATGGCAGTATGAAATTTAACCCCTCCTCTTTATTTTTAGCTAATTTTAATTTTTTGATTTCTCTACTACTATTTTAGAATTTACTCATCTAGAGTTAGATTATGTATTACTTTTTCATCTGATTTCCAACTTCCATAATTTTGTTACTATTATCTTCTCTTTTGCTCTCCCCTCCTTTTAACATGTTTAGTTTAAAGCAATTTTCTGTCCTAAAGTTTCAGCTAGGTTTTAGGAGGTAGAAAAATTAGATGCTTGTGTTTAATGTAGCATCCTAGCCAGAAGTTCATAATACATTGTTTATCTATTATTGACTTGGGAGTCCATTTTTATTATATACTAAGCCAATTTATATGGACTAGTTTCTAAACTTTATGCACCATTACAACAGTTTCTTTATTTTAGCTTTGTAATATGTCTTGATATATGTAAAAAAGGAAGGTCCTCTACTCAGCTCCTCATAAAAACTAGAAATAGTTTTTTAAAATTTGCTGTGATTTTAATTGAAGTTCATTTATTTATAAATAGGACAATTAATGGGTTTACATTTTTTAAGGGTACCTTCATTAACTTAGTATATATGTTCATTGTCTTCAGGTGTTTAAAAATGTTATTAAAGCTATGCAGACATGTACAGTGTACATGGATGACGTGAGATACTACATATTTTTGGTTACTGATATAAACAGAATCTTACTTTCTATAATATTTGTACTTTGGCTATTACCAGGTAGAACACAACTGAGTTTTTATATGACCTCATACCTTGTCCCCTGCTGCCTATTGTTTTTCTTGGGTTCTCTTATGTGAATGATGTATGTACATTACATCAATTTAAAACTTTAAAGATATTTTCTATCTTTAGCATATTTAAGAATTTGTCATCAATTTCAATCAGATATATTTATGTTTTTAGGTGTTTCTATTTTAATTGATTCTGTTTTCCCCTGTTGTGCTTCTAATTTTGTACTACCACATACATAATTGAAGTTTATTTTTATGCAACTTTTATGTGTGCATTTATTTATTTATTTTTAAAGTTTATTTATTTTTGAGAGAGAAAGACACAGTGTGAGCAGGGGAGGAGCAGAGAGCGAGGGAGACACAGAATCCAAAACAGGCTCCAGTTTCGGAGCCTCTGAGCTGTCTGCACAGAGCCCAATGCGGGGCTTGAACTCACAAACCGTCAGATCATGACCTGAGCTGAAGTCGGATGCTTAACTGACTGACACACCCAGGCGCCCCTTATGTGTGCTTTTAAAAATCATTTCAAGAATGGTACATGGATTGTAATTATCATTTTTGAGCTTTCTTATTATTGTTATGTGGCTCATTATAATATTTGTGGATCATACATTTTTCATTCAGAATTCCATAAGCTTGCTCTTTTGTCTTTTGACTTTTATTTTACAGAAGAGCAATTTATTACCAACTTGCCTTTTAGTTCTTCATAAGTAATTGAGTTTTAAAAAAATGTGTTGTGAAGTAGTTCATAACACAAGTAATATGAGAGCACACACAGAGAATTGCCTAATGAACAATCTAATATACAACTTAAAGTTGCTTAAGAGAAGAGATATTTTTAGAACATTGACTTCTTGTGTATTTTCCCTCATTTATGATTCTCTACCTTCATATTCCCAGATTAAGAAATAAACACTAACGTTTATTTTACATTTACTTTTTTCCATTTTGGATTTTAGTTTTATAAAATATATATGTATTATGGAATGTTTGCAAGCCCTTACCCCCCTCCAATTAGCTCATGACTTCCTGAATCCACATCCTTAGATAACCACCTATACTAACTCTGATCTTACTCTTAGGAAGGGTAATGGCCACATAAGTCTGCTGATTGATAAAAGGCCCATGGCCTAAGTGCTCCCATCACTTAAATTCATAAAGGAATTTCCTTTAGTTCCCTCCCAAGTTTTAGAATTATGCTTTTTACATTTAAGACTTTAACTAATCTGGAGCTAATTTTTTTAAGTGTTGTAAGGTGGAACTAAAATGTCATATTTTTTTCTGTAAGGATAACCTTTCACATTGGAACATCATTTATTATATACTCTACCTTTACCCTAACGGACTATCATGACATTTATTTTGTATATGATTTCCCTGTATTTTCTTTGTTTCATTATTCTATTTATGCCAATAAACTATGCCAGTAACTATGCCAATAAACTAGCATGTTAATTATTATAGCTTTACAATACATCTTGGTCTCTGGTAAGGCAAATCCCCTCAACTTGATCTTCTTCTTGGATGTGTGACTTTCCAGAATCAGAAAGCAAAATTATAATAGAAATCTTAATAGGGATTTCATGACAAATGTGTTGACTACATACTTTAATTGTGACTATCTTTAAACTTTTGATTCACTAAACATGAATACAACACCTCTTTCTGGTGGAGATTATTAGGTCTCCATTAATATTCATCAGTAAAGTTTCTCCATAAAAGTCATATATCTATTTTTATCTATTACATGTACTTATATATTTACAGGTACTTTTATTAATATTTTAAGTTTTATATTGAAAAATCTACCATATAGCCATCTGTTGCTTATATATAGAAATTTTCCTAATTTTTATGTTTGATTTCATATCCACAATCTTGTTAAATGTGCTTGTTACTTCTAACAATTTGTACCTTTTTGGTTGCTCCACATAGATAATAATGTTCCCTGTAAATAGTGACAGTTTGATTCCTTTTACACATTTCTTAGAACTTTTATTTCTTTTCATTGTGCCCCTGTGCTGAACAACACTTCTAATACAATGCTGAAAACAAGTGATGAGAGCAGGCATTCTATTTTCTCTGATTTTAAAGGGAATGCTTTTATTATTTCACCATTGGGTATGCTCTTTGCTGTAGTTTTTCTTGAAGATACACATTATCAGGTTTCAAATATTCTATTCCACTTAATAATGATTCCACTTAATAATGATTTTACAAAAAATGTTATGTATTACATTTTATTGAAAAGCATGTTGCACCTGTGGAGATGATAATTTATGCTTCTTTCATTTAATATGCTTATGTGTTAAACTTCAATATTAAATTTGATAATGTTAAACCACTCTTGAATTCCTGAGATAAACGTAAATTGGTCATGAACTATTTTTTTTATACATTGCTAGGTTTGGTTTTGTAATACTTTATTTGAGATTTTACATCTATATTAATGATTGAGATTATTGTAGACATTTCTTTTCTTATTCTGGTCTTCTTTGGCTTTAATATCAAGTTTATTCTGGCCTCATAAAATATATTGGAGAGGGAGAAGCATGTTTTATGTTCTCCATTCTCTTAACAGAAATTTCTTTGCTTGTTTGTTTGTAAGATTGGAATGATTTATTCTTTGAATATTTGGTTATAACTCATGTCCTAAAGCTACTGGGTTTATTATTTGTAGAATGGGTTTTGAATTTTTATTTATTGGTTAGATTTTTTAAATGGTTGTAAGGCTATTTAAAATTTCTATTTCTTCTTGAGAAAGTATGGTATTTATTTTTTTAGGGAAATTTACATTTTCTCTAATTTCTCCAAATTTAGCATAATGTTTTTCTTTATATTCTCTTTAACCTTCTTAACTGTGATTTACCAATGTTTATTCCCTTTACATTTCTAATACTATTTATTTGAGCCTTCTTCCTTTATTTTACTGGCTTGTTTTGACCAGCTGTTTGCCAGTTACACTAATCTTTTCAAAAATGCACTTTTGCCATTAATTCTCTCTACTTTTCTTCTTATTTTATTCTTTTCTGATCTTTTACTTTATTGGATTTATTTATTTCTAAATTCTTATGTCAGTGATTAGCTCATCAATTTTTTGACTTTTTAAAAAAGTTTTTAAAATTTATTTTTGAGAGAGAGAAAGAACATGAGCAGGGGAGGAACAGAGACAGACAGAAACACAGAATCTGAAGCAGGTTTCGGACTCTGAGCTGTCAGCACAAAGCCTGACGCAGGGCTTGAACTCACAAACCGTGAGATTGTGATCTGAGCTGAAGTTGTCCGTTTAACTGACTGAGCCACCCAGGTGCTCCTAGACTTTTCATTTTGAAATAATCATTGAAGCATATAAATTCGCCTCTAAGTACTGCTTTAGCTGAAATAAACAAATCATTATTCAACTCTAAACATTTATACTTTCTTTCACCATCTATTTCTTAACCAATGACTTATTAAGAAGTTTGTTAAAAAAAAAAGTGTGTGCTTGTTTTTGTATGTGTATTTATTTCCAAAGTTATGTTTTCTTTTGAACTTATTTTTTGTTTTCAATTTTTTAAAAATGTTTATTTATTTTGAGAAAGAGAGAGAGTGTGTGTGCAGAGGAGGGACAGAGAGAGAAGGAGAGAAAGAATCCCAAGAAAGCTTTGCACTGTCAGTGCAGAGACATCAGGCTTGATCTCATGAACCATGATCATGACCTGAGCTGAAATCAAGAGTCCAGTGGTAAACATCCAGGAGCCCCTTGTTTTCAATTTTTAAATTAACTATGTTAAGATTAAGGAATAGATATTTAGGATGATACTAATTCTTTGTAAAGTGTTGATTCTTTTATGGCATAATACATAGTTTTCCCTGCATTCCTACTTATAGTTGAAAAGAATCTGTATTTTCTAAATTCTGGCACTTGTTTCTAAATATAGTCAATAGATCAACTAGTAATTATGAATTCCAAATCTATATATAGTATAGTTTTATGGGTGTTTTGCCCAATGGACTATTTTTTAATGAGGGGGTTGTTGAAATTTCTTAATATTTTATAATGATGGCTTGTCAAATTTTCCTTGCAGTTGTGTTGATATTGTCTCATATATTTTGAAGCTATGCTATTAGGTACATACTATCTTAGGAAGCTACCATACAGCCAGTATAAACTTGTGACTTGCAAAATCCGATAAAATGTCATTTACCTTTAATTGTTACTGATGAGGAAGAATGTAGGAAGACTTCAAAATAGACTAAAATGGTACATAGGAAACTTTAACCCAAACAAGTAGTACAGCTGATTGAAAGAGAATCCGAGGTTCTACTATGATATTAAAATTAATGTGTGGCTCAAATCCTAAAATGTGGGCTAGGTGCTCACTGCTGGGTGTTTGCTGGGAGTCACTGCTTACAGACAGAACTAGGGCTCAGTGTATTTTATCAGTATTATACATGAAAATCTGGTTGGCTACTCAACAGGCATTTCAGGTAATTAAAACACTTCTTCAAGCTGAAAAGGCAAAAACAAAAATGTCTGAAAAGTGGTTCCAAACAGTCTGAAGTGAGATAATTGTTTCCATCGAGAATTAGCCTTTTTTATCCCAGAGAAGTTTTGGAATTGTTTATAATTGTTTTCTAATATTTTTGCCTATGGTTGGAAAACCATATTTTAAAATGAGGTTTAAGAGAATTAGACTAATAAGGCTAATAATTAGACTGATAAGACTAATAGATTAACTTTCTAATTACAGTTGCCAACTTTTGATTAGGTAATTGATTCATATGTCTGATTTCAAAATATTTTAAGCTATTTTCCATACATTGTTAGAATATGTAAGAGATTTTAAGAATGGCCATAATAAAAATGTAATTCATTATCTTTGTAAAATGTATGTATGTATTCAGTAAAGTTCGTCACATAGATACTTGAATTAATCAAAGAATAAATTGAATATATTAAATTTATGAACGCAGGTTAAGATTTAACGTGTTTAAACTAACTTGTGAATTGGAACAAATATTAGATAATGTTCTTTATTGTATTCCCTACAAGCCAGTTTTCCTCTCATTACAGACCAGAGACAAGTCTGTACTTCTAAACTTTCTAGTGGCTGCTGGGGTAATGGGATTATTCCTGGCCAATGGGTGTATTTCCAGACTAAGACTTTACTGCCCTGTGAGGCACTCTAGTGCTCTCCACTTTGCTGTTTCATATCCAAAAGCTTCTTGCTAAGATGGTGACAACAAACAAGAAGACACAGGGCACCAGGGTGGCTCATTTAGTTAAGCCTTTGACTCTTGGTTTCAGCTCAGATTATGATCTCATGGTCTGCTGACAGCATGGAGCCTGCTTGGGATTCTCTCTCTCCCTTTGTGCCCCTTCCCTGCTTATGCTCTCTCAAAAAAAATAAACAGACTAAAAAAAAAAAAAAAGATTCTATAGCCTGGTTCTTTGAGTGACTATGTGGTATAAAAGACCTTTGATGATTTGATTTATCATGTAAGGAAGAAAAGATCCTTTGTTTAAGCCAGTGAGATATGTTTTTTCTTTGTTATTGCAACTTAATTTATACTATCTTGACAGATAAAGCTATTGGTCTTGGGGAGGGCATGGCCTGAAAGATGTGACTTTTCCTCAGGAGACAGGTGGTAAGAAAATCTATATTGGGACTGCAAAAGTTAGTAAGATTTTTCTGTGGCAACACATTTTCTAAAACTTTAAACTGTAGTAGTTTGAGAGGTGAGTTCTATGCTTATTACATTCCTATCTGTAGAGGAAGAGCACCAGTAATAGGTGCTGGTCAGTATTGGCGATATTTGGTAAGAAAGATATTTACAAGGAGAATATGACAGTGGGCATTGACACTTTCACAAGCAAAGATGAGATAGAACAAAGATATTCCAGAAAGTTGAAAATTCAACATTTGTAGAATGCCAACTGACTGTATATTCTACTAAAAGGTAAAAACTGGAATTGATGAGGTCTTGGAGTGATAAAGATTGATTAAATTCAGACTTGGGATAAAGAAAAAAAATACGATGATCTCTGTATGAATAGCTTTGAGTGGGTGATGGATCTCTCCGACCCTTTTGGGGGTCTGCAAAGTAAAAACTCTTCTCATGATAAAAGGAAGACATTATTTTCCTTTTTCACTCTCATTGTCTCACAAGTTTACAGGGTACAAAGAGTACATTGACATGACTTCAGATTTCACATTGCAACTACCCTTTAAGACGTGATCAGTTGTTAAGTATCAAAGGATAGCCACAGTTATCCAAAAAGACTACTAAAATTCTTTATCTCCTGACTACGCATATGTGTGATGCTGAGTTTTCTTTGCATTCCTTAATACCAAAACAGCACAGGGAAACAAGTTTGATATTTAAACAGATATGAGAATCTAAGTGGACTATGGCCAATTTTTATTGTTCTCCAATATTCAACCTCCTCTTCTACCTAAGCAATAGATAGCAGAATAAATTAGATTTTTCAGATCGCTTTTTAACATTTATGGACAGTGAGATATGAGAAAAAGTAGTGTGCAACTTTTGCGAGTTGTCTTTAAATGGAGAGGCTACTTCTGTCCCTTTTCTTTTCCCTATTAGCTAGAATATTGATGTGAAAGTTGGACCTCCTGCAGCTACCGTGTGCCATACATTGGAGACATTGGCCTTAAGGTACTTACTTGAGAGACTAAAATCTTGTGAATTTTACCAATGTTCATTTGATTTTTCTGTAGCATTCAGCTACAACTAATCCCATCTAGATTAATAATTTCACAACATTTTTTGTTCATTAAACATTTTTATAATAAACAAATTTAAATATACATGTACACATTACTAGGCTTTCTAGGAAATACTCCAAATTATTATAAAACATTTAAAATTAATCCTTGCTACTACTTAACCTGGGACAGGATACAGAGGGTTGTCCTTGTGAAGAATAGTCCAATTTCAAATCAATTGGTTATCTTCTTCCTGTTTTTCTTCTTGGGACTTAAATGTGAAACAATGCTGTTTTCTCTGTACATAGTCTCTTAATAGGCATGGAATGATTTGTTTTTGCTGTAGTCTCATGAGCTACTTGATGTGATTATGTTTTATAGGCTTTGACAATAACTTACCATATCTTTCAGATAGTTCTTAATATCCTTTAAAATAAAGTTCATGTCTGTAATATACATCATTTACATATTAAGTCAGCTCATTTGTAATGTGTCTTTCAAATCAGATGACAATCCATTTAGCAGTTTTTACCTGATTTGACATTAGGCAAACAGACAAAAATATACTTTATAGTATGTAGATATAAAGTTGGGAAGACTATTATGTTAATATCAGTTATGTCTGGGAAGTTGAAATATGGGTGTGTATGTATATTTTCAATTCATTCTACAGTGAGTAATTATTACTTATGTAAGAAAATAAAAGCAAAAAAAATTAAATTAGAAATTCAATGATAATTGTTAAGAAAGAATGCTTTCTTTTATCTATGTGCAGAAAATCCAATTACAATAAAACTCTGTCATCTTCTCCTTTACCAGCTAAAAAAGCTCTAGAATCTGACAGTTTTTAAGATGCCTCTAGGAAAAAATTCTCAGTCAACCCAAACCTAAACTAAATCTAATTTGAACAAAGCCAAGCTGGGATATGGGAATGAATTTGGTAGAAGTGTGCTGTTCAATTCTCTGGATGATATTTTTGATGAAAAATTATGTTTTTCCTCATTCTGACAGGGCTGACAGGCAGAGACAGCAGGGGCTTACATGTGTAAGTTATTGTAATTTTAATATAAATAGGATGTTGATGGTGGCAAGAAGTTTAAACATTATCCAATACATGAAAATTAAAACAAACACGAATTTATGAGGGTCCAACACATATAAGTCTTACAAAAAATTGAATAAACGACTGTATTTTAAAAGTAGAAGCTAGAAAAAAAATATAAATAAATAGTGCAGTTTAGTTCATGGTGTGAATGAAGAGGTGTTTAAGGGTCAAATGTACTGATGTCTGAAACCCACTTTGAAATACATTTCATAAATAATATGCACTGATATATGAGTAACCACGTAAACGTGTGATAAATCATATATAATGATATAATTATAAAATCTAGGGGAGGATATATGGGTATACACCATTACTTACATTAATATTTTTGTAAGTTTGAACATTTTTATAATAAAATATTGAAAAAAGTAGAAGGTAGAATATAGATACCCTTAAATGTTTAATATATATTTGTTGACTGACAAGAGTCTGGAATGGAAATACATGCCATAATATTACTCACATTGAAACTCTTTGGATATGCACTCAATTTTTCATTGATCGTGAGATATAAATTTATATATTTAAACTTATTTTTAATATTTATTGAATTCTTGCTCTGTACCTTATTTTGATTATTTAATTCTCAAAAGAAGAAAGAAGTACTATGGTTAGTATGTTTTTATAGACAGACAATATAAGGCTTATGAAGGCTAAGTAACTTAGCTGAGGTCATACAACCAGTGAGCCCAACTGAGAATTTAACCCAAGCAGCCTGGATTCAAGTCTGCATGGTTAACCACAACACTATAGTTCTTTTGCTACAGTACACATTAAATGTGTATTTGACTTTCGCCTTCATATTGACAAGGCCAAATATGGCTTTTTTTCTCCTTTTGGCTGAATCTGCTGATAAGGCCAAAGACTTCAGTTTTACCCTTACCCAACATCCCATTCTTTGTCTCATGAATCAGTAGCTAAGATTAAAACTGATCTCCCCTGAAACTAGCTGGATATAAATATTTCCTGTTTAGCTAACTGACTGAAACTTTCCCTGATTACAAAACAATCCTAACTGAATCAATCCACCTCTAACTTGTCTACTCCCCCTTATAAAAATCTAAGTCAAAACCAGATACTGTGATCTTTGGATCTAGGGTTCTCTACTGCAATAGCCTGAATAAAATCAATCTCCTATTTGTTTAGTATTTGTCTTTGATAATGTACAAATGGTTTTTCTTTATGGATATATGATATAGTAGAAAGAAGAGTAGTTGAGTATGGTGATATAGTTAATAATCTCAATTCTGCCACTAACTGTGTATATTGCCTTGAGAATGTGGCAAAACCAGTAAATGACATTCTTTAAAAATAAATGTAGACAATGATAGGTTGCTTGTTCAAAGTCTCAGATAATTCCATGAAACCATTTAATATAAGGATTCCACTATACCTCCACATTCAGTGTGTTTTGTTTATTTATTATTTATTTATTTATTGTTTTTGCATGTGTGTTTGCTTTGCCAGGCTCATGAATAGTATCAGTAAATCCTGTTCAGAGAACCATTAAAGAGAAAACACCTGATTTTTTTATTCCTGGGAGAAAATAGCTATTGTTTCTTTATTTTGTCTTTAAAATAAAGATATCTTTAATAACTGTTAACAGAATGTTTAATAGAATGTATAACATATAAATATGTGTAAATATAGGAGCATCTGGGTGCTTCAGTTGGTTAAGCACTTGACTTCAGCTCAGGTCATCATCTTGTAGTTCGTGAGTTCAAGCCCCACATCAGGCTCTCTGCTGTCAGCACAGAGCACACTTTGGATCATCTGTGTCCCTTTCTCTGCCCCTCCCCTTTGCACACTCTCTCTCCCGTTCTCTCAAAAATAATAAAAAATTAAAAAAATTAAAAACAAATAAAAATAAATATGCTTAAGTGTATATGTATTATCTTCAATGATGGGCTCATAGAATGTTATATCTAATGTTTTTGAAGTTAACAATATTTCAGAAATATCTTACCTTTGTATTTTTATTATTAAATATTAAATAAATAAAATGGTACAGAAAATATAATGGCAAATCATTTACTTATAACATTTTGTTACATTCACTTCATAATTTTAGGACAAAGTATGCTTCAGGAAGTCTTTATTTAAACTCTTGTCTTCACTTCACACCCCAGTCATTTTCCTCAATCAGCAGAGGTAGGATCTCTCCTACACTGGAGTAGAACATTCTGATCGGTGGTTTTATAGTTTTACAAGGTTGCATATCCTTCCCATCCATGGATTTATATATTTGCTACTTAAGTCAAGTTCTTTTTTGTACTCCCTTTTATCTCCTTCTTAGAAACTATATATTACAGTTCTACTTTAGAAGTTAATATGCACATTTTTACTTAAATAAGGCCAAAGTCAATCAATAGTTTCCTTCTGCACACACAAAGGGCAGATGAAGTTTTATTCTCATTGCCTACCCCAATAGTCCATGCTATTGGTCTCTAATACTTTAATTTGAACTTGTGAGTTTACCTTCTTCAATTTAGTAAATATTGTTTTAAGTTAACACTTATGTAGGCTGTACAAAAATCACTTTGCTCACCTTTCCTTCTTCTGTCTCTTACTTGGTTTATAAGGCCTACTTCCTTCTTATTAAAATATTTTTGTATTCCTTTCACCTAAGTGGCAAACTCAGACTTTATTTAAAATTATTTTGTAAATTTCCCTTCAAGTTCTATCAAACTGCCTAGGCTGGCAGTGAATATTTCCCCAGCACTTTAGAGGTATTATGCCATATTACTTTGTCATCTATTAATAATTAAGAGGAGGGGTACTTGGGTGGCTCAGTCGGTTAAGCCTCTGACTTTGTCTCAGCTCATGATCTCACATTTGTGAGTTCAAGCCCCGCGTCGAGCTCTGTGCTGACAGCTCAGAGCCTGGAGTCTGCTTTGGATTCTGTGTCATCCTCTCTCTCTGCCCTTCCCCCTCTCATGATCTGTCTCTCTCTGTCTCAAGAATAAATAAAAACCATTTTAAAAAGAAAAAAAGGAATAATTAAGAGGAGTATGACTTCAGTCTACTTATTCCTCATTTGTTGGAAATCTGATGTTTTCTATAATTCTTTTGCAGATGTTCTCTTTCGTTTTGATATTCAGAAGTTTTGGTATGATACATCAGAGTGCTTTCATGAGATAAGGTCTTGTGTCTTTTATTAATTCCAGAAATTTTTGGCATTATTATTATTTTTTTTAAAAATTAAAAAAATTTTTTTTTATTTATTTCTAGGAGAGAGAGAGAGAGACAGTGTGAGCAGGGAAGGGTCAGAGAGAGAGGGAGTCACAGACTCTGAAACAGGCTCCAGGCTCTGAGCTGGCAGTCAGCACAGAGCCCGACACAGGGCTCGAACCAACAAACCGTGAGATCATGACCTAAGTGAAAGTCGGACGCTTAACCGACTAAGCCACCCAGGCGCCCCTGGCATTATTTTTTTAAATACTGCTTTTTTTTTTTTAAACTTTATGTTGTCTTCCCAAAATACTATCGAATATATGTTAAAAATTTGTTTTCAGTCTCTATATCACACTTACATTCATGCTTCCAATCTCATTATTTCTTTGCACCACATTCTGTTAATTTCTTCAGATTTATTTTTCCAAAACACTATATTATACTAATTGTGTCTAATGTATGGTTTAAACTATTCATTTAGAAACTATCAACACCCTAGAGGAGAAAGCAGGAAACAATCTCCTTGACCTCCACCACAGCAACTTCTTACTTGACACTTCCCCAAAAGCAAGGGAATCAAGAGGAAAAATAAACATTGGGACCTCATCAAGATTAAAAGCTTCTTTTAGTCACAGCAAAGAAGCTGTGCAATCACAGCAAAGGAAACAACCCACAAAACTAATAAGCAACCAACGGAATGGGAAAAGATAGTTGCAAATGACATATCAGATAAAGGGTTAATATCCAGAATCTATAAGGAACTCACCAAACTTCACACCCGAAAATCATTTAGCATTTATGACTATTGATGATGTTTTTCATTTCTGGAAGGTTATTTGTCTGTTTTTAGGTTTGTCTCTTCTTGTTTCATAATAACCTATTACTTTATGTGATATGTTTATGATGTTGAAGGAGGGTAGAATTTACCACTCCAAAATGTGTCTCTTTGGCAAAAGGATTATTTAAGGCTTACTATTTAAAAACAAACAAGCAAGGAAAAAACAGCAGACACTGGTGAACCTCTGAAAACCAAGTAAAAGTTACCCTTTTGTAAGAGACATTTGGAAATCTCAATTTATAAGAGTGTCTCCTTCTCAGTACCAGGAAAAAGATGACCAAATCTCTAGAAGAGCATCAGTGGAGAAGGCAAGGATTTAAATCTGCATAACAACTGTACCATTGTTTAGTGTGCTTTGCCAGATAACCTCCCACAACTGGTCCAGCACTACCCCCTCAACATCTTCTTTTGTCTTTAGTTGAATATGGTATTTAAGGTAGTGGCTTGGGTCATGCTGGGGAGTTACTCAGAACCTAGAAGGGTAGATAAATATTTTTCCTCCCCCAGTTTTAAATTAATTAAAATTTTTAGGTGCACCTGGGTGGCTCAGTCGGTTAAGTGTCTGACTTCAGCTCATGTCATGATCTCACGTCTCCTGGGTTTGCGTTCCGCATCTAGCTCTGTGCTGACAGCTCAGGGCCTGGAGCCTGTTTTGGATTCTTTATCTCATTCTCTCCCTGTTCCCCCACCCCACCACTGTGCTCTCTCTCTCTCTCTCACTCTCTCAAAAATAAATAAACATTTTAAAAAATGTTATATGAGCCTTTATAGAAAAAGCTTATCAATCATTTTTCTGTCACATTTTAAAAAAATTCCCTTAGTTTCCTCTTCATCAGTTCATGGTATTTTATGCTGCACAATAATGTTATTTTCATATAATTAATTGTCTCATTGCATTCGTTTTGTTTTGTTTATATGTTTAGAAAGACTGTCCTTATCTAAAAATTGTATAACTGTTTACCTATGTTTGTAAAGCATTAAACCTTCAATTACTTCAATTAGTTTATAATTTTTCTTACTGTATTGCTTAATAGAAAAATATAGTGTTAATTTTACAGTAGCTAGTTGGCCTATGCAGGTTTTGAAATAATCTGACATTTTTCCTATTGGTTTGAATTTTATATTTTATCTTTATCAAATGATAGATTCTTTCTCCACTCTGTAACATTTTCTGCCATTTTTCATAGCCTTATTACTCTATAAGAAAATTTTAACTGTATAATTCTTAATATTTTTAGGGTAAGTTTCACATAGGTATTTATTTTTCAAAATTGTCTTTTCAGTTTTATGACTTTAGACTCATTGTGTCAAGTTCCAAAAGATAATCCTTTTTAAAAAATGTTTTTTAATGTTTAATTATTTTTGAGAGAGAGTGAGAGAGCGAGCGAGCAACGGAGCTCTAGCAGGGGAAGGACAGAGAGAGAGGGAGACACAGAATCTGAATCAGGCCTCAGGCTCTGAGCTGTTAGTACAGAGCTGTTAGCACAGTGGAGCTGAAACCCACAAACCGTGAGATCATGACCTGAGCCGAAGTTGGATGCTTAACCAACTGAGCCACCCAGGTGCCCCCAAAAGATAATTCTTCTGAAAATTTGGTTGGAAGCAAGTTTTCAATTATTTGGATAAAAACAGACTTGTAACAGTACATTGTAAAGTTGTCTTATCAAAGAACATAGTTTATCTCTCCATTTATTTAAATTCCTTTAGTAACATTTTGTTTAATATTTTTTCTTATTTCTTATTTTGTTACTTATAATTATATTTTTACCTGGGTTTAAAAAGGATCAATGTTCTTTTTACTGGGTTGGTTTTCCACTAAATTGCTAATCCGAAATAGAATTTGATAGGAGCCACCAATATGACTTGTTCTGAGAAAGTCTCATTAAAATATGCCTGAAGTAACAGAAAAAGCAAAATCTCATAGCAACATGGGGAACAAAGACCGACAGCCTGATGCCAGAATCTGGGAGGAATTGTCACTAATTATAAGGTAGATGGAAAGGTAATAAGGAAATAAAAGGTTCAGTATATGATATTCTCTGACTTTGAGTCAAGAAATAGACACATTGTGAAAAGAAGTAGGAGGCTTGATGGAATTGATGATATGAATATTAAAATTTTGCCCCATGATCCTAAAACCACTCAGGTTTCAGGTGGTTACAGGGCTGTGCTTTCCCTTCCAACCCTCATCTTCTTTATGTTCTGTGCCTCTGCTCCACCTTCATTTAGAGGTTTACAGTATTACAATATAATGTGTCTGTGTGTGCATGTGCACACGTGCATGTGTGTGTGTGTGTACATGCATGCGTTTGTGCACATTTTGGGGTTGTGAGAAGGCATGGCAATGGTACGATTTGGGGAGATACTGTCCATATGAGTAAAGTGTTATTTATATGGGTAGTGAGAAAGAACCATCCTGCTCTAGGGCATGATAGGAAAGTAATTTTTCCAATGCAAGGTTTTTTCTCAATTGCGATGTAATGGAGTTTGGGGAATAATAAAGTTAAGAGCTCTAATCCATCATTTAAAAAATGGAATAATTCAATGCACTGAAGTCTAAAAACTAAGCCTTTTATAAACAGACCATGTTGATAAACTAGAAAAATCAGTAATTGGACATTTTCACACTGGATTATCTATGATATTATTGCATTTAGCCCATAACATATTTTTCTTTCCTAAATGTAATGCAAAAGAAGGTAGCAAGAAAGAGCAAATAGTCTAACTTAGCCAAATAAATACAACCACTATTAACAGTCAGCACAGTCAATCTTTTTATTTTTAATATTGTCTACTTAAAATGCATGTGGGCAAGTACATATTTAGAAAGGGAGGGAAATATTGCTATACCTGGGCTTTTGCCAGAAGAGAGCAGGGCTGAAAAACCAAGAATTCTCCAGATGGAAGGGTGCTTTTAAAATACAGAGCTTCTCTCTTCCACCCTAGGTAAAAATACATAATCATAGACAATGATTTGGGCAGCCTAGGGCTTAATGCAGTGAAGTCATAGGTGCCAGGACTTAATGAAGGTGTCAGGGGCACATGGGTGGTTCCTGCATCAGCTGGCAAAATAGCATCTATTTCTCACTGGATACCACCTGGTTTTCCCTGACAAAGGAGACAAAAGATTTGTAGGTGTGTCTTCCCACCCAGAAACAGCACAGACACAGAACTCTGAAAGGCCACAGAAAAAACTGCCCTAGTGGTTGTAAATAGCATACAATTGACTTACTAGACTTTAGCCTCATTATTAGCAAAGTCTTCTAGGATTGTTTATTGCAGGGGTAGTCTATATCTTCTTGTTTCCTTAGTGAAGCAATGGGAGAAAGAAAATCGACTCACTGGAGCAAAACAATTTTGAGCAGTCTTTGTCATGTCAGCTTTTGGTGCTTCATGTCTTTTGTCAGCATCACTCATTAGATCTCTGCCTCTAGATCTTTGTCCTTGGTGGAGAGGATAAAAAAAATACTACAGAGACACCTTCCTGAAGCAAATCATTTCTTGGAGACAGGCAGGGACAGGCTGCAAAAACACTTCAAAGGTCTTGGAGGGATACCAATAGATTTGGCAGTAGAGATGACTTTGCAAAGGATGTGCAAACAGGTTCACATGACATCTTCTTGCTCCTAGGTTAATGTTGACTCAGATCATTAGGACTTAGTCCCTCCTTGGTGTCTGGAGATGGGCTGACCTCTTGGCCAGGATTTGGGGAACCCTGTAGTTTCATCTTATTGGTTGATTTCCAGATGTAGTTGTACAAGTAGAACTTTCAAAATTTAGGCATTCTCTTGGCTCTTTCCAGAGCAGATAGGATGCATTCCTGCAAGACAGCTTGGAGACAGGCAGATGCATATAACCTTGTGAATCAGAGTGCTACAAAGACTATGATCAAAAAGGCTTATTGAGCCCTTCAAATTCTGACTTTCCAGGCACCTCCTGCTGAGGCGCAGTCAAAGACTGCTCAGACTCTGTGACACTTATTGATGTTTTATTTCAGCTTCCAAACCACTCTTTTATACTCATATTTGTGATGGTAGGACAAGTTTTCCGCAACCCAATTTCTGCTTTTCCAGCTAAACTGTTAGATGCTGCCAATAGGGGGCAGTATGGGGAGACCAGGAAGCCCAAAGAAGAGTCTGCTTCCGGTCCCTTCGAGATCATCTAACAACACTGCTGCAGCCCTGAAGCAACAGTTCATTCCTGCAATACCAGATTCCAGTTTGCAATTCCTTTATCAACTTGCAGAACCAACTTCAGAGACACCATCAGCCACCAAGAAGCTATCCTTTCTCAGAGGTCTGGGTCCCAGATTCATAGGAGCTCATCTTCAAGCTTCTACATTTTAATAACTCTAACTTCTTTCCTTTGTTCCACCATCACTAGGGATTGAAGTTCCATCTTATAAGTTATGCTGTATTCTCATTGTTAAATAGTTAAATGGCTTCTGCCTCCTGATTGGTAACTCACTATATAGACCCTATGGCATGGCTTCAGGAAGCTCACATTCTTACCCCTTTCAGGACAACATAGAGCAGAGTGTGGTATGCCATCTTTTTTGGGTTAAACAGGCTCAGCAGGCTTGGCAAGTACCATAAGGAAGGATCATTTGGGATATAGGAGCCTTCATGAGCATGCTGAATGGGGTCAGGAGCCCAAGGAAGCCCCCAAGCCTGAAGAAAGGTGCTGTGATGTTATCAGTGAGGTTCAATGAGGTCTCCTGTTCCTTGGCACAGTGATGCCCCTTAGGCCATTATCATTGTGTTCAAGTGCCCACTGCTTTCAGAATATGACAGGGCAGACTTGTTCAAATGAGCAGAGGCAAAGCCATAGGTGGTTTGGGATACTGGCAGAAAGTTCCTAGGATTCAGGCCTGGTGTTCTTTCTCTATCTGGCTCTAGTTCTTGAACTGTTAATGAGAGGACCAGCTGGGAAGCCAGAGATTAGAAAGTCAGGTTTAGCCTGGGGCTGAGAAGTGATACTCTTGCCTAGCAGATCTAGGGTCAAGAGTATTCTAACTTCCACTCAAATCTAGCTCTGGTGGGGCCAGAGGTTTTGAGCATGGTGCCCCCAGGCTGGACCTATCTCCACTGAGGCAGTGGGGGAGTTAGTCAGGCTTCAGTTGGCATCTGGACTGCTCCACTGTTTTCATCTGTGTTGTCTAACTTCACCCTTCAAACATTTTAATTTATTATTACTTCATTATTAACTGATTTTGCTGATCAAAAGTTTTAATTAATTAATTAATTAATTTTTTAAATCTTTTAGAAGGGATCACACAAGCTTGGGAGAAGGGTAGAGGGAGAGAGAAAGAATCCAGGCTCAGCATGGAGCCCAGTACGGGGCTTAATCCTATGACCCTGGGATTGTGACCTGAGCTGAAATCAAGAGTTGGATGCTCTACTGACTCTACCACCCAGACACCTCAGAAGCTTTAATTTTAAACAGAACGTAGACTATGTGAGATTTTAAATGGAATGAGTTTACTCTAGCATTTAGACTTTTGAGATAGAGACTGTGTTTTATTCACTGTACTGTTTCCAATGCCTAAAATAGGGATTGAATATTCCATGAAATAGCTGTTGGATTAGTTATCCTTGACTGTGTTCAATTTTAAGTCTTTCCTATTGCTTTTTCAACTTCTTAAAAATATTTATCTTTAATATTGACACAGAAGAAAATAAAACTTTGATATCACAATCCAAAGATAATTTTAATACTCTTTCATATGTATTTATACATATATAAATAATGTATACAAAAATGTATCTAAAATTATATTTAGCAACATATTTAATATAAATTGGCTACTCTTTACCTATTATTTTATATCATGATTTCCACATAATGTATAATAATTTCCTTTCAATGACATTAACATTCTTTTATAATATTATTTTTAAAGGTTATATAGGATTATACAGTCCTGAGACATAATAACTTGTTAACTATGTAGGTATGTAGGACATTCATGTATATTTTTGATATCATAACCAATTATTCAAGAATACCTTTAAATCTAAATTTTTTAAACCTTCATGCATATTTCTTTTGGATAAGCTCCCAGAAAGGAAATTGCTGGGTAAATAGGTGTGGAATTTTTTTTAAGGCTATTGATATGCCTTATAAATTGTTCCCTGTGATTTCTGCACCACCTCATTCTCCTGTGAATAGCATATAAGAGTGCCTGGTTCCATGACTCTTGAATACTGGAGCTTAGAATTTAAAAGCACCATTGCCGATTTGTGAGGTGAAAGACCTTTTGCTTATTTTGTTTACATTTCTTTAAATCAAAAGTCTTACTTTCCACCCTGATGTCACTTCTTTATTTCTTCCTGTGACTTTACCAAGATAAATACTATTGATTACTTTATTCTTTGTTGCCTCTTGAGGCTTCATCCTTAATTTGCTCCTTCTCTTTTATTGCTGGTTTATCTTTAGCAAACAAAACCTATGTTTTTGATCTTTCACAATCACATGTTTTGGTCATGCTTTGGATTTTGCACTGAAAGAAGATTTTGCATGGTACCTCTGTCTATAATATAAGTAAGTTTAGGATAATCAAAAGAAGTGAGCCAAAAATTAGAGTAGGAAGAAGGATAAAACTATAAATGAGGTCAGTGTCAAAATGCAGGCTAAAAATTCATGCATGTTTAATGAATAGGTGAATAACTTGATTTTAACTTTCTGGTATACATGTTGAAGAAGAAACTGGGATAAATGACTATATTTGTAGGCATGTAAACAAATCAATTATTCAGGAGCTACACAAATATTCCTAAAATGAGAGTTCTCTGTCCCCTCTTCTCTAATACACACTGGGCCCTCATGTAGAAAACAACATACAGTGTCAGCAGTTCTTCATTGAAATATATCCTACAGGAGATATAATATGGTTTCAGAGGCTATCACTTATTAACTTTAAAGATCAAGACTACAGGGGACATCTGGGTGGCTCAGTTGGTTAAGTGTCCAAATTTGGCTCAGATCGTTATCTCATAGTTCATGAGTTTGAGCTCTCTGTCAGGCTCTGTGCTGACATATCAGAGCCTAGAGCCTGCTTCAGATTCTCTGTCTCCCTCTCCTTCTGCCCCTTCCTCCTCAAAAATAAACATTAAAAAAAAAAAAAAGGTCAAGACTACAAGCAGTGTTTGACTTCAAACCCTGGGATCTCAGTTGCTAGGCTCTTTTGAGCCAGTTCTCTCTAGGCTGCTAACATTGCTCCAAAAATGTTCTATTGTCAAACCATTTACATTCTGCAAGGGACAACTGAACTAACTTAGCTACATTATTTTAGGGGTAAACTAGCTTAGGTCAGAATTATAGACTAGTACATAGAAGGAATCAGTTATGAAATCACTTTTTGAGTTGACTACTCATCAACCTCAATTAGAAGTCCAATCCCTTTTTATTCATTGTTTATACCCTTAAATGTAGATCATTCTGAAAATCCTAAATTTTCTCTCATTGATATGACTTATTCAAGAAATATTTTTAGAGTCCTTAGTTTGCTTTTTGCAACATGCCAGTTGGTGTAATAATAATACATTAGCTGAGGCAACCTGAAGGATGGGTAGGGTATAGACTGGTGAACAGGTGAAGAATGTATTATAGGCATGGAGAACATTGAATGAAGGGGTCATGGACAAAAAAGACAGGAAGGAGGCTGGCTCTATGTGGCTACAGTGAGTGGAGTGAGAGGAAATGGGTTTGCAACAAGGCTGCAGAAGCAAACAGTGGCCAGATCACATAGGATCTTATGTCTCAAGCCAAAAAGTTTAGACTCTTATGGATAATGAAAGCCTGATGTGTTAAACAGAAGCATTTTGTTGTGATACTTGTTTTTCAAATATAAAAGTGAGAGCTGTGAGGAGAATAGATTGGATGAAGAAGAAACAGCATTGGTTGGTAGGAGTTGAGCTGATGACAAGAATATGATAGCTTGGACATGGGTGGTGGAAATAGATATGGAGGGACATTGATAGATTTTAGATATATTTTGGAGGCAGAATCAAAGCACTTCGTGATAGATCATGGATTTAGAAGATGAAGTAGCACATCAATAGTCCCTCCACATTAACAAAAGAGTATCTCCTCTGGCATGAACATATAGAATAGTGGCATAACACTTTTAATGTAGGAAGTGATAATAGTGGGAAGAAAATTTGATGAGGGGAAAAATTTAGTTTGGGGGATGATTAGTTTGAATTTTAGAGACATTTGAATGGAAGTAGTAAGACATAAGGTATATTTGTTTATAAAGGTCAGTCATCAGAGAAGAGATGCATAATTGGTTTGCAGTGAACAGGAGGACTACATTTAACTATGAGAAAATCTCAAGACTGGCATGGCCAGAAGGAAGAGTAAATGAGGAGAGTGTGTGATGACCGGTACAATGAGGAATGTCTCAAGCATGCTGTGTTTAAACAAGTAGACTTTTGATGAGAAAGAGAACATAAGATGGAGACCAACAAGGGCCCATTCCTTTAGAAGCCTGGAAGTTGTTTACAATTCTAGTAAAGTACATGGAGAAATATATATGGTTGGTGAGGACATGGAGTCAGGACATAGGTATTCTTTAAAAGATGTTTTGCCTTGAAATGGAGTCAGCTAACTGAGTAGGTAGCTTAAGGGGATTGTAGGCTTCAAAGAAAACATTTTTGACATGGGAGATACAGAGAATATTTGATGTCTAATTGAAGGGATCCAAGAGAGTGTGGCAAAAGATGGAAAGAATAACAGTGGGCTGAGGTCCCTGGGAGGGTGATGGAGTGCTGCTAGAAGCACTGGCCTTTGGTGGGAGGAGGGAAACTCTTCCCTGAGCACAAGGAGAGTTGGAAGAGAGAACAGGTAGAGATTTGTCATTTTGGTAGAGGGAATTTGAAGGAGCTCCCATCTAGGACTTCTGTATTTGCTGTGAAGAATGAGGCAAGATAATCTGCTGACACTGCAGGAGAAAGAAGGGAAAATTGAGGAAAGTAAAGAACTCGAGATACAATTGTTTTGAAACATTCTGGGGTTCATGTCTCTCCACACAGTCATTTTATGTGTTTGTGCTGCTTCCTTCACTTGTTTTTCAATTTGATTTAATTCATATTATTGTAGCAACAAACTTTCTTTTAAATTTGAGGGGAAAAATCATGTATTACATTAAACAATGTAAAATAGTCAAGTAGTCACTACTTGGGAGACATTTTTAGTTTTATTCTGTGGCTGGAGATCCAAAGTGATAGGATTCATTTTGACTTTTATAAATAAATATTTTTTCCAGGATTTTATCTAAGATTTTCTATTTATCCATCCACTATACTTATTTATATTTTAAAAAGCTAAAAACAATTTTGGAAATTAAAAAAAAATGTAGCAGAAAGTAAAAGGTGATTATAATCAATCAGAGAGATTACCAAAGATATTTCTCTCTTAATGTTAAAGATGAGTGAAACACTACAGGATTTTCTCCTTTCTTTTAAAAATTGCCATCAAAGTCCTAAAGCCTCTCTTGATTGTTTTTCTAAATTTGTGGGACTCAAATTGCTTATAATGGTAATTGAAGCCTAAAATTTTAGCCTATTGATTTTCTCAGGAAGTTATAATGGTCCTTTCCTTGGGGACCAAGCCACATCACTCACTACCTAGTATGGGGGCTTAAGTGTTTCCTTACTTTCTTACAAAAGAATCACTTCTCTGTGTTCCAGAAAAATGTGCCTTTTTTTTTTTTTAACTGACAGTGATATCTTCATTATTCCTAACTGAAAACATTAACAGCAAAATGAAAAAGTATTTGCCACTAGGATTGGCTGAGCATCCTTTTTAATTAGCCAGATTTAAAAGATGATGGTAAATTGCCTGTAATTACAAAGCATAATAAAAATGCTGAAAATTCTGATATAAGGATTATTCCCATCATTTGAAGACTTTCATTAGTCAAATTCATTCTTACAACCAGCACTCACTAACATGACCTCATTGCTAGTCCCCAAGAATTGTAAGCTGTTTGATTCTATTGAATCTTAGAGCCAGACTGCTTTTGATGGAATCTAATTCAATCTCCCAACTTTTCTTTCTTTTTTTATTATTGAAGTGAAATTGACATACAATATTAGTTTCAGGTGTATAACATAGTGATTCTCCATTTGTATACATTGCAAAATGATCACCACAATAAGTCTAGTTACCATCCACCACCATATAAAGTTACAAGTTCTTTTCTTGTTTTGTTTTTTTAATTTTTTTTAATGTTTTTTATTTTATGTTTTTTTTATGTTTTGTTTATTTAATGTTTTATTTATTTTTTTAATTTTTTTTTAATGTTTTATTTATTTTATTTCTTTTTTAATGTTTATTTATTTTATGTTTAGGAGAGAGAGAGAGAGAGACAGCGTGAGCAGGGGAGGGTCAGAGAGAGAGGGAGTCACAGACTGAAATAGGATCCAGGCTCTGAGCTGGCAGTCAGCACAGAGCCCGACGCGGGGCTCGAACCCAGGAACCGCGAGATCATGACCTAAGCGAAAGTCGGAAGCTTACCGACTAAGCCACCCAGGCGCCCCATAAGTTCTTTTCTTGTGATAAGAACTTTTAAGATTTACTGTCTCAGTACATTTCAGATTTGCAATGTTACTGACTATAGTCACCATGCTGTACATTACATCTGCATGACTTATTTATTTTATAACTGGAAGTTTGTACCACTTGACCACCTTCACCCATTTTGCTAACCCCTACCCTCTGGCAGCCACCAATCTTTACTGTGTGTCTGAGTTTTGTTTGTTTTGATTTTTAGATTCCATGCATAAGTGAAATCATATGGTATTTGTCTTTTTTTCTCTGATTCATTTCACTTAGCATAATATCCTCAATGTCTATCCATGTCACAAATGGCAAAATTTTATTCTTTCTTTATGGCTGAGTAGTATTCTACTGTGTGTGTGTGTGGGGGTGTGGGTGTGGGTGTGTATGTGTATATACATATACATATACGTGTGTATCTTTTTTTTTTACCTGTTCATCCATCTGGACACTGAGGTTTTTCCTTATCATGGTTATTATGAATAATGCTATAATAAACATAGGGGAGCATGTATCTTTTCAAATTAGTGTTTTGTTTTCTTTGGATAAATACCCAAAAGTAGAATTGCTAGAACATGATAGTTCCAATTTTAGTTTTGTGAGGAAGTTCCATACTGTTTTGTTTGATGGCTGCACCAGTGTACATTCCTCCCAATAATACAAGTTTTCCCTTTTCTCCACATCCTTACCTACACTTGTTATCTCTTGTTTTGATAATACACATCCATTCAGGTGTAAGGTGATAGATCATTGTGGTTTGGATTTCAATTTTCCTGATGATGAGTGATGTTGAGCATCTTGTTATGCACCTGCTGACCTTCTATGTGTCTTCTTTGGAAATATGTCTATTCAGATCCTCTGCCCATTTTTAACGAGATTAGATTTTGTTTTTGCTGTTGTTTTGAGCTTTATGAGTTTGTTATGTATTTTGGGTATTAACCCCTTGTTAAATATATGATTTGCAACTACCTACTCCTATTTAGTAAGTTGTCTTTTCATTTTGTTGATGGTTTTCTTAGCTATGCAGAAGCATTTTAGTTTGATGTAGTTCCACTTGTTTATTTTTGCTTTTGTTGGCATTGCCTTTGGAGTCAGATCCAAAAAATATTGTCTAGAGAGATATCAAAGTGCTTACGACCTGTGTTTTCCTTTAGAAGTTTTATGGTTTCAGGTCTTACATTCAAGTCTTTAATCCATTTTGACTTAATTTTTGTGTATGGTCATTCTTTTGCATGTGGCTCTGCAGTTTCCCACCACGATTTATTGAAGAGACTCCTTTCTCCATTATATATTCTTACCTCCTTTGTCATAAATTAATTGACCATATACACTTGGGTATATTTCTAGGCTCGCTATTTTGTTCCATTAATCTATATGCCTTTATGTCAATACCATTGATATAATACTACTAATCAGTAGTATGTTGAGTAAAAGTGGAAAGAATCAGCATCCTTGTCTTGTTCCTCACCTTAGGGGAAAATCTCTCAGTTTTCCACCATTGAGTATGGTGTTAGCTACAGGTAGTCATATGTGGTCTTTATTATGTCAAGGTATGTTCTGTCTATAACCACTCTGTTGAAAGTTTTTATTATAAATGTATGTGGAATTTTGTCATAGGATTGTTCTGTATCTACTGAAATGATCCTATGGTTTTTTTCCCTTCATTTTTAAAATGTGGTATGTTATGTTGATTGGTTTGCATCTGTTGAACCATCCTTGCATCCCTGGAATAAGTCATCACTTGATTATGGTGTATTATCCTTGTTAATGTATTGCTGAATTCGGATTGCTAATATTCCGTTGAGAATTTTTATATCTGTGTTTACCAGGCCTGTGATTTACATTTTGTGGTATCTTTTTCTGGTTTTGGTAGCAGGGTAATGCTGACCTGCTGAAATGAGTTAGGAACCATTTCCTCTTAAAATTTTTGGAAGTATTAAATCTTTGAATATTTGGTAAAATTCACTAGTGAAGCCATTTTGTCTTGGACTTCTGTTCATTGGGTGATTGTTGATTACTGATTTAATCTCCTTACTAAATTGGTCTATTTAGATTTTCTGTTTCTTTGTGATTCAGTCTTGGGAGATTGTATGTTTCCAGGAATTTATCCATTTCTTCTAGATTCATTGGCATATAATTGTTCATAGAGTCTCTTAGGATCCTATATTATTATTATTATTGATATGTTACAATTTCTTTTTTTTAATTTCTGATTTTATTTGTTGGAGACTTCTCTCTTGTTTTCTTTCTTTAGTAAAAGTTTTTCAATTTTGTTTATCTTTTCAAAGAAGTAGTTTTAGTTTTATTGATTTTTTTCTTTTGTCTTTTTATTTCTATTTCATTTGTTTCCACTCTGATCTATATTGTTTCCTTCCTTCTACTGACTTTGGGCTTTATTTGTTCTTCTTTTTCTAATTCCTTTATGTGTAAAGTTATATTGTCTATTTGAGACTTTTCCTGTTTTTTGAGGTAGGCATGAATTGCTATAAACTTCCCTTTCAGAACTGCTTTTGCTGCATCCCATAGATTTTGATTTGTTTCAAGGTAATTTTTCTTTACTTCTTTGATTTCTTCATTTTGACCCATTGATTGTTTAATAGTATCTTTTTTAAATCTCTGCATATTTATGATTTTTCTAGTTTTCTTCTTGAAATTAATTTCTAGTTTTATATCACTGTAGTCAGAAAATATGCCTGATATGATTTCAATCTTATTAAATTTATTAAGACTTGTCTTGTGGCCTGGCATATGATCTGTCCTAGAGAATGTTCCATGTGAACTTTAGAAGAGTCTTTATTCTGTTGCTTTTGGATGGAATGCTCTGTATATATCTATTAAGTCTATCAAGTCTAACATGTCGCTTAAAGCCAATGTTTTCATATTGATTTTTCTATCTGGTGATTGATCCATTGATGTAAGTGGAGACATTTTTGTAGGAGACATTTAAACTTATAAAAGAAATTTCCATTTGTAAAGGTGTCTTCCTCTATTTACCAGAAAGGAGGTGGTGACTCAATCCCTAGACACTCTTATCAGTGGAGAAGACAATGGCTTAAATCTGCATAACTACCTTATAAATTCCCTGGTAACCTCCTATAACTGACTCGCCAGCCCCAACATCTTTTGTCTTTAGCTGAAAATGATATTTAAGATGATGGCTTCCACCATTTGGGGGACTTTATGGAGTTTTCCTGAGTCTTTACCATGTAGTAAATGTATATGTGTTTTTAAACTTATGTTTGATTTTCTGCTGTTCATCTGTCTCATGTCAATTTCATTCTAAGACCAGCCAGAACTTTGAAGGAGTAATATTTTTCCTCTCACTATACCTTTATCTTTACATTATATGTATCTTTGTCTTTTATTATAGTCTGGGTTTTAG
The DNA here is from genome assembly GCA_017311185.1 of Proteles cristata cristata. NCBI lineage: Eukaryota > Metazoa > Chordata > Mammalia > Carnivora > Hyaenidae > Proteles > Proteles cristata. Next base: position 67,018 of record JAESUZ010004025.1, on the reverse strand, counting down.
AGTCTGTTTTGTCTCCTCTAAGCATAGGTATTTCAACTTTTGATTTCCATTTGTGTAAAACATCTTTTTCCATTATTTCTCTTTAAGTCTGTTTAAGTCTATATATCTGAGATAAGTTTTTTTGTAGGCAACATATAGATGGGTCTTGTTTTTATCCACTAAGCCACTCTATGTCTTTTCATTAGACAATTTAGTCCATTTTCATTTAAAAGAATTATTGATAGGTGTGTTCTTATTGCCATTATGTTAACTGTTTTCTGGCTGTTTTGTAGTTTCTCTCTGTTCCTTCTTTTCTTTCTTCCCTTGTGGGTTGATGACTTTCTATAGTGTTATACTAAGATCCCTTTCACTATGTTTTTTGGGTATTTATGATACAGTTTTGCTTTGTGGTTACCATGAGGCTCACATATAACCCCCTACACAAAAGTCTATTATAAGCTGATAGCAAGTTAAGTTTGTACACATTCTAAAATTCTGCATTTTTATTCCCCCTTTACATTTTGTGTTTTTATTCCCCTCTCCACATTTTATATTTTTGATTTCACATTTTATATCTATTCATTTTTTGTATCTCCTAACTAATTATTGTAGTTGTAATTATTTTTAGTTTTTATCTTTTATCCTTCATACTAGCTTTATAAATAATTAACCTACTTTCTTTACTACATATTTACTTTACTGGCGAGATTTTCATTTTCATGTATTATCTTATTACTAATTAGTACCCTTTCTTTTTGACTTAAAGAAGTCTCTTTAACATTTCTTATAGGGCCAATTTAGTGGTGATGAGCTTCTTTAGCTTTTGTTTGTCTGTTAAACTCTTAGTCTCTCCTTCAATTCTGAATGATAATCTTGCTGTGTAGAGCCCTGGTTGTAGGTGCTTTCCTTTCAGCACTTTGACTACATCACATCATCTTTTCTGGCAAAGTTTCTGCTGAGAAATCTACTGATACTCTTATGGAAGTTCTCTTATATGTAACAAGTTGTTTTTCTTGCTGCTTATGACTCACTATGTTTTTGATGCTTTAATCGTAATGTGTCTTGGTGTGGGTCACTTTGGGTTCATCTTGCTTGAAACTTTCTGTACATAATGGACCTTAATGTCTTTTCTTTCTCCAGGTTAGGGAAGTTTTCAGCCATTATTATTTTAAATAAGGTCTCTGCCCTTTTCCCTCTTATTTTGGGACTCATAATGCTCATGCCATTTGGCTTGACGTTGTCTCATTGGTCCTTTAAGCTACCTTTACTTTTTAAAATTCTTTTTTCTTTCTGCTGTTTTGTTAGGTGAGTTTCACTATCCTGTCTTACAGCTCACTGATTCTTCTGCTTCATCAAATCTGCTGTTGACCCCATCTAGTGTGTTTTTCAGTTATGTTATTGTATCTTTTCAGCTCTGTGACTTCTGTTTAGTACTTTCTAATATTTTATATTTCTTTGTGAAGTTCTGACTATTTTCATCCACTTTTCTCCTGAGTTTACTGAGCATCTTTATGATCATAACTTTGAGCTCTTTATTAGGTAAATTACTCACTTCTGTTTCATTAATTTTTTTCTTGAGTTTTATCTTGCTTAGAACATATTTCTCTGGTTGTGTGTTTTTTTTTTCCATTTTGTTTGACTCTGTCTTTGTTTTTATATGTTAGGTGAAATAGCCATCTCTTCCAGTCTTGAAGGAGTGGCATTGTGTATGAGTCTAATCTTATCTTTAACCTTTGCCTCCTAGCTTTTGATTATCTCTGTTGAATGGTCTCTATGATTATTTCTGATTTATGGGGCCCAGAAATGCAATCCCCCCAGCCACCAGAGCCAGGTGATCAAGGGGCATTCCATGGGCATAGGCCACTCTCACTCTGGGTCTGGTGGTGGCTGCAGGAGCCAGTGTGGGGAGCCACACTGCACTGGGGAGCCAGTGCAGGGCAGTGTGGGGAGCTGGCCCAGCAGTGCTATCAGGTTAGAGTGAAAATGCAAATATGACGTTTGTCTACACTGGCACCAACAAGGTAGAGGGAGATTTTAAAGATGGTGTCCGTTCATGACAGTGCTAGCAAGGCAGAAGAATGCCAGAAATAACTGGTGTCTGCCAGCTCCTCTATCCCTGAGAGAATCCCAACAGTCCTCTGCCCCCCTGGCCGATGACTTAAGGTTAGCAAATAAATCTTCACATATGGTTTAGGTGCTTTTTTAATTTGCTTCTTTTGTGCTGAGTTCTGGAGAAAATGAGTCTGTATGTGGACTCTTTAAGAGCAGAATTTCAATTCCCTACATCCCTGTTTTGCCTGGAGGTAAGCCCCATTGGATCTTGAGTTAGATGTTTCAGGTGCTTACCTGTCTTGAACAAGTGCCAAGGGCTGAAGTGTCTGATGTGGAGCACAACCTCCTTGCCTCTCAAGAAGAAACTTAATTTTGTGAGCTACCTCTTGACTCTTTTTAATTGTGGGTTGCAGTGTCAGGAATGAGGTTTTTGGTGAGACTGTGTCTCTCGTCTCCAACTCATCTCAATGTGGTCTTTTTATCTTTTGTTGTGGAAGATCTGTTCAGCTAGTTTTCAGAATTCAGAGGGAATTATTGCATATATAGCTGTGGGTTTGTTGTGTTTATGGGAGGAGGTGAGTTCAAGATCCTATTATGCTGCCATCTTGAACCAGAACCTCTCAGGTTTTCTTAATAGGAATACTGAGAATTAGAAGGAAAATATGAATTACTAAAGGTCACAGGTTGGATATTGGTTTTACTGATATATCTCAAGGCTGACTCACAGTAATTGCTATATAAATAATTTTTAACTGATTTATAAATAATCCAAACTGACTTCCATAAAGACTGTACTAATTTACAGTCTGAGGTTCCTCAAAACTTAAAATAAAACTATCATATGACCCAGCAAATCCTTCTGGGTATATATTGAAAGGGATAGAATTCAGAATCGCAAAAGATAGCTGCATTCCCATGTTCACTGCAGCATTATTCATAATAGCCAAGATCTGGAAACAATACAAGGGTCTGTTGATGGATGAATGGAGAAAGTGCAGTATATATAAATAAGTAATGGAATACTATTCAACCTTAAGAAAGAAGGAAATCCTGACATTTGTGGCAACACGGATGAGCCTGAAAGACATTATGCTAAGTGAAATAAGCCGACACAGCAAGAGAAATACTGCAAAATCTCTTTTATATGTGGGACCTAAAATAGTCAAACTCATAACAGCTAAGTGTAGGATGGTGGTTACCAGAGGCTGAGGAGCCAAGGAAACAGCATGCTGTTGGTCAGAAGGTGCAGAGCTTCAGCAATGCATGATGAATAAGTTCTGGAGATCTAATGTATAGCATAGTGATAATAGCTAACAGTACTGTATTGTATACTTAAAAATTGCTAAAAGGATAGATCTTAAATTAAATCTCAGTGTGTACACACCCACCCACACACAATGTAACTCTAGAGGTATGAGTATGTTAATTAGCTTGATGTGATGATCATTTCACAATGTATACATATATCAGTACATCAAACTGTACACTTTAAATATATGCAGTTTTTATACTCCATGATACCTCATTAAAGTTGTTGAAAGTAATTTTGAGCTATATACCACAAAAATGTTTATCTCCTTTCTTCTAGATACTGTGATGATGGTCAGGAATCCTTCGATCTTCATATCCATACCTTATGATGACCCCTTTGGTATGTATGATAAAATGCACAGCAATGTCCCCATGATAATCTAAGGTCAAGGAGAAGTTTTCTATAAACTGGTTTTATCATGAGCATTAAAAAGCAGTGTTGAACAAAAATCTGAAAGCAGTGTATAAATCCTTAATATTTTAATTCTTGCCCCCTTTTAAAGCTTGCAAAAAATGGGTAAGATTCATCTAAAAATGAGTATTCAAGGAGTGGATGGCAATAGACACAGGCTAACACACTCTCCTGATCTCTTCTGACCCCTCAAAGTTCAGACATTCAGGCTGTAATATCAGTGCCTTTCAAAATAATATGTAATATCTAAAGTCTATTTTGAAAGGATTATGTAGTACTAAGGATTAACCAAACTTTAATTCATTCTTATTTAAAAACAGTGCAAATAGCAGCAGAGAATTACCTAGAGACAAAGTATCATCATTTTGGTTGTTTCTTTGTCGGAATTAAATAAAAACTAGTAAACTCAATTTGGAAACTAAGCAGGAGTTGAAGTGGGACTTTTAAAAGCTATCCAATGAGGTGGGTCACTTTCTGATGGAAGAAATGAAATTCTGTGGTTTGAGTGAAAGCTTTCAGATTTGCTTCCATGATGCGGAAATGAAAACATTTTACACAGACTGCATCTAAATGTGGGTGAGTCACCAATCCATATCTGGCCTTCACCCATGTCTATGTCAAGCTGACACATCGAAATAAATCCCAGCTGGTCCCTGTCTCCTTTTTGAGTGTTTGTTCTCCAATTTTTACTTGAAAGCATTCCTCAGTGCTGGGCACAGGGCAGAGGACTATAGTGGAGTTTCTGTCAATCTCTTACTTCATAGCAGAGGTGACCGAGAATGTCATGTCTTGAATAAATAATAAACACAGGCCTCCATTTAACACCCAATTTTCAAATCCACTCACAATAGAAAATTTCTTTGGAAGCTCTTCCTAGCCTTTCTGATTCCTCTTGGGAAATCTGGATTTGGCCAGATGAACTTTATTTGGCAACTCGATCTCATTTGACATTACCCACCCCCTCTTCTACTTTCATATCTCATTGTTCAGAACAGTGTGACTTCAAAGGACTTTCTTAAACAGACTTATGCTTGGGACCTGCATTCACACTAAAGAATACAAAGCTATGTTCCTCTCACTACCACTACCAAAGCTGGATTCTTGAGCCTTGACTCATCCTTAACCTACTGAATCACCTTCTGGTAAGGCCCAGAAATTTGAACTTTTGAAAACAAGTTCTATAGCTCTATGTATGCTTTCATGTTGGTATAAAAGGCTAGTTTCTCCAGTGAATTTGGCCTGGAAGTAAAGATTTAAGCTGAAGAAATATAATGTCTGCCAGGGGGCACAAGGGTAATTTGTCAGAGGACATCAAGGTATCCTAAATCATACCATATTATCATAATTGAAATATCCATGCTCCGAGTATATGTGTTCAAGGTATTAAATGCTATTAGAGATCAAGAAAGAGTCTTCTAGTTTGTCCTCAGAGTTCTGGGTGCACTCTTACTGTCCTCCTTCTTCTTGCCCTGTACTTTATCTTGCTCTGGGATTCTATAGCATAAAGAGCATTTCTTGCTTATCTTTGCTTTTTCTCATTCATTACCTGTGCTAAATGGCCTGGCACTGCCTTTCCAGGTGGTCTTTGGCCTAACCTAACCAGCTCACTTCATGGTAGTGGTTACTGGTTGGCAGCTCCCCCTCCTGTCTTCACTTTCTGACCCTCACTCTGACCTATTGCCTCCTTCCAGTTACACTGTTACACAGGAGGCCTAAGCAAATAGTGACTCTTCCCCATGAAAATTGAAAGAGTTCAAGAAATCTGAGAAATCTGTGTTTCTGTGAGTGGCTGGACTGTCAGAGTAAAACTCCAGGGTATTTACATTTGATACCACGTAGACTGGACAATAAAGAGCACCAGTTTTTATTTTTCTTTGGGTTCACCAACATTTAAGAGCATAATGGGGTACATTTACTAAACATTGCAGACACTGTAATCTAGATCTCATATTCCTGTGGTTATTGACAAGTACGTGGATAGAGATAGGGTGTAAACTGGCCATGACATAACATGACAGTACTGTGGTTTCTGAGGTCAGAAAAGGTTACTTTTATCTGTATATACAGCTTTTCAACCTGTGAATCCATCCAAAGATTCCTTGCTACCATCACAAAAACCTGTCAACATCTGTTTCTGTACTGTGTATGTTTTAGTTTGTGTGTTTAGCTATAAGTAAGAGAGTACTTCAGCAAAACTAAGAGTGGATTAACCTTACATAACAATAAATATAAAGGCAGAAAATTAAAGGGTTGATGCACCAGTACCTTTGCATCTCTCTTCTCAGCACATGGATGGAGTCTCCTCTCCAGGCTCTGAGATACTGATCACAGCTTCAGGCATCTTACACTCAGACTGCAAGGAGCAGAAAAGGGTTGGGAGCAAAATGGCTTTCCTTTCTTGCTGTTTCCATCATTTATTCTTTTTTTAGTTAGTAGGAAAAATATTCTTCCTGTATCCCTCTAGATCCCTCTTGCATAGAACCAGGGTAAATGTACATCCTATCTTTGATGGTAGCGTCCCTGATATTCCTACGTTTCTAATTGCCTGGAGGGAGGCCAGCAGTAAGTAGCCTCCTGATATTTCCCTTGGCCCTTGCAGAAGTTGCCTTAGACTCTTAATTCTCTATATTAAATGCCGTCCTAGAGGGGTTTCTGTTCTTCTGACTGAACTTTTACTGATAGGATAGCCTTCTATGTCTCTATTGTTTAGCATGTATTTGTTCCTCTTAATGGGAAAAGAATCTGAAAGATTACTTTTCTCTGTTCTGCTATTTTTGGGCTTCATCTTATTCATGGGGAGTGTAATCTGGAATAGACATTATTGTGTCCAGAAGGAGGCATCACATGTATTAATGCTCAGTGTGTGTGTGTGTGTGTGTGTGTGTGTGTGTGTAGGTGCTTGGTCAACAGCCCCAGTTGAGTCAAATCTTTGAGTCAACCCAACCAGATACCTGAGATGTGAGTATAGAAACCTCTAGGTCAGTGCATTCTCCAACAATTTTAGTCCCCAGCATTCATTGCTAAGGCTCCAGGCAATAAGCAAGCCACCCGCCCAGTGCCCTATCTAAATTCCCAAAGGAACGTGTAAGAATTATAAAATGTTTATTGATTTTCAGAAGTTTTGTTACACAGCAATAGACAATCACAACCTAAGGAGAGGATTTGAGTGTTCCTGGGTCTTCTCGTGCAATGCCATTTTAATATTTCTTCTTTCCATCAAGGGTAATCCTTCCACTACTAGTCTGTAAACCCTTAAAACCACATTTTAGGTTTATACTGTCTTTCCCTTGGAATTGAACATGCTACTGGGCACTCAGTAGGAGCTTTCCAAAATCTATATTGGCTAACTGGCATGATGGTGCCTGGACTCTGCCATAGAAGCTAACATTGACCACAGGCTCTGAGAATTTCCCAAATAATTATTTTAGGTATGGGTCATGTGGGATGTTAAATGAACAAAGAAGCCAGATAGAACTTTCCTGAGCCAATATTGCGTGCTTTCACCACATTTTATGATGATACATATCCAGTGGTTTTCTGGGTGCACATTCCTCTTTTTATTTGGAAACTATTTGTCATTTAATTTGGTCACATAGTAAATGGAAAAGAGAACCTTGTTTCAGAGTTTGGCATCACACATTAGGTAACTTTGTGATCTTTGATGTTAAGAAGAGGACGGACTTAGACCAAGAACTACTACTACTCTATGACCAGTAAGATCTAAACTCACTTAAAAGGCTGGAGGAGTGGCCTTGTCACCTCTCTTGTCCTGACTGACTTCTTGATCCTTATGAATCAAGATCATTGCACATCTCGCCTGTGCAGGAATGGTTATTAGATTGAGTAAATTAATAAATGCAGAATCACTCTGGAATCTAAAATGTTATGCAGGCATTAAGTATTATTGTTAGAATGAATCTTTGTAATTGTATCTAACTGCTGTCCCTTAAGACATCCAATTAATTAAATAAATAAAATACTGTTCTATTGAAACCTTTAGCACCTATTGTGGCATATTAAAAGAAAAGGAATTATGGAAAAAACAGGCTTAAATTATGATAATAAAATAATTTTCCATGCATCTCTCCACCTCACCTCTTCCCATACTTCTCTTACTGCTGCTCTGACTGTGGCTGTACACAGAGTGCAGTTATAGTGCAGGAGACAAATGCCAAGCACATGAAGGGCGATTATCTCACAAACAACATCTGGCACCCTTGCTGGGCTTCAAAGGCAGATGCTGATGTGCTAATGCCAACATTTCTCAAGTGGTCTGCCCAGTGTGCAACTGCTCCCTGGCCCAGATGACACCCCGGTCCCAGATGTCACAGTGTTTCTCATTTCACCTTCCCATGAATGAGAATGGAAAAGATTTCTGAAGTGATGGCTGATCTATGCTTTCATTTAATCGGAAAGGCTAATCATCTCAAATGTGTTAACAACTCAGACTTATCACTGGGCCTGAACTCTAACCTCATCCTCTGCCCATACCACATGGGGATTCATTTCCTCTCTCTTTGATCTAGATGTGTAAACGCTGACAGCCCCCCACCCTGCCCCCATGCCAAATTGGGACCACAGTGGCTGAATCTCAAGCTTTTGTGTATCCTTCACAGTAGGAAATGAATAAATGCTTTTTAATTAATTGTTTAGCCTAATTATAATTCACTTCACTTGGAGGGAATAAATGTATGCTGGAAAAAGAAACTGATACACTTGTTTTCTGAATATAAAAGAATCAGTGGAGAATTGTGTTTTATATAATACTGGAAATCAAATCAAATTCCACCAGCTAAGTGATTTCTTCTAATTACTAAGCCATCTTGAGTGTCTTTGAAAAGAGTGGATGGGAGGATTCCAAGCAGGGATTAGCTTTATTCCTTATAGCTAGTGGAAGCAGTAAACTATTAGATTAATAAAGAGTAGAACTGGAAGACTCTTTTAACCTTAACTTTAATGAAAGGGGTGAGATGCGTTCAAAATATAATTTGTTTTCCTTAAATGCATTTCACACTATCATCTTTCCAAGAACTCCCATTGAGAGTTGGCCAGTAAGAGTTTGTAGCTTACCATATTTGATGATTTGATGTTAAAAAGCTATCCTCTTGGATATGTAGTGGGAAGATGAAAATGCTTTATTTACCTAAGTGCAATTTGGTGCTGCCTGGTTACCCTTCTATGTATTCATGGCTCACCCTCCTGTGTTCTCTACAGTGGCTGTTCCAGTCCTCCATTCTGCTTAAACTTCCTTTATCATGCACCTTTCTCATTTCTCAAGGCTTGATGCTGTGCAACTGGGACTCCCTCACCTCATCCTTTGCATCTATACCCAAACATTTCCTGAATTTGTGCCTTTGTTTCTTCTTTGTCCCTGAAGTAGTGGATGAGGCAGCCAGCATCCTGGATGGCAGCAACAGCCATTTAATAGTCACTGGACGAGAGCATCCTTTTGCTTCAGACCTTGCCTTTGTGACAGCAAAATGAAGCTTACAAACACATTCCAGCCATGGTGACAATATGCTGATCACCAAGGAGCTAGCTAATGAAGACCAAACTGAAGTGCAGGACCGACTCCTGGGGATGACAATGATTGAGCACAGATATGTTGCTGCCCACCCTATGATGGTAACCAAAACCACCAGAGGGGAATGGGTAGTGTTGGTGGTCTGGAAATAATGCAGGGAGCATTGTTACATTTAGTACCTCTTTTGCAACTACAAATCGGCAGCATTTAGAACTGGCTGCAGTAGGAGGCCAAAAACAACATGAAACCATTTTGAATAAGGGGGCAGTCCATCACTTTGTAAAAGTGAACATCTTTTTCTAAAGGAGGACAAATTAAATTTAAAAAACTAAATTATAGGGGCTCCTGGGTGGCTCAGTTGGTTAAGTGTCTAACTTTGGTTCAGATGGTGATTGCACGGTTCTTGAGTTCAAGCCTCACATCCAGTTCACTGCTGTCAGTGCAGAGCCTACTTTGGATCCTCTGTTCCCCTCTCTCTCCTCTCTCTCTCTCTTCACCTCCTCTCCTCTCTCTTTCTCAAATGAATAAACATTAAAAAAGGATTTTAAAAACTACATTATAAGAAGAAGGAGGAGGGGAAGGGGGAAAAGGTGAAGAGGAAGGAGGAGGAGAAGAAGGAAGAACACTGTTCTCTGAAACAGAAGCTTCACTAAATTCAGAGAAAAATGCAACTTCTCTTGGCACCAATCACTTCCTATCTTACACAAGCTGTTGAGGAAATGGGCTGATAATTGAAACTTCTATCAACTGTCCCAGGAGAATTCTAAGATTATTCAAGTGAAAACACAATGTTTGTAGAAAATATTAAGATTAAAGACCTAAGAATAAATAACATATAGTGGGAAATGAATGAGACAAGGGTAATGGCAGATACCATTTAGAATATAAATCAAACTGGGAAGGCAGGCTTGTACTCCAGCATGGACATTTGCTTACTGCTTGCCTAATCCTCACACATGCCCACTTTTTGAAGGCTCCCTAGGACTTGCTAGTAAAGCTTGTTAGATGCTGGATATGCTTGCCGGAAAGGTAGTGACTCTTCCCTTGAAAATCTTCAAGATAAGCTCATCAACTTTGGGGCAATGCTGTTCTGTGACATGATAATGTGGTGACCAAGAGAGTCTGGTATAGCTTCTATCATAAATATGATTGCTACCCTGATAGTCATGTTCATTTTCATAGCTCCAGGCTTGTCCGAAGTCTACTATGATGTATGATTTTAAGGTCTTGTGAAATTCTTCTCCTGTGCTATGTTCTCAAGCACAGCATGTGTGTCAAGGCCCCCTGCCTACAACCACTTTTCACATTCTCTTCCCTTTTCAGGAATGACCCTTTTCCTCCCTTCCATCACTTGGCAAAACGTCCACATGTCGTTTAAGATCAGAATCTGACATGCTCCAGCATCCCTAGGGAGAGTGAGTTCCTTTCACTTTGGAACTTTTCACTTCTTCACTTTTCTTTATCTCCACTCTGATTTTTTCACATCTCAGTTCCACACTACATTTACATTGATGTCTCTGTTGTTAGGCTGTGAATACCAAGAGGGCAGACTCCGCGTTTTTCTGTTTCCAATAACATATAGAATAATTTCAAGCACATTCAAGGCATTTAGGTGTTAAAATAATGAACTTTACAAAATATATCCGTTTCTTAGACCCTTCTTCTTTATATTAAAGCTCTGGTATCTGTCAAAATGCAGATTCTCAATGAATAGCTAACAAGTGTAGTATTTTGTTTTCTCATCCTTAATGTGGATGTATATCAGGTTATTTGTTGAGAATCACCTTTGATAAGGGGAAATTGATGAGAGGACAAGGGTACAGTGAAGTGGGGAGCAAAAAACTGCAGAGAACAATGAAATAGTGTGAAAAGATATGTACAATCAGTGGCCAACTCACTTTTCCCCAGGCCTGACCTCACTCAATCAGCTTTCCCTGTCCAACTGCATTGAGACATTGCACATGAGTGCCATTTTATACCCAGCTTAAAGCATTTCTCATTTAAAAAAACAAGGGACAGAAGGGAAGAAAGGATGCATCTATATAATAATTCTTTTATCAAATATTGCAGTCATTGCAGTGCTTAGTTGTGAAGTCCTTGGTGTTAGCAGCATCAGACTGTCAGCCGTGCTACTATTGAGCAAGTGTGTGAAGTTAGACATTGTTCTTAAGCTTCATGCACCAAGATCCATGATTATGAAAAATAAGGACATGGATGTTAGTATGACTGAGTAGGTGAAACGCCCAGAGATCGGAAGACCCCCAAAATCAGACCACCAGAGACCAGAGTCAAAGCCAAGCGGCAAGGGTTGTTTATTTGCAGGTTCGAACCTGGACCTCCGCGCACTCGTTGCTGGTGACGCTAAGAGGCCCTGAACAAAGCCTTTGCAGCCTTTTTATAGACAGAAGTAAACAAGTCATGGGGAGGGACAGGAGATTTCCATGGTTACAAGTTTGCCATTGGTTAACATTAAAATGTGAACATATACTGCATCTGATTGGTTCCCGCCATCAGGTTTTTGGCGGGATCCAATTATAATACTTGGGGTACCTTTGAATTCAGCCTATCATAGAGCGAGTTTGAAGTCTTGTTTGGCGACTAACAGGTTAACATCTCTCTCTCCAGGCCCTTCCCTCAGCAAGGTGGGGGGCATCCGCTGGCCTTTTCGGATTGGCTTTCGCCAAGGTGGGGTGATGGGGTGACAGGGGGAACATGAAGCTAGTCGCTTGGGCAATCCGGTGGCGGGAAAGCAAGCCTTAAGCATTGTTACAGAAGCAGAAAGAGCTGGTTAGGTATTAGCTTCCCGTAGCGCAGGCATTTGTTCAGAAGCGGAAAAGCTGGTTAAGTTTTAGGTTTAGTTTATCTAGGACTGGGGCTACGTGCAGCCCGAGGTTTCTCTTAATGGAGGACTTAATTTTTGGCTCTTCACAGGCAGCATATAAATTAAAATGATATATAATATACTCTATGTGATATGTGTTATATAAAATTTATAATAATACAAATATTTATAACATATTTTATATGTATTACATATATATTTTTTAAATAGCTTGTTAAATGCTATTACCTATTTTTAAACTAGAAAATAATTTTCTAAGTATTTCAAAGTATAAGGTATTAGGTATTTTGGAATTGATTAACATGCTTGCTGGGAAATGTCCAATAAGATTTGACTTTAGGACCCCAACTACAAAGAATATTTCAAAAGCAATATAGTTCAAGAGAACCCTTTGTGAAATGATGTTAAGCCCCTTTGGTCCCCCATGCCGTTGCTGTTGACAGGCACCTGTAGTCTTGGGAGCTGCACAATGCTGGCTGGCTTACCTCCCCATGGCTCACCTTTCATTCCCTCTCCAGTGGTGTGATTTAGTACAAGGAAAAATATCTCTAGGGTGAGCATTTTTCCTCTGCTTGGCCTTCATGTGTTCACCTTCGGCTGCTTACCCATCCAGACACAGACCTGCCCCATCCTTCTCCTTTGTAATTTCCTTTCCTTCTAGCAGTATTCTGTGGCTGGCTAACTTAGCTTTAAATAGGACCCTCTGATGCACAGCCTTATTTGGCTCAAGTAGATCCCTGGAAAACTCATAAATCCATTTTCATCGTGCCCGAGGCATGAAGTCATTCAGAGAATCCCTTGATAGGCGGTAGCACTTGGGGGCCAAGCTAACATTTATTTAGCCTGCAGCTAGAAAACTCCTCCAAAACTTTGAAAGAATAAAAATAGCAAACAAAAGAAAAAAATCTGACCTGTTACGGTCAGGCATTTTTACTTAATTTGTTAATCCACAAAAGCCACAGCTCAATGAAAATTTGATATTGAAAACATCATTCCCTTCATACTTCGACTTTAATATTTTCAAAAAGAGCCATGGTCAGCATATATGTCATGTTGGGTTTGAATTTAGCAAACTCATTTTCACATCAGTCACTCCAGGGAGCATCAGGGTCTTGTGGGAACAGTCAACAAGGTCATTTGTATCACATTCATAGGTTGGTAAGGGCATGGGTGGTTTGTTTATTTAGAGGTGGGGAAAATCAAGCTCAGAGAGTTATTCATACAGCAGCGTTGGTAAGGGAGGGAACAAGTCTGGGAAGAATATAGACCTGGCTATCATTCCTGGGTATATCTATAGGAGCCTACTGACGTGCCTCTCTATAAAGATTAATAGTAACAGCTAGATGGAAGAGCCAGATGCCAGACACTGTTCTGAGTGCTCATTGAATTCTCAAAACTGTCTTATACTGTAGACATATTTTTACCCCCACTTTACAATAAGAGAACCAAGGCACAGCAAAGATGAACAAAATAGCTAATGGACAGTGAGTTTTTGCTTATGTTGGGGAGATATGAGGTAATTTGTTTATTAGTCCTATTTTGTTTTAAATTGGGAAAGTCTCTTCTGGTGGGATTTGGGGACAAAGCTATGTCTCCTCTGTGAGTGATTGTGTCTGGCTTCCACACTCTTAGGTTTCTTGGACTGTTTTCTTCCCCTACTGGGAGCCGCACTGGCCTCCCTGGATAACAGTCACAGTGAGGAAATGGTAGCGTTTGTACAGCTCCTGCCATGAGAAACGAAAACTGGTATCTCCTTCTGCTACTGGTGGCTCATGTTGGAAATGAGGTTGCTGGTATTGACTAAGCCTCACAATATTCCAGATCAGACCGATATTCCCCACACAGATTGCTCATAAGGAAAAGCATATTCCTGCCTTTTCAAAAGAGACTTCAGATGAAAACATTGTGGATGATTGTCAAAAGGCTCTTCCTATGGGCCTTGCAGATCCAAGATTTACATAATAAAGGGGGCTAAAAACATAAGAGTTACAACTGAGTCTGGCCCTGAGACAAAGAGCCTAATTTAGAGTTAAGGACAGATACCACCCCCACCCACTTGTTTCTGCTTGGAGCACCGGCCCAGGTGCTTGATCAGTATTCTGCTTGATCAGTATTCGGAGTGACTTGAATGTGTTGATTGCTTCCTGTGAAGGAACCTATTGAGAAACTTCTTCTTTTGTGATTATGGGAGCAAAGGTGTTTCCTGAAAGACCTATTTTTCTTAATACTCCTTAAACAAGCTATTGACCCCTGCTCACAAAGAAGTAACTTCACCCTTTTTATGCTAAAATCATTGTCTTGTATGCTAAAGATAACTTCCTTCCCCATAGGATAAGCATCTAAATCACCTACCTCAATCACTATTGATAAAGCTTATGCAGGAGTCTTCTACAAATCTATGTTCTGGGAAATTCTTACATATCAAAGAAGTTTGTTATCAGAAATTATTGTCTAAGGCAAATGCCACTTCTGTGCCAACCTCCAAACACTTAATTATAAAATAAAGCTGAGCCCCAGTCAGAGAAGAGATGCCTGCCTGGTGATCAGAAAGAATCTCGGGCACTCTCTCTCTCTCTCTCTCCACCCCCACCCCCACACTGTCCATCCTTCAGGGATCCCTGGACCCCAGCCGGAGCTGGCCTCCGACATTCCCCGCTATGGAAAATCAAAATCTATGTCATTACAGTTATTTTGTGAAGCCATGACACTGGGTAATTGAGGGGCTGGCATTGATTGCTATTTGACTCTGACTTTTAAGTCAGAGCCCAAGCAGATGGAGATTGATGATGGGTTTAATTATTTGGGTGCAAGATCTGGAAAGAAGGCCAGGGGCTTTTAGAGCACATGTTCATTTCAATCTTTCTGGGCCATCCTGTGTGTAATGGGATGCTGCTGGAGCCCTCAAATGCTCTTCCTTCTGCAAGGGCTGGGAGAAAGGAAGTTGCAAAGTGCCAGGCACCTTTTCTGCATGGTAACTGGCCTTTTTCAATGTGGCAGCCCCTGTGACCAGGCCCATCCAGCCTATGTTGGGAAGGCCTCACAGAGGGATCTGGCTCCTGCTCCCCAAGGTTCTTTGACATTTTCCTTAATCATTCAAGGCGACTGGAGAAAGCCCTGAAACACCACAAGCCTTTTCAAGCCAAGAGTGATAAGAAACACTTTCTCCCATGAATCCTCAGAATTTATTGCTCTGGTCATCATTCAATTGACAACATGGTCTGAGCTGCAGCTCAATAAAATGGGCCTCTTTGCTGCAGGATGCAGTTTTTATTCCACCCTCCCCCATCATGGCTTTTGACCAACCCCAATCTATTTTCATAGATTACAAATAATATTCTAATTTTAATAAGGAGATTTCCTGGGAAATGTACAGCAGAGGTATGCAAGGGACAGCCATGTAATTATGCATTTCCTTTGCTTTCTGAATGGAACTTGAATAGAAAAGAAAAATCACACTCCTTCAGTTGAAAGAGGAATGAAAGCAAAGCTAAGACAGGCGAAGAAAGATTTCCTCTGCACATACATCACTGCTGAGTCAGACAGGCACAGTGAACAAATGCCCTTCAACCCAAGGACATTTAGCATTTCGGGGCCTTGTACAAAACCATTTCCCATCCAGGAGAAGTCTAATGAGTGCTCAGGGAAGCAGCAGCAACTAGGGAGAGATAGTGCCTCTAAAAGGTAGTAATTTCACTCAAAGAGATGTTGCCATTTCTTCACAGGAGTTAAATTAAGAGCTATATTTATAGAATCTCCAAGGTGTGGATCTTCTGAAAAGAAAATGAACTTACTTTACTTCTGAACGGCGCAGAAGGCATTAATCAGAAATGCATTGATGGCAAAATCCATTTTTAACTGCTTGTTACTCTGAGTCCTCTCCTGCATTCAGCATGGTAAGTGGCCTGGAATATTCTGATTGCTCACTAATGATGAAGGCTGGTGGCTTCCTACCCCGTGAACCTCTCCACCCCCTTTTCTGTATTTCCATAGCTCTCTGGGCCTGCCCATGTTCAGGTACCTGCTGCCCAAGGTCTGGCTAAAATTGTTAACAATCATATTGTTGATAAAACAGTTTGCTCTAAGTTCCATTAAGAAATGAATTCGTGTCAGTAGTAACTGCCCAGAAAGTAGTCTGGGAGTAGGAACCAGCCAGGGCTGGCTGTGGGAGAGCCTTACCTTCACCAACTGATAACCCTTAACCTTGGGACCAATGCTTCACTCTCTTGAGCTTCTATTTCCTCCCTTGTAAAATGAGGATAATAACACAAACACTGAATGTCATTGTGCAGGGTAGACGAGATGATACACATAAAGTGTGTAGCCCAGCACCGGCCATGGGGCATGTGCCCAGCCTAAGACCAATTCTCTCATCTTTCCCTTAACTGTAATACCCTTTGCAAGACAAATTGCTTTGTGAAAGAGGACTGGGGGGAGGAGGGGATACTGTCCTTTCCTTGGAGGCATTAACCTGCAATTGTGACTTTTGGGGATCATGACCTCCACGGTGGGTAACACCATCTATGGACATTACAAGCATGGCTTATTGCTAAGAGAATAGGAGGAAAAATCTCTGCAAAGGGATAGTCCTGCATTCACAGCCCAGGTTATTAACTGGCTGTATGGTCCTGGTTACCAAAATTCTTAATATTTCAGATACCTAGATTCTTCAGTTATAAAATGAGAATAACAAAACTTCGTTCTTTTTTATATAAATGTGCTAAGATTTATTGAGAACTTCTAATGCATCAGGTCTTCTTCTAAGTTTCTTAAATGTTCTCTGATTTACCTGTCCCAATATCCTATTAGATACCTTCTTTAAGAGTACAAGAGCTCAGAGGGGTTACCAGGACAGGTAGAGCTGGAATTTAAATCCAGGCAGTCCCACTTCAGAGACCATGGTTTTCACAAACACACTGCCTCCCCTCAAGCATTTAGTGCATAATTGGCATTCAAGGATGTCATGTTATTTTCTTCCCATAGTTGTGCCCCCTGTCCCCTGCCATCATGGAGAGAGAGAAGACAAACATCTCTAGGAACTGAGAATTTCTACTTCTCCTAAGCCCTACCTGGCTTGTACTGTTCACAGTACTGGGAAAGGGAAGAACAGAGCCACTGGTAGGGTCCCTTCATTCTTAAACCTAAGAAAGAAAGGACTCCGAAGGGGCTGAAAATGGCCTCAGGGTCTTAAACCTAATACGCAATTAACAAAAACTGTTGTCACACTCAGGTACTGAGCACCCCCATCCCGTTGCATCCATCCACATAAATCCTGGGGAAATATTGCTGGCTGAGGTGTTCAAGAGGAGAAACACTTTTACTGCTAAGCAAGTCAGGGTTCGTGCCACAGAACAGAACTTATCCAGAGCTTATCTAAATCCTTGCAGGGTCAGAAAACTCGTTGTAAGGTCTGGTCTCTGGAGAGTCTAGTAATTGGTGACTTTGGCTAGATCTGAAACACAGTCAGGGAGGGCTCTGCTCCTTGAAGCAGTTGCTTGTTATTATATCCTATACACGATGGCCTCTCTCTATCAAAATATTCTCTCCATATAAAAAACATTTGATTTAGAAATGATTTGGAAGTAATGTAATGACATGGGGTAGAGGAATTTGGCTTTGAAACGAGGCTCTTCTTGTTTAGATAACTGTAAAAGACTAACAAATCCTTTGTCTTTATAACCTGTCATCAGCCACTATTTTATCTATCATCTTATTATTCATCATAATAATCAGGCAGTAATAATCAGGCAATAAAAATGATAAGGCAAGACTGTCTATATGCCTAAATGATAGCATTAGAGAGAGTGCCTTTATTCAATAAAGGAGTATTGAAGAATG
The DNA here is from genome assembly GCA_017311185.1 of Proteles cristata cristata. Taxonomy (NCBI): domain Eukaryota; kingdom Metazoa; phylum Chordata; class Mammalia; order Carnivora; family Hyaenidae; genus Proteles; species Proteles cristata. The sequence goes on along the minus strand of JAESUZ010004025.1, from coordinate 49,063 downwards.
TTTTAAATGTTTCTCAAGTAGCTTTCTTATTAAACTCAGATGCCTTTGGGAAAAGTCCACCCTTGTATATTTACCAGCTAAAGGTAACTAATCCTATAACCCTTCTCTGGATTCAAGGTCCCGTTGGAATGGATCAAAAAATAAATGGCTGGTATAAGAGCTTGGTGCTCTAGCAGAGCATGAGTTGGTGCTGAAATGAGTATTTCCTTTATTTCATTTCTTTTTTCTTTGGGAGTGATGGGTTGGAAGTCTCCTTTGATAGTAACCCACAAAAATGTATCATTTTCTTCTTAGGGGTTGAAGAGCTTGTCTTTATGACAGTTTTTCCAAGTGGCTTACTCAGGTGTTCATAACAATGTTTCATTTTTCTAAGGAGATTATTATCACAAGAACTCAAAGTGCTCTGCAAACATTAATTAACCAAACCTGTATAGGTAAGGATTACTACATCCCAATTTTCTTGCAGGAAAAGAAAAGTAACTGTTCCAGATTTTATTGGCACTTTTCTTCTAACAGTAGACATCGGTATTCATTTTAAATATGCACATATACGTAATTTCTTACCTTATTGGAATGTTATCTCTTTAACATAAAATTGAATTGTTCTTTTCAACTAGCTCAATTTTGAGGTGGCAAGTTAATTTAAAATTGGTTATATCTCCTCAAGTAGATTTTTAAGTATAACTTTTCTGCATAAATTTGTTTAGTTGAATCACATAATCCTCCTCTTAGGCACAGTTATGTGTCATTTTAATTAAATTGCTTTTAGATTATTTCAAGATAAAAGCTTCTTGGCATTTTATCCAATGTCCTTGTAGAATATCTAGGGGGCATCAGCACTGGTCTTTCTCCTAAGCCAGGTCAGTTACAACAGAAATGCTGTATCACTTTTATAATATTTGGGGTGAGGGAGAGACTGACATATAGACCAACGCTATGAAAAATCATCTGGAAATGTGCATGTTTGTGTCAGGTCTTAGAAAATTTAACTTTAAGAATGATCATAGATTGGACAGCAATAACTTGATGAAAACATGAGTATAACTCACCTTCAAAATAAAGTATGTTGTGCAAGACCCTGAGATGGACTTGTAATACATGTGTGCTTAGCTATCTTCAACAATGAAACAAAATCCCTAAGTTTGGCTAAGGTAGTGAAATCTATAATCTAATCTCATCTAAATCAGGTATGGGCATTTGAGTAAGTATGCTAGAAAGTTCATTTTCTTCACTGTATATTAGTAACTTTTCTGAGGCTACATGATTTACTCACATACCTGGAATAGACAATCAGACCAAATGATTCATTTCCAAATGGGCCTGCTTGCTACTTTGGGAGAGACTATTGCATGAAATATATTTTTAATTGGTATTTCTTTTTTTTTTTAATTTTTTTTTTTATATCTTTATTTCTGAGAGAGACAGAGAGACAGCGTGAGCAGGGGAGAGTCAGAGAGAGAGGGAGACACAGAATCTGAAAGAGGCTCCAGGCTCTGAGCTAGCTGTCAGCACAGAGCCCGACGCGGGGCTCGAACTCATGAACCGTGAGATCATGAGCTGAGCCGAAGTCAGATGCTTAACCGACTGAGCCACCCAGGCGCCCCTTTAATTGGTATTTCTAAGAAATAGTGCTTCTTCTCATACTTGTTCTATTCAGGTTTGGTCTAATGATGTCTCATGGCTCAAGATCATTGATAGGTGCTCTTATAAAGGTGCCATATGTTTGAATATACTTTGTCTTTCCTGAGATAAGGATATGAGGGTAAAATTCACTGGGTCTGTTGTGATTTGTTCAAAGGGTGATTTTTCTTAATCATCTTGGTAACATCTTACAAAATATTTTATGGCTTGCCTTGAGATCATTTGGGGTCAACTTTTTAGCTTTTAACATAGTCTCTAGTTGACAGCAAAATCGTTCATGAGGAGAAAAAAAGATTTGTGTATATAACAAATTAAGAAGACAATCTTGAGGTGTGATGATAAAAGCATAATTTTGGTGCATCTATACAAATGGGATTCACAGTCATTTCTATGCTAACTTGCTCCCTAGGAAGAAGTCACTATTTAGTAAGTTCTAGAAAGAGCTCTCCTATTCTTGTCTAGTGGGATAATCCATAGCAGCAGAGAATATTTATCAAAGGATTTGCTATAAAACTTTCATCAGAAAGGAGTGTCTTCAGAGGTTGCAGGAAGAACATAGTTTATGAAGCAAGACCTAAATTCATGTTGTGATTATGCCATTTGTTGGCTCAGTAGCCTTGGTAGGAATTTAGACTCTCTAAGCCTTGGTTGTTACTTTTGTGAAATGGGATCATTTACTTTCTGGAGTAGATGCTGTTGGTGGCCTGCCCAGATTCTCCTTACCTGGCTCTGCACCTGCCATCTGCTGCTATAAGGATTGGCTGTGAGTGGTTCACAGCTGCACTTTCTCCAGACACTTGCCCTTGGCAGATGGGCACCAGTTCACCGAAATGTCCTGGAAGCTTACATCTCCTGTTTCCAGCAACTGACACACAGCCAATAAATTATTAATGTAGGGGCACAAAAGTCCTGCCCTTTTGCCTAAATGTAAAACAGCTCTGCGTTGCCACTCATACTCCAGAGATACCTGTGGGATTAATCTGAGACAAATTTTCATGGAAACCACACCTTTTTTCCCCCTAAAAAGTCTCAAGTCCCTCACTTTCTGTTTCTCCTCAGAACCTTCCTTCAATAAATCATTTGCATAAGATTTTCATCTTATACTCTACCTTTAGGAAGTCTTATCTCAAATACTTGCCCTACCTTATGAGATATTTGCTAGGCCCAAACAATTGATATATTTGAAACCATAGTGAAAACAATAAAGTGACAGCCACATGTGAAAGAAACTAGGCCAACTATCTGCCACCATATACAAAAATAAACTCAAAATAGATCAATGACTTGAATGTAAGACCTGAAGCCATAAAACTCCTAGAAGAAAACATAGGCAGTAAGCTCTTAGTCATTGTTCTAGGCAATGAGTTTTTGGATTTGACACCAAAAGCAAAGGCAACCAAAGCAAAAATAAATAAGTTGGTCTACATCAAACTCAAAACTTTCTCTTCAGCAAGGCAAACCCTCACCAAAGTAAAAGACAACCTAGGGAATGAGAGAAAATATTTGCAAATCACATGTCTGATAAGGTGTTAATACCTGCAATATTTAAAGAACTCATACAATTCAATAGGTTAGAAAATTTTCCAAAGAAGACATATGGATGACAAACAGGCTCATGAAAAGATGCTCAACATTACTAACCATCAGGGAAAGGCAAATCAAAATCACAATGAGACAGCACCTCCCAATTGTTAGAATGGTTATTATAAAATATACAGGAGATGACAAGTGTTGACACAAAGGCAGAGAAAAGAGAGAGAACATTTGTGCACTGTTGGTGTGAATGCAGACTGGTACAGCCACTACAGAAAACAGTATGGAGTTTCCTCAAAAAGTTAAAAACAGAACTACCATATGATCTACTCCACTCCTGGGTTTACATCTGAAGGAAACAAAATCACCATCCTGAAAAGATATATGCATTGCTGGTTAAGTGCAACTTTATTTACAATAGCCAAGATATGGAAACAACCTAAGTGTCCATTGATGGATGAATGCATAAAGAAAACGGATAAAGAACACACACACACACACACACACACACACACACACACACACACACACAAAGGAATATTATTTGGTTATAAAAAAGAAGGAAATCCTGCCATTTGCAACAACATGGAGAGACCTCAAGGATGTTATATCAGAGAGAGAAATCAGAGAGAGATACACAAATACTGTATGATCTCATGTGTATGTGGAATATAAAACCAAAACCAAAACCAAAACTGAACCCATAGATACAGAGAACAGATTGGTGCTTGCCAGAGGTGGTGGTGGTGGGGGAAGTAGGGAGCTTGAAGGATGGATGATATGCATAAAAGTTGTAAGATAAATGAGATAAATAAGCTCTGTGGATATAATGTATGACATAGTGATTATACTTAAAAGTAATTATAATAAGAAGGAAAAAGGAAAAAATGTTTAACAGAAAAACATTGTTATTAGAAGGCAGTGAGTATTTTTAAATGTTTTTGTGTTCATAATACTTTCATTAGTTCCTCATGTTTCTAGAATGAAAGCAATCAAGGACTTTCTAATCTTGTAGAAATCTTATCAACATTTTCAGAAAAGATATTACACATATAAAACAATTTTTTCAAGGGACTTTTCACAACCATGTTAGGAAGAGAGCATGCAGTTGCAATGTGTATATCATTGCACCTTCTTTGTTTCTCAAGCATTATCATAATCACTGTTATCAGAAAAATAAAAGTAGCAATGAGTTGTAGTAGGCAGAACATAGCCCATAGCCACGTTTTATTTATTTTTTTAATTAAAAAATTTTTTTAATTTTTTTTTTTTAATTTCTATGAGAGAGAGAGAGAGAGAGACAGTGTGAGCAGGGGAGGGTCGGAGAGAGAGGGAGTCACAGACTCTGAAACAGGCTCCAGGCTCTGAGCTGGCAGTCAGCACAGAACCTGACGCGGGGCTCGAACTCACGAACCGTGAGATCATGACCTAAGCGACAGTCGGACGCTTAACCAACTAAGCCACCCAGGCGTGCCCCATAGCCACATTTTAAAGCCACCTTCTCTTATACTTGGCCTCGGAGTATGGATATATCTCAGACCAAGAAATCCTCTGACTTAGCACTCTTGACAAAAAAAAACCCAGAAAGATCATGGTTTCTGTAGTGAGTCCACCACATAATTATAGTTGAGGAAGCCATGTCTCAGTAATTCTTATTTTTTGAGGGACATTATTGGTTGTCTGGGTTCTGGGCTAGAGATGGTCTCATTCTGTGTCAAGAAACTAACCTTCTTATGAAAGATGACAGACTCTCAAATCCTTAATTATAACACAGTATGAAAAGTTAAATTGTAAAAGACTTTACTATGAGAGCAAATTGACAGAAACTTGCTAAATATCACACATTTAGTGACCATAGTGTGTTGAAGAGTAGCCTCCAAAAATTCATGTCCACCTGGAACTTCAGAATGTGACCTTATTTAGAAATAGAGTCTTCACAGATATAATTAGGTTAAAATGAGGTCATCTTGTATTCAAATAAGCCTTCAATCAATGACTGGCACCTTTATAAGAGGAAGGGATATGCAGAGACAAATAGAGATATATAGGGAAATGGGTATGTGATAACAGAAACTGATATTGGAGAGATGGAGTTACAAGTCAGGAATCACCAGAAAGTACCAGAAGCTAGGAGAATAGCATATAGTGAATTATCCTTCAGAACCTCCAGAGGGACCCAACTTTGCCAACACCTTGATTTCAGACTTCTGGCCCCCCGAACTGTAAGAGAAGAAATTTCTCTTGTGTTAGGCCATTTGATTTGTGGTGATTTATTCCAGCAGCTCTAGCAAATGAATATGGTGATTCTGTGTTCTTCCTCCTAGAATTGCCTCTTCTCTTCATTTTGCTAACCTTACTCAAACTTTGGGTCTTGGCTCATGTGTACATCCTCCAGGAAGTTTCCTCTGATTCTCTCAAATCTTGGCTCAGCATCTCTCCTATGTATTCCTATAGAATCCTGCCCTTACTCCATCTTATTTTCGGACAAACTCTCATATAATACATGAGTTACTTGTCTTTTATCTCCCAACTGGGGGAAAGAGAAGTTTTTCTTTCTATCTGGTTCTGAGAATAGCAGGATTGCCTTGTACATCTTCAGTTTGTATATGCCCCAAGCTGTTCAACCTTATATACTGGTTCTGATTATTCTCAATCAAACCTTTGGTGCCTAGAAAGATCATGGCATGTAGGAGGCACTCACTAGCTATTTTAAAATAAATGAATGGAGAGGCACCTGGGTGGCTCGGTCATTTAAGCATCTTGACTTTGGCTCGGGTTATGATCTCATGGCTCATGGGTTCCAGCCCTGTATCACACTCTGTGCTGACAGCTGAGAGCCTGGAGGCTGCTTCAGATTCTGTCTCCCTCACTCTCTGTCCCTCCCTCACTTGTGCGCACTCTCTCTCTCTCTCTCTAATATAAATAAACATTAAAAATTTTTGAGAATTAAATAAAAATAAAATAAATGAATGGCAGAGTCAGACCTGGGCCATGGAATTGTCTCTGAAACTCTCCTCTTCATATGTTCTCTACATTTTTTGATTTTTGGTAAGAGATTATTGGTGGTACTTACCAATTGCCTTGACATTCATTAGCAGGATCCAGCTAAAATCTAGAGACTGTAAGCAAACCCCCTGTGATAAGACCTGAGGCAGATATTTCCCTAAGAGTTTACCAAGAGACAGCAGATCTTGCCCTTCCCCCACAACTCCCTATGCCAAACCCTCTTCACCTTTCCCAGTCAGTATCGAGGGGGTGTAAGTCAAGAGAAAAAGGAGAAGTCAGAGTAACTACATTGTTGGATTTATGGGGGGAAGCAGAGTTCACGGTAAAAGGAAAATTTCTCTCCCTTCTCCAAGAGGTAAAGAACACTTTATCGCAAAGCTAAGCTCAAAGAATTTCAGTTGAAGAAACTCAAGAGTGCTTTCAAAAAGGAGGAGTGGGCATTTATTTTCATTCCTAAGCATTATCTATTGTTAACTTTCCATTCTTAGACATTCTTGCTTTTAAATTGAGGACTAATTTACATAGAATGGAAAGCTTAGATCTTAAGTGTGAGATTCAATATGCTTTGACAAATGCAAGCTCTGGGTAACCCACACCTCTATTAAGATACAGTTCCTAGGCATTCTTAAACAACCAACTTGCTGACTTGGACTGAATAGGAGACAATCGGAAAGAGATAACTGAATGGAGATGTGAGCTCCGTTATTTCACATGCAAAGATACCTAAATAATGCCTAGTAGTTCCGATTTAACAGATTTGCTAACAGTTTTGAGGAGGCTCATTCAAGTCACTGCCTTCTGGTCAAGCAAACCTCAGTTGCCAGAGGCTATGGGGAGATCAAGGAAGGTAGAAGTTGAGAGGAAGGAATGAATAAAGGGGTGAGCTTGAAGTTGGATATTCCAGGTCAGAGAAATGACAGCAGGGAGGTCCTGGGGGACCTTCTGAAAGACTCCTCCCCCATGAATAAGACAGCCTTGGGATTACTACACACAGCCAGTGTCAATGTGTAGCCACTGCTGACTGGACACGAGGAGAATCAAGGGCAGCTAAGGATCAAGAAATTTGTCCCTTTTTGTCTCCCTCAACCTTGTCTCAAAGCACCAGAGGAACTAGCTATTACAATGGAGGAGGAGGAGGAGGAGGAGGAGGAGGAGGAGGAGGAGGAGGAGGAGGAAGGAGGAGGAGGAGGAGGCGTCGGCAGCGGCAGTGGCTTTGCAAGGATAGCCTTTATCAACCTTATTGGAGAAAGGAGAAAAGATGATATTGAAATCAGCTTGTGGGGCGCCTGGGTGGCTCAGTCAGTTGAGCATCAGTTTAGGTCATGATCTCATGGTTAGTGAGTTCGAGCCCTGCATCAAGCTGGCTGCTGTCAGCCCAGAGCCTGCCTTGGACCCTCTGTCACCCCACCTCTATGCCCCTCCCCCACTCACACACTCTCTCAAAACTAAATAAACATTTAAAACAGAAAAAAAAGTCAGTTTGTGATTAAAGTTGACAATTAATCTGAGCTTGTTATAACTGAAGAGCTATAAAATTATATTTTTCCAAGCTGTTAAAGGATAGAAAAGAGTGATTCAACAAAACCTGATTGGAAGTAAGGACTGAAAAAAAAGAAAACCATTTTATGTTTATACCCTCAAAGAACTGAGACTTTCCAATAAATCAGTTACATGAGCAAACAAGAGTTCCAAGCCTGTGGATTACAGACCCTTGGGGATAAGCAGGGGAGGCTCCAGGTTACTGCAAGTTATTGCAAGGGGGTGAGCAAAGCAATACATCCAATAAACATGGTCTCTTGGTGCAGTAAATAATGTCTCACATAGATAGGTAAAATCCTTTGTCAATATATTTATTCAGTTTTGGTTATTAAGTACAAATGTATTCATAAAAGTGTTACTGAGTTTTTAGTACGTTTTTATTCTAAATAATCTAAATCACAGACTGTTCATGTTTAGGAGCTCTTGTAATTATTTTTAATATGAGAAAGGAATCATTGTCAGCAGAAATGATTCCATACCTTTTTGTGATTTACGCAACAGAAATTTATTGTTTAACTTCAAAGCCTGAGGTCAAGGTGTAAGCAAGACATATATGTGTGTGTGTGTATGCACATATATACATACACACACATATGGCACATTTTCTTTATCCTGCATATGTGTGTATGTATGTACACATATATATGTATACACATACACACACATACATTTACACACACACATGATAAAATATTCACCCTTAAAAAAGGACATTCTGTCATTTGTGATAGCATTAATGAACTTGGAGGGTATTATACTAAATGAAATAAGCCAGACAGAGAAACACTAATACTGCATGATCTTGTTTACATGTAGAACCTAAAAAATAAATCAAATACACAGAAAGAGTATAGAAGTGGTTGCCACAGGCTGAATGGTGGCAGAAATAGGGAGAGTTTGGTAAAAGGCTATAAATGTTCAGTTATAAGATGATTAAGATCTGAGGATAAAATGTATCACATGATAACTATAGTTGATAACACTGTATTATATAATTGAAATTTGCTAAGAAAGTAGAATTTAAATGTTCTCGTTAAAGAAAAAAAAAGTGCTATAGATGCTTAGGCTGAGGTCCATTCAGGAGAGGGTCTGTGAATATCACTGGGCTTCCAGAGTTATGCCACATGAGAAAGGAACTTGCCCACTTCTTTTTTTCCCTTTTTATACCACTGTTTTCAATATATGGAATATATATGCAAGTCAGACATTATGCCAGGCTCAGGCAATTCATTAGTGAAGATGTAGCCCTCACACAGAAGTAGAGCTCAGCAAATGTTTTCTGCACAGAGCCAAAGAGCAAATGTTTTAGGCTTTGTGGGCCATACAGTCTCTGTCATGTGCTACTCAATTCTGCTCTGGTAGGGCCACTGCAGTCATAGAAAATACTTAAAGAAACAGGTGTGTGGCTGTGAAGAGCCTAAATAACGGCATTTTAAAATTAAGACCCCCATTAAAAGCAACCTCGGGCTGCACATAGCAGCAGTCTCAGAAAAAAACTGCAGATTGTTCAAGGCTGAAACCCCTCCCCAATTAGCCAATGAAAGGAGGTTAAAAACATTCCTGTGGGCTGAGACAAGGGCTGCTCCCCCATGCCTAACTCACCTCATAATTGGTCATTTTCAAAGGAGTCTCAAAAGGCTATAATTGGGCTCCGCCAAAAGTAACGGACACCTCACAGGTACTGAATGCTCAAAGCTGTTTCCAAGGGTGTTATACAAATGTGATTGGTGTACTACATGTGTACTGTAACACCCCCATCCCTTACCCCTTAAGAACCCTGCTCACTATTGTTCGGGGCTCCCCGCTGCTGCTGCTGTGGCGGTAGGCGGGTGAGACCCTACTAGAGCTTATGATAACAAGACCCTTTTGTTCTTGCATCGGTATTGGCTTCTGAGGTCACTGGGGACTCGTGATTCGGGCACAACAACTGTATTCCAATAAGTATTTATGAACTCTGAAATTTGAATTTCATCTAATTTTCATGTGTCATGAAATATTCTTCTTTTGATTTTTTTTTCCAATTATTGAAAACGCTGAAAACCACTTATACTTCCTGGACCATTTAAAAAGTAGACAGCAAGCCTGTTTGGAAGGGCCTTAGAGCCTAGGAATGGAGACAGATATGTAAACTGGGATACTATATAATCAGGAACAGTATGCTAGATGCTATGTACACACGGACAAGATCATCACAGAATTCTTCTTGCCATGTAGCAGAAGTTAAAGTAATGGCTTTCAGCCTTTTTTCCCACCCCAACATGCCAAAGAATTACAGTGCATTTTAATTTGATTATTTAATTATTTAAATTAATTATTTAAATTAATTTAATTTGATAATTTAATTCCTCATTATTGACATTTTCTTAGCCAGGAAATGCATCCTCTGAGTTTGGGGAGGGAGAAAAGGAACAGGTGTGGGGGAAAAGTTGCCATAGTTTTTTATATGCGCCTCTAGGAGTGATGAGTAGACTCAGATTGTGAAAAGTTATAAAATATTTTTAGGTTAGTGTTATTTAGTGGTCAGAGTTGTTGTGATAATTAAATTATGCTATTCTTCTCTCCTTTTCACATGTTACCTTTGTTCTATCAGCACTGAGTAATTGGACATGTGCTAGTGGATGGTTACATTTTTTAAAAAACGGAATATGTGTTTTCTAAAACTTTTGGTTTTCCTCCCAAAGTTCCAACAGAGACAGACAATCCCCCCCCAAAAAAAACCCAAAAAACAAAAAAACAAAACACAACATTTTGTGACTAAAGTTAGTGATCTTCATGTCTTTGTGCCTATGCCCAAAGGGTTCCACTCTGGTGTCACCATCTTGGAATTTTTAATAATTTTTGAACAGAGAGTACTCATTTTCAACTTACTGAGCCCAGCAATTATGTAGCCAATTCTGTAGATAAATGATGTAAACTCAGAATTATATTTTCTCTCCTACACTTTCCATAGCAACATGGCATCTAGACAGGCAGCTCTCAAAACTGTTTAGTGAATGCCCAACATTTATGAAATGCCTGTATCTGTCGGGTGCTGTTCTAGTCACTTTGCATGGAAGATGGTGACATTTACTTGATTCTTATGGAATTGGTTTGTGTATCTTGCTTAAATAAATAAATGATGTGTGAATACATAAATAATAGTAGAAGAGAGATATAAATGAAGTGAAATAGACAGAATGGAGAGGAAATATCTGGAGAGGAAAATAACTGAAGGGAGAAAAGGAGAAGCTTATGGCATAGATGAATATGGTTGCATGAAATGTTACCCAATGTCTTGGCTACTCTGAAACATGAGGAATAGATAGATGCATTTGTCATGCCACAATTCCTGGCAGCATTTTTTTTTTTTGTAAAAAAAGAATTAGGCAGATAATGAAAAGTCACAGAAAGTGACAGACTTTGTAAATAACCTCAGCAGCTACAAACTAGTGACAATGTTTAAATAAGTAAACGGAGGACAGCTGGCCATGATTTGATTGTAATATGGGCCCGCATCAGTGAGTATGCCAGGCCTTTTCATCTCAAGTCATGCATACAGAGGGCAATCATTCTTAAGATTCAGAAGTCATCAATTCTTTTCATTTTTGAGACTAAAGAAACCTAATCATCTCTTCATTTTCGTATGAAAAAAAGGGAAGGAAAAGATGTCACATATAGGAACTTCTGAACTCCTAATTTCCAATTTTAATCTTTATATACCATAATTTAAATGTCCTAGTCTTCAACAGCCTGTGAATACAAATGTAATTGTATTGCTGTTTAAGCCTGTCACATCTCAATAATTCTAAGCTCCCATCATTAGGAAGATGGAATCCTGTGCCTTGAAGAGTAATCTGTCCTCAAATATTTTTTAAAATCCCCAAAGCCATCTTAAAGATGTGCATAAACCATTCTACTCTCCCTCCCTGTATAAATTAGGCAGGCAGGTCCTGGCTGCTAACCACCTATGCGGCCTCCCCTTCCTGGAGGGAGACATTTGCTGGAGACATTTGCTACTGTTACCAGAGGCCAGGTACTAGTCATTCACAAGACACAATATAGCTTTTTCTGAGACTCCCTGTTTCCTGCAATGAACCATAGCTTCTGAAGCTTCAGAGTGAGTTTTAAACTTTAATTTGCATATGTATCACCTAGGGATTCTGTTAAATACAGATTCTAATTCAGCTGGTCTGGAGTGGGATTTGAGATTCTGCCTTTCTAATAAACTCCAGGTGGTTGCCGATGCTACTGGTCCATGGACCACACTGTGAATGGCAAGGTGTCAGACACTATTTCTCAAAATGTGCTCTTTTTCCACTTGATATTCAATCACCACACAGCCTTTTTATTATAGACTCCTGGGCTCCTGTTCCTATCAAATCAGTATTTCTGGAGCCAAGAAATCAGAAATTTGTATTTTTAACAAGCTTCTTCAGGTGACTTTTATGTGACCAGCAGCTGGGTGGAAACTGTGGCTTTGATGCCCAAGTGGTTACTTACAACGCTAGAAAGAAAATTCCACCTCCCATTTTTATATCTTTACTAAATTTTATATCTTTACTAAAATTTTATCTCTTTACTATCCCATGGGAGAGGCCCCAGGGCCAAATACTTGGTCTCCAATACCTTCAGAATTTGGAGCTGTATCACAAATTCAGTGATTTTTCTTCCTGAAGACAAATACACCACTTGTGGGATTGGGTTAAGATGTGTTCCCAAGATCATGCCAAACACCTCATTCAGAAGTGCCATGCCCTTGTAAGGTCCTACTTTCTGAGCCAGGTTTCTTTTTTCTTTTCTTTTCTTTTCTTTTCTTTTCTTTTCTTTTCTTTTCTTTTCTTTTCTTTTCTTCTTTTCTTTTTTCTTTTTTCTTTCTTTCTTTCTTTCTTTCTTTCTTTCTTTCTTTCTTTCTTTCTTTCTTTTTTAAATTCTAGATTTCTTCTACCTTTGTTGCAGATTCTCTCAAAAGGCCTATTGTCCCTTCATGCATTGTGACCCCCATTGTGCCTTCTTGCTCCCATCTCTTAGACATGAACCTCCAGCTGTGGATAGGATCCATGTCTTTGTCTCCAAGATGCCTCCTGAGCCCTATTTAATCTGGTTAATAAAATAAATGTCTGGGGAGCCTGGGTAGCTCAGTCGGTTAAGCATCTGACTTTGGCTTGTTATGCCCAGATCGCGATCTCCCCCAAATCCCAAGACCACCAAAAAGTCCGAGTCACGTATGCAAAAGCAAAGGGCTTTATTACGGGCTTAACCTCGGACTCCCAGACTTCACCAGCGTACGGATCTGTGCTGAGAACCCCGAACAAGGGTAGAGTAGGGTTTTTATGGGGTTTGAGACAGGGGAGTTACAGAAGTTGTGACATGGGAACAGTGATCCAATCATAATTATTCAACATCATTGACAGCGGCTTTGACCATACGCATTGTCTAGAGTATTCGTTACTTTTGGCGGGATCCAATTACAATATTTAGAGTACCTTTTAAATTCAACCAATCACAGAGCGAGCCTAGGGTCTTGTTCAGCGGCTACTAACAGGTTAACTTTAACATTAGGTAACAGGGTCCTATCTATAGTTTCTATCTCCAGGCCTCTCCCTTAGTCATGTGGAGGGTGGTCGCTGGACTTTGCTGATTGGGTGTTGCAAGGGTGGTTTCTCCTGCCTTGGGCAATGTGTAACTGCCTGATAGTTTCAGGAAAGCTGAAACTCAGGCCTTCTAGTTCAGAGGGGAAACTTAAAGCCTGTCATGGAGTCAGTTTGGGTTAGACGTTTAGGCTTGTGGCCTTACAGGCTCAGGTCATAATATCAGTTTGTGGGTCAGGCTCTGTGCTGACTGCCAGCTCAGAGCCTGGAGCCTGCTTCAGATTCTGTATCTCCCTCTCTCTCTGACCCTCCCTGCACATGCTGTCTCCCTCTCTCACACACAAATAAATAAAAACATTAAAAATTTTTAAAAATAAATAAATAAATAAAATGTCTAAATGGCTAAGATGCCACCTGACTCCATGTTCTGGACAAATGAGGTACTTTCAGGTCAAGTTCAGCTGTATCCAAGTATTATTTGTCCAGCAGAGGCTTTTGGTAACTTCTCTACTCAGCAGATGATGCCATGGGCCAGATTGAACTAACGTATTTCTTTCTCATTGGTAATGGCCAGAACTACCTCATGTATATCAACGTTGCATTAACCAGCATAGATCTCCCAGGGTGTTTCCTGTACCTCAGGAACACTGCCATGTTCTTAAAAACAGAGCCTCTACTATTACAGGGTTATAGACAACTAAACATCAGCACATACAGAGATCTGAATCACATCCTAATCTTATTTTACAAATGAGAAATATCTCAAGCAGAAAAGAAGGCTTAGTAACTGAAAAATATCACACATTTGATTTTAAATGGTATCCTAGAACCTACATTCAGGACTTTTAGAAAGAAGAGCTTTTTAAAGGCTTTGTGGAATTATCAGTGAGGAAGGAAGGATTTTCTATAACCCTAAATACTAACACATATTTTAATTACCCCATATACTAAGTTCCTTTGTTTCATGGGCCCTGGTTTTACTATCTGCAATGTCGTCCAGATACCTTTGTACCTACGCGAAGCCTAATGAGATTAGAATCCATGTGGGCTCACAGAATCTGCCTCGACAGCACGTGCCAACAGCAATTCTTCTTACCTTTCCCTCATGTTCACCATTTCACCTTGCATTTTAAACTTGGCAGTGTTCATATTAGTATTATTTAAATCATAGCCACAAATTGATTTTAAATTGAGATTTGAGTATTATTCATTCAACAAATATTTTTGAGGTGTCTTTTTGTCACCTTATTAGGCACTTGAAGATATGGCAGTAAAAAGGACAGGTAAGACTTGGGTTCTCCTGGGCTAAACTTTCTAGTGGATTTTATTTTCAACTATCCAAAAATACTTTGTACAGCCAGGCTAAGTAAAGTTGTTTCTGCCACCTGGGCAAGTGTCTGCCCAAGGAATGAGTCAAATAGCTTTATACCGAAAGAGTTCTAGAAAGAAAGTGAATCTAGAAAACAGACAATTATTAAAGATAAAGGCCATCAGCAAGTGATTGGGGCTCTACTATGAAGATATAGGGCAATCCCAGCAGGCCTGTGGGGCACCAAGAAAGAAAATACAGGCCAATGGGTATATACAAATTGAGGCTCTTGAGCAAGCAGTTGGCATCAGTTAAGAAAACAGCTTGGAGGGGCGCCTGAGTGGCTCAGTCGGTTAAGCGATTGATGTCGGCTCAGGTCATGATCCACAGTTCGTGGGTTCGAGCCCTGCGTTGGGCTCTGTGCTGACAGCTAGCCTGGAGTCTGTTTCAGATTCTGTGTCTGCCTCTCTCTCTCTGACTCTCCCCTGCTCATGCTGTCTCTCTCAGAAATAAATAAAACATTAAAAAAAGAAAAGAAAAGAAAAGAAAACAGCATGGGCCAAGGGTAAAACTACTTGGCTGGGTTGAGGAACCCACCCACTGTCTCTGCCATAGTGAGGGGAAGATCTAGCTGCAGCAAAATCTTGAACCTGAAAGAATGGAGGGATTGATCCTTTAATGAAGCCAGAAATTAGATTTTTCTGACTGCAGTTCAAAATTTTATCCAGGTCTCAAACCAAAAAAAAAAAAAAAAAAGAAAAAAAAGAAAGAAAAGAAAAAAAAAACCCACCAGAACTTAGACTCAATTTAGAGTAGAAATATCAATATGTATGGGGCGCCTGGGTGGCTTAGTTGGTTAAGCGTCCGACTTTCGCTTAGGTCATGATCTTGCGGTTCGTGGGTTCGAGCGCGCGTAGGGGCTCTGTGCTGACTGCCAGCTCAGAGCCTGGAGCTCTTTTGTCTGTGACTCCTCTCTCTCTGACCCTCCCCTGCTCACGCTGTCTCTCTCTCTCTCTTCTAGAAATAAATAAAAATATTAAAAAAAAAAAAAAGAAATATCAGTATGTACACTACTTGTCATGGTATCATATAGTATTTGGAGTAGAACTCCATTTTATGTTGATTTTGCCAGCTAAAATTGACCTAGTAGCCCGAGTTGGGAACCAGTGGACAAAAACTATTTGCATTAGCTAGCACTTAGGGAACAATGCTGACTAACAGCAGGGAAAACAGGCATCCATATTATTTCTTGCTTTAATTGGTAATAGTCCTGAAGTATTTTACATTTTTAAAGTATGATGCCTGATAAGAAAAACAAAGGCAAAAGAAATGTAGCTTAAATTAAATCTCCTTACAACCTGCAGCCCATGGATAGACACCTGTAACATGCAGAGTGTGACCTTCCTCATGACTGCCTTACTTCCTTAAAGTTTTTATTTTATTAAGGACTAAAAATAATGTTATCTTACTATTAGCTAGCCCCTCAAGGTCCTGAAAGCCTTGCTTCCAAATTCCTTAGAAACTTACTTTATCTCTATCTCTCTCCCTCCACAAACCTAAAAATATATAATCAGTGGCTCCTTACTACCCAGCACTGTTCTCTCTGCCCAGGGGTCCTGTCTCCGAGCTTTAATAAAATCACCTTTTTACAACACAGACGTCTCAAAGACGTCTCAGGAAGTCTTTCTTGGTTGTTTGCTCAAGAACCTCATCAATGCCAACTGCTCTTTTGAGATTAATAACCTTTAACATGTTAAGAAAGAGTTCTTTGTATAATAGTTTACTAAATATAAACTTTTTAAAGCCAAGAATGAATCACAAATGAAATTTTAAATGCCCTTTTAGGGGCATCTATAAAAATGATCATACTTCCTATCTTATTTATATCCTCATTTCTTAAATAAGCCCTGTTTGGGCATGGTGTAATTATAGCACAGGGCTGGGGTATGTTTACTTATGTTTTATTTACAATTTAGGCAACTGTGCTCATAATGTGATTGGGTTTATGACTTGATTGTTTATTCTTTGCAGTCTCAATAAAATTTACCACTAAAATCTTGTCAGTTCAGTGAAAGGTTTGGGGGACATTTGCCAGCACCTGCCCCTCCCAGCTTAAAAGGACTATAATGTCTTTTAGGTATGATGTGATTTTACTGAGTGAGTTTTGAAACCCCCATATTTTTAGAAAATCAGTCCTGAAGTGGTAAAATTCAGTAGCAGACCTGTAAAGAACCATTTGGTAGATGCTGGGATGCTGGGATGTGGCTCCGATCCTGTCACAATGGAAGGACCTAATGCTCCTGGCTGCTGTGCATGCAGGAGGCTGCAGTCCTCAGCTCTTACCTGTCTTAGCCAGGGCTGAGGTTAGCTGTTTCATCCGAGGCCATGTCCTCTTCCTAAAGAAGCTCATGTTCAATGCCTTATAAATATAGAGGTATGAAGGACCAGCCCCGGCACCCCAAGTAGTGACATATTTGACTGGTCATTAGTTTCAGGACACCTTACAGGGTCAGCTGGGACTCCACCGAGACTCTGCTTCTTCTCTGCCTAGTCTCATTTTCACTTTTCCTTTCCTTGGGTATTGTCCCCAAGAACATTCCTTCATGACCTTCTTGTCCACCCACCCCCGTCTCAGAATCAGAAGCCCACACTTCAACAAGGGTCAAAATTTTAATTAAAAAAACCCCAATTCTTCCTTACTTCCTTATGTATTTAGGTTTCTCGATTTGTCTTTTAATTTTCTTCCATAGCCTTTAAAAGAAATAGGTTTAACTATAAAGTTTATAAGATTTATTACTTACTGTTTTCACTTTTAAAGCATATAATGTTTACACTGTTTATACAATGTTTATCATGTTTAAAGCATATAAACTTTACACTGATTTCATTCTAAAGATTTTTGTTTCACTGTTTTTATGAATATCACTTAACATTGCTGGATGGCAGTCTCTTGAGGCACCATTGTGTACTCTGTGTCCATTGTGGACCACATCTACTTAGAGCAATATTTAATTTCCATTTATTGCTTAAGGCTCAGGGCCTTTGGATACTAAGAAACTGGTGTGGAATAAATGGTTTTTTGAGGAAGGCCAGAACATTCTTCTCATATGTATGGAACACATTCAGAGCAGGTTTGCTTTTATCAGGATTGGTTCAAGGTTGATTCTCTTTTTGTTCTAGAGCACTGAAAGATGTCATGAAACCTCAGTGATGTACTTTATAGAGGGCTTTATCCTCAGGAGGTATGGTGAAAGATCTATGGTTTTATGCTAAGTGTAGCAGGGGTGGTTCAGATGAACTTGGTGGCTCTCCCAGACATAGGTGGACCTCCTAGGAATGTTGTTTTTTCTTCACAGCTCAGTACTCTCTTCTTGGGAAGCTTGTTAGAGAGAACAAGAACATTGTACTTAACACACACACACACACACACATACACACACACACACACACAGAGAGACAGAGACAGAGAACACTCAAAGGAACTTGCAATGTCCACTCCCCAACTGCAGTAGCAGGAAAGACAGCCACTGCATTTTATGGTCCCTTATGGTCTCTTTTATTTATCAGAATCTTGGAGAGTAGGCTGCTTCCTCACTAAAGTAACTTTTGCTATACAGCTTAGGTAAAGTGGAAAAGAAGACAAAATTCAGGAACCCTGTTAGCCGATGATTTTTGGATTTCATATGGGCAGTGTTGATGGTGAAGGAGGAGGCTCAAACCAAGTCTTTCTTGAGGAGATAGCCCCACAGGCAGAACAGAGGTGGACTCAGTTGGAGGGCCTCACTTGCTGGAGAGATGACAGATACATATTTGAAGTGAACAATGCAATGCGACTTAAGGTAAGTCCGTGTAAGCCACACAGACAGTAAGCATGAAAGGAGTTCAGAGAGACTGAAGAACTATTCATCGGTTTGAATTGCATGGAGACAATTGTCCATTGTTCTTACATCTAGCAATACCTTTTCTATTAACCTTATCTGTGGGTGGCCAAGCACCTAATACTGTTTCCATGTTACCTCATCACCTCTGGCTAATCTCACTACTTCTTCTTTCAACATATAGTAATTGGTGATTTTTGGACCAGCTTATTCAGATGCCTTTTTTCTTTAATAATCAGGATAACAGCTTTTCCCACTTTTTTTTTTTTTTGCTATAATCTTGCTCTTGTAATTATGGCAAAGAAATTTCAATAACCATCACAGTCTTTTTTTTTAAATTTTTTTAATGTTTTATTTATTTCTAGGAGAGAGAGAGGGGGGGGGAGACAGAGTCTGAAGCAGGCTCCAGGCTCTGAGCTGGTAGTCAGCACAGAGCCCGACACGGGGCTCAAACCCACGAACCGCGAGATCATGACCTAAGTGAAAGTCGGACCCTCAACCGACTAAGCCACCCAGGCGCCCCCAGCAGTCTTTCTTGAGAGAAAAATCTAAATCGAAATCAGGCAGGTTTCTCTGAATTTCAGTTGTTTTCTCTTCTTCCTAATGAGGATAATAATAATCTTGTAGAATTTTTCTGAGCTTTCAACAAGATCAAGTGTATTGAGATGACTTGTAAGAGTGTTTACAGTTAGTTGAACCTGATTTTAGTGAGGGCAGTCAGAGAAAACCTCAAGCATGCAGTTTGTATGAAATATCGCTTTTCTCCCTTTATTATTTCCATATGCCTTTCTTCATACATGAAGTGCTTGGTGCATAGTGAAGGATGTCTATTCCTTTTTTTCCCTCATGTTTCATCTGCGCTGGATCCCATTTATGCCAGCATTCTAATGGCATCTGATATATAGCTACAGGAATGCCAAATAGCAACCTTACACTTGTAGTTTGCTCTATACTTTTAAGTGTGTTTTATGCTTTAATTAGCACAGTATGCAATTAAAATTTTGAGAATGTAATGTCACTCCCATTATGGAGATGAGGAGAAGAAGACTCAGCAAGGTTAAGTGACTTTTCTAAGGTCACACAGACAATAAGAAAGTAGAAGATCTGAGGTCAAACACCGCCTGGTTGTTTGGTTATAGGCCCATTCAATTTTCAGGATGGCCACTGCCCCATGCTCGTGCTGTATGGTGCATCTGGAAAAGTGATATTACAGAAGAAGCCAAGTGAACCCAGATTTTGAAATCACCTTCCTTTGAGGGGTAGGTCTCCAAGTTATGGAATCTCTGCCTCCCTAAGACTTCAAGCTCTTAATATGAGAGGGGAGATTCTGAGGACATCAGACATGATGTCATCATCTGCCTGCATGGGTGTAAGAGTGAGAATTTCTGGGAATGGTCACTCTTAACTTTGGACAGATTCTTTTGGGTGCAAGAAGAAAATTGCAGCTTTAGGGCAAAGGACAATGCAGATCCAAGGTAAGGAAAGTGAGCAAAGATGCTTCAGTGCCCAACATGAGAGAGGGGGACAATGGAGGTGGATTTGTGGCTTTGCATAAGTGATGCAGTATAAGATATGCATTTCACAGAAACCGATGAAGAGTTCTTGATAAAAAATGGGACCTGAATCTGATCTAGATTCTAGATCTAATGACCAGTTTGTAGAAAACAAAGGAAATGGAAGAACATGTTAAAAAATATAACATAGAGATGTGAGCAAAAAAATCCAGCATCTGGGAATCTTGAAAAGGAAAATGGATCTGACTTACTCAGCAAATACATTGCAAGGAGACAGAAGGGCAGGGAAACCTATAGAGTAAAAGACATTTGAGGGACATAGCAAGCGATGGGATGTATGAGCTTTAGGCATGGTTTTACATCCAACTTCAAATATAAGCAACACATTTATGAAGACATGGGAAAATTTGAAAACTATATATTTGATAAGCTGAAGAACTTATTTTTAATTTACAAGTAGAAAAAAGAGATACAACAGACCTCCTCATTGTGAGCATGCCATAAGGGAAATTGAGTTGATTGATCAAACTACTTCAAAGCTGCCTCTGGGTCCTGCATTGAGTGGCCATCTGTGATACTCACTCAGAGCTGTAATTCAGTAGAACATATGAGGGGACACTACTCTGGTGAATTTTACAAGCATAGTAAGAATTGGGCAGGGGCTCTACAGAATGGTAAGTTTCTTGATATACAACAACCTCTCCAATCATCACCTGTGATTTTCCCAATATCCAGGACTCAGAATACATATTTATAACTTTTTTCCATGTGTGGTCCTCATTATTTGTTTCTTATTTTGTCTTCTATTCTTTTTTTTCTTCTCTGGTTTCAGTTAATGATTTTGTACAATTCCATTTCCTCTCCTTTTACTGTATCAATTATACTCTTTAAAAATATTTTTAGGGGTACCTGGTGGCTCAACTGGTTAAGCATCTGACTCTTGATTTCTGCTTGGGTCATGATCTCACAGTTCATGGGATCGAGCCTCCTCATCAGGCTCTGTACTGACAGTGGGGAGTCTGCTTGGGATTCTCTGTCTCTGCCTTTCCCCTCTCTGTCTCACAAAATAAAATAACTAAACTTAAACATAGTTTTAATGGTTGACCTAGAGTTTGAAACATACACATAAGGAATGTAAGTCCGCTTTTAAATAACACAATCCTGCCTCATATGTCACGAAGTACTTTATAACAGTGTATTCCTGATTCCTCTCTCCTTACGATATTGTTGTCATTGATTTCACTTTCTTTCAGCTCTAATCACTGAATACATTGCTGCTATTACTGTTCTGAACAAACTGTTATTTGTTAGAGTAAGAATAAGAAAAGTAAAAGATGTTTTTTTACCGAATTTGTTCCTTTCCTAATACTCTCTTTATCTGGATCCAAATTTCTGACCTGCATTATTTTTCTTCTCTCTCAAGAAGTTCTTTTTACCCTTTCAACATTTATAAGTAGAAAACCATAAGGTATCAAGATGTTTAGTATTGAAAATTAGATGTAGCCCCTCGTAGGACAAATCCATGTATATTTGCCATTATGTGGGAGATATTTTACTTCTTGTTATTTTGTGTGTGCGTACTTTTTTTTTTTTTAAGCACAAGGGAATTTAGAGCACAAAATAAAGACAAGTGAAAGAAAAGAGAAAGAACAAGAAAATCTAAAACATAAAAAGCAGAAGATAACAGCAGAGGACCAAAAGTGTTTGTTGTTTCCATGTTTACCAGGCAGCATTCTGAGTGTCCCTTCTCATTGGATGTGGTTACAGAAGCACCCTGTAGGGCTGCTGGCCATTCTGTATCTTTGTGCTCTGTTCTGCTTGGTTAGGCATCTCTCTTATATTTTCATATCCCATTCCAATTCCTCCTGGAGTAATTTCTGTACCACCTATAGGAGTGAAGAAGCCTACCCAGAGGAGAGGCTTCCTATGAATGTTTACTGCATGCAAATAGACTTGGAGTGAAGAGGTTCAGAGAACTCTAGAGTGTGGGTAAAGAGGCAAACATTAAATTCTATTTTTTTATTCTTACCTTTGCTGTCTCTAATAATGTTTTAAAAGTTTCTAAACCAGTATCAGGGCAATACCAGTCTCCTGAATAAATTGGTAACATGATCTCTTTGGAAGTAGTTGCAAATTATTTTGAGATTTTTGAACAGAACTATTTAGCAGGACTACATTCATAATAAACTTTGATGTGTTGACATTCTATTTTTAAGTAAAGTTCAAACGTTCAAATTGTAATCCTTCAAAGAATGAAATAGCTGGAACTTGCAGTCCGGAATTTCTTTCTTTCTATGTCCCTCCCTCCTTCCCTTTCCCCCTCCCTCCCTCCCTCCCTCCCTCCCTTCTTTCCTTCCTTCCTTCCTTCCTTCCTTCCTTCCTTCCTTCCTTCCTTCCTTCCTTCCTTCCTTCCTTCCTAAATACTTTCTATAGAAGAAAGTTCCTTGTTTCTAACAATCAAAGAGTTAGATGAAATAGTAACTCATTTTTATTACCATGCAGTCAAATGAAATTCCTCTCATCTCATTCGGTCGATTCCATTAACCTTTCAACTCCAGTGACAAATTCAGCCATAGAGTGTCTCACTGTAACACTGAACACCACAGACAGCACCGCAGAGATGTGCAGCTTTCGGTGGCATGTAAATTAGAACCGTGGTCCCTCGACAGACTGGTCTGAAACGAGAATGCCTTTGATAATAAGAACTTTAATTTATATGTTGCTTTCCCTCCTGAGGATTTGGAAAAGAAACTCCCAATACATTATTATTTGAAAAAGGCTGAAAACATGAAGGTCTATGCTAATATTCCCACAAGATATTAGTGAGGAATATCTGTGAACAAAACAGAGAACACCCACATTTTACTTAATTTTTGCATTTTTAGTATGCCAACAACACATTTTTGGAGCATATTCCTGATAGTAAATGTCACAAAGGGGATCATTTGTTTATTTCTCCATTAAACTCCTTGAAATGACAAGTGCCCTTCCTATACAGGGGTCACCACAGCTGATGCTGCCTTTTGCTTCCAGTTATCAGGTTAGCAGTTTATTTGGGGCAGGCATCCAGAAGAAATGTTTGATAATGTGTTTACTAAGTGTGTTAACTAAGGAACCACATTTAGATAGGCCTTTTAGGGATATTTGTGGTTTTTTAATGTTTATTTATTTTGAGAGAGAGAGAGAGAGAGAGAGAGAATCCTAAGTAGGCTCCACATTGTCAGCACAGAGTCAGATGCAGGGCTTGATCCCACAAGCCCTGAGATCATGACCTGAGCTGAAAGCAAGAGTCAGATGCTCAACTGACCAAGCCACCCAGGCTTCCCAGGACATTTGTGTTTTAACAGCTCTGTGTCAAATGATAGCAAATGAATAGTGAATGGAAAAGGGAATAAGTCTACTGGATGTAAATATTAGAAGAAAGAGAAGCTTAGAAAAGAAAAAATGGAAAGTATGTATATTTTAAGAGAAAAATTGTAATATTTTAATGTGATTATCTTAACATGATATATCAAAAATCTTTAAGTACTTTCCAGGCATGACCAAAATGAAAAAAAATAATTTCATCACAGTGGAAAACTAAGTAATCTCACATGGTCCCAGCTACAGTGGAGTTTGAAAACCTCAGGAGACTGTAGAATATTCATTTATATCCCTTTGTTATAATGCTGCCATGAATATTTTTCAGATCCTTGGCATGGCATTTTTTCAACCCCTGTGTTTCCTGTAATGAACATGAACTCACTCAGGAGATATTTTTAACTCAATAATATTACTTTAAAAATAAACACCTCCAACTCCGACCGCATACTTGATGCATTTAATCTTGAAAGGCAGACAGCTCTGGGAAGTCTTTCTTTTTTTCCTTTATTTAGCCTGTGGGGAGCAATTCACCCTTACAGAAGTGACAAATTTTAGAAACATTACAAGGAGAAGACTGATAGCTGAGAATATAAGATACTATTTGAGTGATTGTAGATTTAGAGTAAATGTTGCTCTTGATTTATTTGTGTCTAGAGAGAGCTAAGAAAAGTGTATATTTGCCATCAAAATCAACAGTGCACAATGAAATCTTCTAGTAAATAAGAAAGCAGCTGAACACCAGAGTCTTCCCTACCTCTGCCCCTCTTCTTACCCCAAATTCTGATGTAAGAAACATTGCACATAGGGAGGAGTTGTATCATTTCTGAAATCTGGGGAGGAAAAGCACTCAGGAATTTCTGAAAAGCTGCAAAGGGGCCTGTTAACCAGTAGGGACAGTAGCATAGTGGACACATGATCCAGGTGGTCCAAGTCCCAAACTTCTATCTATCCCTAATTAATGGGATCTAGGGCAAATATTATCTTTCTTAGCACTGTTGTTACTGTTATTATTATTATTAGTAGTAGTAATAGCATATTAATTCAACTCCCTTTAAAAGAGTTTGGTTTGTGGGTATTGTGTAAAAGAAATTCTACATTATATGAGAAAATGGTAGTTTGATATGGTGAATGGTGTCTCTGATGATAGCAGATGCTTCTAGAAAGGTGTCTGCACTGCAACAAGTATCTGTCATAGCGTAGCAGAAAGCTGCACCTGGAAGGGATTAAGGGTGAACTGAAAGGAGCCTGTGCTGGAAGGCTCAGGATAAGGATAGCTACATAAATCAGGGGTGGAGGTGGGTAATGGTGACTGAGTTGAAAAGAAGTTTCCCAGTAGCAGCAAATATCCCCTGTAACACTCTATGCAGGTAAAAGTAGAAAGCTCTGTGTGTGTCAGGGATAGGGGAGTTGGTGTTCGTGGACATATGAAACAGCAGTAACAAGAGGGTCAGTTACAAAACTGGTCATTGAATGGAGATCTGACCCATCTGACACTTCACTCAGAAGTTTTATCTGACAGGGTTGCCTTGGTGGCTCAGTTGGTTAAGCGTGTGATTCTCGATTTCAGTTCAGGCCATGATCTCATGGTTTGGGAGTTCAAGTCCCCCATCAGAATCTGCATTGACAGCCCAGAGACTGCTTGGGATTCTCTCTCCTTCTCTCTGTGCCCCTCTCCTGCTCGTGTGCATGCATTATCTTTCTCTCTCTCTCTCTCAAAAAAAAAAAAAAAAAAAGTTTCATCTGACAAAGATACAGACCTCTTCTGTACAGATTCTTCCAAGCTATAACATAGGTTGCAGCCATTTCTTAGTTTCTTCCTTCCTTTTGTTTGAATCCTTTTGTTAGTTTCAGCCTGTCTCAGGAATGGGATAATACAAATGTATATTCTTTTCCCATTTTTCCAGAAGTTTTAATATCTCTCTTTTCAGGTCCAACCAACAATGAAATATTTCCTGCATTTCCAAGATGTTTTTTCATTCTGTCGTTTTTGTTCATAGTTGAACACACAGGCAATTGGCTTATATTCAAAGGTCCAATTTGCTTCCAGTTGAGGATTCAGATTTAACAATTTGTTATGCTTAATGATTTCTATATTTTTCTCAATTGTATTAACTTCATATGTTTCTTTTCACTACTATCAGCATATTCATTTTTCTATTTTGCTTATGAAAATAGTAAATAAGAGCAAAATGTTATAAAAGAGAATTCTCCAGTAATTTTAGATATAGAAAGTTTTTCAAATGAGTATTATCCTAATGAATCATTAACTCAGATGGTCTGAGAGGCAATATAGACATAATAGTGGCTAAGATTACAGATCCTGAAGTCAGTTTGCATCTTTCACTTTTTAACTGTGTAACCTTGGGTATTTTATTTAGCCTCTCAGTTTCTTAGTTTCTGTATATATGAAGCAGGAATGGTTATAGACAGTAATGACTAAGTGGATGGGGTTGTTGCTGGGATTAATGCATTAATATATGTCAGGTTCTAAGAATAGTACTCTGCTCATTATAAGAGACATGCTATTTTTTTTATTATTGGCATTGCCTCAATTCCAATAATTAACAGAAATAAAAGTAAAGTTATTTTGATTGATGTCAGGATTTCGAGAATTTATTTTGTATTGATGAGAGTAAACTTTTTTAAATTTTTAAAATTTCTTTTTCTTCTTGCTTCCAAATAGTTAACTATTATCCTGCTACTATTTACTAAAAATTTATTTTGCTAAATTTTTATATTCATGTTAATTCTAAGTTATTTTATATCCAATGGTGTTATGAAAGCAATGGTTTTTAAACTTTGTATTATTTTGTTACATGAATAACGTATGTTCATTTTAGAATTTATTTCTTTATTTTGAGAGAGGGAGAAGCAGTGTAAGTGGGGCAGGGGCAGAGAGAGAGGGAGACAGAAAATCCCAAGGAGGCTCTGTACTGTCAGTGCATAGCCTGATGTGGGGCTCAAATTCAGGAGCTGTGAGAACATGACCTGAGCTGAAATCAAGAGTTGGATGCTCAATCAACTGAGCTACCCAGGCACCGTTAATGCACAAAAACAAAAAAATAAGCACAAATGCATATAAAGTAAAAGCATATCTTTTGTATTCCAGTGTTCAGAAATATTTATGTTTATATCTATCAGGATGTTAGGTTATTCTGTGGTTAAAGAAACCCCAACAACTTGGATTTTTAAATTGTTTAAACCATTTTAAACAATGGTTTATTTCATTCTGTCACTATATATCCATTTCAGTCAGCTGGAGCCTCTGTATCCTCCTCAAGAGGCAGAACTCAAAAGTTATATCCCTTTGCATTATTTAGTTCAAAATTTAGAGTGTCTGGTTAATGTGGACTAGTCTGTACATGTCTTAGTCAGTTCAGGCTGCTATGCCAAGAAAACTACAGACTGGGGGGCTTAAACAGCAAACATTTATTTCTCATAGTTCTGGAGTCTGGGAAGTCCAAGATCAAGGTCCTGGCAGACTTGGTGACTGATGAGGGGCCTCTTCCTGGTTTGTAGACAGTTGCCTTCTTGCTTTAAAATCATATGGCAGAGAGACAGAATATGTCACTTATCTCTTCTTATAAAACACTAATCCCATCATGGGAGCTCCATACTCTGAACTACCTCCCATAGGCTCTATCTCTAAATACCATTACACTGAAGATTAGGGCTTCAATCACACTGAATTTGGGGAGGACACAAATATTTAGACAGAGCAGTTCTTCCTGTCTAGCAGTCATTCCTTTTGGTGCAAAGACCCACAGATACTCACAGTTCTTTTATGTATAATCTTATGAATCTGTGATGCACCTTTACACTATCATTCTTGATCTCTGCGTCTTCTGTGACTTCATTGTGGGTAGCTTGAGTTTATTGAGCTTCAGAGAGAAAGTTATGCTTAGGCACATGTCTCTGAACCACTTTGTCACATTAAAGAACTTAGTACTGCCACATCCCTTGTTTGATCTTCATATATATATATATACACACATATATAGTTAAAGATTTTGTTTATTTAAGTAATCTCTACACCCAATGTAGGGCTTAAATTTACAACCCCAAGATTAAGAGTCACATGCTTTACTGACTAAGCCAGCCAGGTGCCTGATTTTTATTTTAATAGAACTTTATGAATTGAGAAATTTGAGTCAAGGGATAGTTGCTATACCTTTGACTTGATCCTAGTTTTTTTTAAATTTATTTAAAAAAATGTTTATTTTTTGGAGAGAAAGAGAGATAGAAAGAAAGAGAGAATGTGTAAGGGAAGAGCAGAGAAAGAGGGAGAGAGAGAATCCCAAACAGGCTCCATGCTGCTAGCACAGAGCCTGACTTGTGCTAAACTCAGGAACTGTGAGATCATGACCTGAGCCAAAACCAAGAGTCAGATGCTCAATGGATAGAGCCACCCAGGTGCCTTGATCCTGGGTTTTAATAGGATTTCTGCCTCAGACAGTCTCAGTGTACCCCTCACACCACCACTAGTTTTGGGTTGAGAAGCACGTGCCTCTTTGAACTCTGTGAATCTCTGAATTTGTGAACTCTGTTCCTATTAAATCTCTGCTTACAAACTAATTATTTTATGAAATTATCTTTTGCTTATGTTACTTTTCCAAACAGAGCCCACAGCAACCAGCACATATGCTACCAACATTTTGTTTTCTATCCTTTTCTCCTAGATCCATAAGTTTGGTAGGAACATGTTCTGCCTTCCAGGAACTGCAGGTGATAATTCAATCTCTGCATAAGGTGGACCACCATGTTTTCAGTCTCCAGTATTAGTTTCCTCGAATCCTACTCTTTTTTTTTTTTAATATTTTTATTTATTTCTAGGAGGAGAGACAGAGAGACAGCATGAGCAGGGGAGGGTCAGAGAGAGAGGGAGTCACAGACTCTGAAACAGGCTCCAGGCTCTGAGCTGGCAGTCAGCACAGAGCCCGACGTGGGGCTCGAACCCACGAACCACGAGATCATGACTCAAGCGAAAGTCGGACGCTTAACCGACTAAGCCATCCAGGTGCCCCTTCGAATCCTATTCTTGAACCGTAATGCAATGACACAGATATAAGGACTAATGGTTGTAGCTGTATCTCACTACTGTTACTCTCTGTATCAGAAAGGTAGACTAGGTTGTGCTGGGGTAATAAACAGCCTCTGTGGTTTAACTAGAATAAAGTTTAGGTTTTGCTCTCCCCCCATGTATCCCACACATCAGTGAGAGATTCTTTGCATTATCCTCATTTGTATTCCACACTGCTGGGCAACCATCATCAAGAGTGTTTCTAGTCACTATGAAAGAGGGAAAGAGAGCACGGCATAGTCACACTACCTCTTACAAACACAAAGGAAAATAACCACCCATGATTCCACTAGTCAAGGTAAATTATATGGCTACTCTAACTTCAAGGGGATCAAGAAATGAAATAATTCCATGTATCTGGGAATAGAACAAGAATTCTCAAATTTGTCTTCTTTTTCTCACCCCTTCTTTCCCTCTCTTCCCTCCTTTTCCTTTCTCTTTCTCTCTCTCCACCCTGCCTTTGATCAGTATGCCATTTACTTATGCATTATAACTTTACTGAATATTTTGTTACAGTGGTTTCCCATTTGTCTTTCCCCAAATCATAGTGAGACCTCAGAAATTGGGGTAGGGTGTAGGAAATGGAGGTACCAGCCATGCAGGTCTATGGCCCCCAAATTTAGCTCAAGTAGACTACTTGTGATGTCTTTCTTTTTGGGCACTATCCTCCAAAAATGAATTCTAAACATTTCATGTGTGTTTATTCATTCTGGTCTTTTCTTCCTGATTAACTTAGTTTGCTGGTAGAAGTCCAATGAACTGCAGATGACCAACTCACAAAATATGAGCAAAGATTACTTCTGGTTACTGGAATAATGGGTTAATATTTTCTTGCACTCATCTGTATTTTCTAGAGACTCTGAATTGAGTAGCCTTGAATCTGCATGACAGTAAACCCTTGACAATTTTATGATGAGGACATGTTAATGAATAAAGTATAAAATGCATGGAAATTGAGTCACTCTAGACTCCTTTCTATCCCTGAAAATTAGAAAATAATAGCTTTGTGAAATGGCTTAGAAGAGGTGAAGGAAGAAGCAGTTAGACCAGAAATTACTTCCAAATTAAACTTGAAATACAAATATTGGAGTAGTACTGCACAAATTCCATCTGGAGGAGAGAATGCCAATATTTTACACTTATATCAGTAGACTGGCTTTGGCCATGTTTTGTGTAAATATAAATTGAATTCTTCCAGCATGCAGGTCACTGTATTTGCTGATGCATAATGAGGGTGCTCAAACTTAGACTGTTTATCCCCTAGAGTCTCATTAAACTAAATATACTTGCCTTAAGCCACCTGCCTTTGGGCAGTTGCAATAGAAATAAAATCAGATTCATTTACCATCTTGATAAATTGGCATTAACTACTACTTTATCTGAAATAGGCTTGATAATTAGTGTCTCTGATTACATGGAGAAAACTGTTGAATCCTTTAGAATGCTTTAAAAAAAAATGCAGGCTTTCTAAATTTGCTGCAGTTGAGGGAGGAGATTTGAAAACCCTGAGCCAGTCATGACTGTGATGAGCGTCATTAAAATAGCAATCTTTTTTTGGTAACTCATCTTGTCCCAAGTGTGATTTAAGAATATGGGAACACCTGTTCCAGGGTGGCAATTTTTACCTCATTGCTCTAATATCCATGGAGGCTGTGAGCTGAGGAGAAACATATGGATATTAAGAGTAAAATGTCTAATTCAAGAATGAAGAGAAAGGATCCTTAGGAAATGGATTGCTATAGGACCATGGTCCAGCTCTGTGTCTAGTTTATCCATCACCAGCTGTAAATAGCTCACTTCAGTTATATTTCTGTCAATAGCTATTGATCAGGAACTGTGAGCTAAATGCCATGTGGGCTCTGGAGAACCCGTCTCCCTCAGTGCGGTAGGCAGCTGTTTCCCATGTGGGTCTTCCAGCTTTCCGGGAGGGAGACAGAAAGCAGAGCCAGGTCCTTGCTGCTCCAGGGTCCCACAAAACTTTCTCTTCTGGTCTCTCATCTACTACCCCAGACAGCATTTCTTTCTTTCTTTTTTTTTTTAAATGTTTTTTATTTATTTCTAGGAGAGAGAGAGAGACAGCGTGAGCAGGGAGGGTCAGAGAGAGAGGGAGTCACAGGCTGAAACAGGCTCCAGGCTTGGAGCTGGCAGTCAGCACAGAGCCCGACGCGGGGCTCGAACCCACGAACCGCGAGATCATGACCTAAGCGAAAGTCGGACGCTTAACCGACTAAGCCACCCAGGCGCCCCATCCCAGACAGCATTTCTATTTAGACTGTAGGAAACTCTTCTTGCAGGTTTCTCAAAGCTTAGTTCAACAACACATAAATTCTCCTGAGGTTTAGACTTATGTTGAGACACTGGCCAGAAAATTCTATTTGCCTGACCATACACCTGACCATACACCTACCTGCCTTGGGGAAACAGGCACAGAGCTATGACCATGAGGGAGGCAATGACAAAGGCTAGGAGGAAGAAGTAATTTGCAAGTTTCTTGAATTTAGACAGAAAGTAAAGAAGAAAGTAATAGTAGACCAAACACACACACACACACACACACACACACACACACACACATTGTTTTATCAAAGTAGTGTTAATGATAATAATAAGGAGCTAATATTTCTTTAAATCTTACTTTGTTCCTGGCAACTGTAAGGAAATGCTATAAGTGTTTGAGTAAACCTTCCCATCAGTGCTGTGGGTAGAGACTGCTTATACTACCTGGGCCAACTGAGCAGCAGAGCAGAGATTAGAATGGAAGGCCCTCTGACTCCAGAGCCATGCCTTAGCCCCAGGGGTGACTTTGGTCTCTGAGTTTGTGGTTGCACTCTGATGGGGCACATGGACCTTGTTCCAAAAATTAATATGGAAACTCTGGCAGTTTTCAAGAGAGTCTGTGGTAAGGAAAGACTGACATTCACTGTGTGGTGATTGTATGGACAGTGGTTTACAAGATGTTGGGGGTTAGACATAAGATCCATGATCTAAACAGCTAGTGTATTGATCTGAGCCTGAACAGGGACAATGATGAAGGCACCTGAGAAGAGTGAATTGATTTAAAATATGTTTATAATGCAAAAGCTAAAGGATCTGGTGATTTGTTTGATTTGTAGGCTGAGGGACAGAGAGAAATTATTTCTAAGACTATAGGCTTTCAGAAGAAAAAAACATAAATAGGAAATACTATTCAATTCAGTATGGCAGAGTTTTGGAAGTATTCACATTCAATCTTATAGATTATAGCACTGTGCCTAAAGTTTCTTTAATCTCTCTCAGGTGGTAGACCATGCCATCCCCAAAGTAGGTCATGTGAATCTGAAAGGCTGGGACACTCTCAGGGATTCCTGTAGAAGCAGACCTAGCATACTTTTTCTCTGGTTTACTCTGTTGTTATGCTTGCTCTATTTAGTGATTGTACAGATTTGCTTAACTGAAAGAGCAGTGCTTAGACCACTTTCTTCCCAAGAGATTAATTCTTGAGCTACAACAAAAGAAGGAATCAAGAAAAAAAAAGTCTTTAGTCCTGGTTTTGTATTTGGTGAAAATTTTTATTTGCTTGTTGTTTGCCACTTTATAATATTTCTGTTAGAAAACAGTGAAAGCCCATTTCTCAGAGTCCCAGAAAGGAAAGGACAAGTGATTGGATATCATTCCTGTCACTCATTGGGGTATAAAAGAAGGAGAACCAGATCAGGTTTATAGAGCATGACTAAAGATACACTATTTTTTTTTTTAAGTCAGTCCAAACTAAGGTGGGGTTGAGAGGGTGTAGTTTTCTCAGATGACTGCCTGAACTTTACCACCTGGGTGTGATAGCATTTGATTATTACATAATATGATTTTAAGGACTATTGAATAGACCTTTCTGAAATACCTTTATTTATTTATTTATTTATTTAGTTAGTTAGTTAGTTAGTTATGTTTGGTCTTTTACTCTTGCAAACTTTCCACTCATTGACTAA
Organism: Proteles cristata cristata; assembly: GCA_017311185.1. Lineage (NCBI taxonomy): Eukaryota > Metazoa > Chordata > Mammalia > Carnivora > Hyaenidae > Proteles > Proteles cristata. The sequence continues at coordinate 16,671 of JAESUZ010004025.1, read as the reverse complement.
TAAAAATAATCTACTAGTTCATTTCAAAAAGGTAGACTTGTGATCAGTGCAGCAACGTGAGCAGTGCTAAGGATAATGGGCTAAAGTTAAAAGGAAGGACTAGTTAAGTGGCCATTCTGAACGAGGTGAAGACTCCACTCCAACCTAAGGATATCCTTTTTATGTTCTGTTGTCTAAAGTCTGAATAAATCCCACTTCTGCCATTTTATTAAGAGGTAAGCAGAACTGTGCTGGGTGAAACTCTGCCAGCACTATATGTTATGTATTTATGCTTCTTTGAGTGCTTTGTTCTATAAACTAAGATTGAAATAGGTTTGTATAGTCTGCTTTTTCCATAATATGAGCTAAAACAAGAATTATGAAGTGGGTGTGATAATGAAAATGGAGTCTCAAGTGTTCTCATGAGAAAAATGTAGGATCATTATGTGCAAACCAGGGCAATGGATAACAGATCTCCTTACTTAGGCATTTGTGTGATGGTGAGCTGAAAATGCTTATGAAAACCTCTTCAGTTTGAAAAGCCAATGTAGGAAAATCCCATAGGACTAGAACAGACTTTTTTTTACTGTATTGTTTTTACCAGTTTTCTAATCATAAAAATAATATTTATTCTTAAGTCTAGGAATGTAGAATTTTGTGGTAAAGAGGAAATGCTTTCACTTACTAATTTCCCATTTTATTAAAATACTGGGTTTTGGGGGCACCTGGGTGGCTCTGTCAGTTGAGTGTCCAACTCTTGATTTTGGTTCAGGTAATGATCTCAGGGTTGTGAGATTGAGCCCCACGTGGGTCTGTATTTTGAGCATGGAGCCTACTTAAGATTCTTTCTCTCTCTGCTCCTCTCCTACCTGCCTGTGCACACACGCATGCACCAGCACACGCACACACACACACACATACCCTCTCTCTCAAAATGGAAAAAAAAATTAGAAAGTGGGTTTTAAAATTTAAATGATTTGATCCTCTTGTGCTTGTATTTTCAAGCTAGCTTTTATTCATCCTCAAATCTGCAAGAACAGTGAAGACAATATTTTTGGGCTATTTTTGGATGGAATAGCTAAAACATAGGAAAAGATAAAATGACTTGCTGACAGTCAGGGATGCTGATAAACTATTACGTATTTATTGCTTAACTGTTGCATATTATTTCATGGCATACATGTATCAAGACTCATATAAACAGTCACTCTCTTTGGACATCTGGATGTTTTTCATTTTCTTAGTTGATACTAAAATAGAAATCTTTATGGCTGGATATTTTGGGCCTTTAAAGGAATTGTTTCCTTTGGAATGTTTTCCTACAAAAAATTCTAAAATTAAAATGCAAATTCAAAGCCTTTCCCCAATAGACTTATTGAAGTATTTACAGTATATAGAGAGTATAGAGTGCCTCTATTGCAGGCTGTGTCCTGGGTTGTGACTTTATTATCATCACTTTTGTATTTCCAACATAGTAGTTTTTTGAAACATGGTGGGCCCTTAATAACTGTAGAATAGTAATTATGGTTTATTTCTATTTGAAGATTTTGGTTATAAAAGAGAGTAGTATCATTATGTTATCTCCTGGGAAACATTAATCCACTCCCTTTATATCTTCCTGGGTATAAAGTACCATTTTTTTTTCCAATTGTAGATTGATCCTAAATGCGAAAGCAGATTTTTGGCTAATTGAAATGGTAATCAAATGAGTTATGTTTATAGAAAACATTCCACGTGGCAGTTTAATCTCATCAATATAGTTAAGACCACATCATTACTTCTATTCAAATTCTCCATTTTCTTTGCTGTCACGGCCTTTCACTTTTTTGGAATAAACATTTCCTCCAGCTAGATATTTGAGAAATAGTGCATTTGTTGCCAAGATTTATATTTGAAGGGTTTTAAAACTAATTTAACAGTTAAAAATATGATGGCTTTTTCATTTTAGAGCAACAACAAAATGAAAAGATTTAATAATATGAGACATATATAAGAAAGGGAATGAAATGTATTATATTACCTTGCTACGAAGCACAACATTTACCAACATTTTCAGTGTTATCTTTGGTTTGCCAGGAGAGATTAAATGTATTCGCATTTTTTACTGTCACATTTTCCGGTTGTCAATGCCCTTCTTTCTTTAGTTCTAAGAATTAGCTTTGTAATTTTATCCTACAAATTTTTCTCTTATTTTTGGTGAGCTAAAACTGATATACAGTGAAATGTACAGATATTATTTATACAATCTGATAAATTTGACAAAACACACACCTATATAGCCAATATTCCAGTTAAAATACAGAACATTTCAGTCACTCCAAAAAGTTCCCTCCTGCCTCTTTCTAGTCAATCTCTTTCACCCAAAGACAATAAATGTTGGATTTCTAAAACAATAGATAGGTTTTTGTCTGTGGAATTCATATAAATGAAAGTCTGTAGTATGCACTGCTTTGTCTGTCTTATTTGTTCAACATATTTTGGAGACTTTTCTATATTGTAGGAATCATTCCATTTTAATTAAAAACATTTTTAAACATAAGAATTAAGGAAATTTATTCACAGGGAAAAGAGATGTAGAATTTTGATGTATAATTTTAAAAAGTTATTAATATACATAAATGCATGCTACAATCATTAGCTCATTTTTTAAATGAATCTGTAATTCTAGTTTTTTTTATTACTTTATTTTTGAGTATATACCAAATTTGTTTTTCCATTCTTTCATTACTATTCAATTTATTTAAACCAAAACCAAAATACAAACAGTTCACTCATTTCTCTCACCTCCCACACCTCACCTCTGGCAACTACTAAACTGTTTTCTAACATGAGCTTGACATATATATACACACACACATACTATACTATACTATACTACATTATTTATATTACATATATAATATGTATTCCTTGTATAAGAAAAATTATAAGGTATTTGTCTTTTTCTGTCCATATTACTTAGCATTTTGCCTTCAAGGTCCACCCATGTTGATGTTGTGGTCAAATGGCAAGATTTCATTCCTTTTTGATGGCTGAATATTCTATTCTTTCTTTACCACAGTTGTTTTGACCATTCATCCATCATTGGACTTAGGTTGTTTCCATATTTTCCCTATTGTCAGTCATGGTATAATGAGCAGGGGGGTGCAATATATATTTGAATTAGTGTTCTGTTTTCTTTGGATTAATATTTGAAGTGCAATTGCTAGATCATATAAGTAATTATATTTTTAAATTTTTGAGCAACTTCCAAACTGATTTTTTTATGGTGGCGGCACCAGTTTACATTCTCACCAAGAGTACACAGTTCCCCTTGCTCTGTACCCTCACCAACACTTGTTATTTCTTTTTTTTTAACCCTTGCTATTTCTAGTTTTAGATAATGGCCGTTCTAACAGGTGTGAGATGATATCTTATTGTGATTTTTATTTGCATTTCTCTGATGATGAATGATGTAGAGCGTCTTTTCATGTATGTATTGTTCATCTTTTGCCTTTGGAAAAATGTCTATTCAGATTATCTGCCCATTTTTTATTTTTATTTTTTAAACATATTTTTATTATTTATTTTGAGAAGAGAGTGAGAGAACATGCATGCAAGCAGGGGAAAGGTAGAGAGAGAGAGAGAGAGAGAGAGAGAGAGAGAGAGAGAACGAACCCTGAGCAGACTCTGCTCTGTCAGCACTGGGCCCAACACAGGGCTCTAACCCATGAACAGGGAGATCATGACCTGAACTGAAATCAAGACTCAGATGATTAACCAACTGAACAACCCAGGCACGCTTCTGGCCTTTTTAAAAATCAGATATTACTTCTTTTTTGCTGCTGAATTTCAGTCATTCTTTATATTTTTTGGATAGTAACCGCCTATCAGATATATGATTTGTAAATATTTTCCCCACTCTGTAGGTTGTCTTTTCATTTTGCTAATGGTTTCCTTTGTAATGCAGAAGCTTTTAGTTTGATGCAGTCCTACTTGCTTATTTTTTTCTTCTCTTACCTTTGCTTTTGGTGTTAAATCCGTAAAAATCATTGCCAAGACTAATATCAGAACATGTTTCTAGGAATTTTCTGGTTTCAGATCTTATATTCAAGTCTTTAATCCATTTTGATTTTATTTTTGTGTATGGTGTAAGATAGGGATCCACTTACATTCTTATGCATGTAGCTGCCTATTTTTCCTACCGTCATTTATTGAAGAAACTGTTCTTTCCTCACTGTATATTCTTTTTAAATAATGATTATTTATTTATTTTGAGAAAAAGAGAGAGAGAGAGAGGGAGAGGGAGAGAATGAGCAGAGGAGGAGAGAGAGACAGGGAGAGAGAGAATCCCAATCCTAATCTGCGCTGTCAGCACAGAGCCTGCCGTGGGGCTCAAACCTGTGAACTGTGAGATCGGAACATGAGCCAAAACCAAGAGTCAGATGCTTAACCAACTGAGGCTTGCTCAATTACCCCACCTCTTTGTATATTCTTGCTTCTTTTATTTTAAATTAATTGGCCATATATGCATGGGTTATTTCTGGGATCCCTATTCTGTTCCATTGATCTGTGTGCCTGTTTTTATGCCAGTACTGTACCATTTTGACTACTATAACTTCGTAATATTGTTTGAGCCAGGAAGTGTCCTGGTTCCAGCTTTGCTTTTTCTCAAGATTGCTTTGGCTATTTGGGGTCTTTGTGGTTACATACAAATTGTAGGATTGTTCTATTTCTATGAAAAATACCATTGGAATTTTGAGAGAGATTGCATTGAATTTGTATATTGTTTTGGATAGCATGAACATTTTAACACTATTAGTTCTTCTAGTATATTAGCATGGAATGTATTTGTCCATTTATTTGCATCATCTTCAATTTATTTTATTAATGCCTTATAGTTTTCAGTATACAAATCTTTATTCTGTTTGGTTAAATTTAATCCTAGGTGTTTTATTCTGTTGGTGCAATTTTATGATATTGTTTTCTTAATTTCTCTTTTGACAGTTAATTAATAGTTTATAGAAATGCAACAGATTCTATCCATTCACTCTTACTAGTCATTTGGGCTGTGTCCACAATGTTGACTAGTATGAGTAACTTTACTTTAAATAGTCTCATATAAATCTTTTTGTGGGTGTATGTTTACATATTTTCTTGCATATACACCTAGGATTTGAACTGCTAGGTTCTTGAATAGACTTATGTTTAACTTTTTAACAACTTGCCAAAGAAGTTTCTCATGAGATTATACCATTATGCAGTCTTTGCAACAATGTATATGGTTCTAGTTGCTCTATAGTGTAGTTTGGTGATAATAGCCTTTTAAAAAGGTTTTAACCACTTTAGTGATTGTGGAGTGGTTTCTCATGATAGGTTAAATTTGCATTTCCCCAATGACTAATGATGTTAAGTACATTTTCATGCGCTTATTGGCCATTTACATATCTCTTTTGAAATATCCGCTCAATTCTTTGCTTACTCTTCTAAGTGGTTTATTAATTTTTTCTTTAGAATTTCATATGTAATCTGGATAAATAAAATACCAGATAGATAGTAGTGGAAATATTTTCCCCTGTCTATAGTTTGTGTATTAACATTCTTAACAATTCTATTTGATGAGTGTAGTGTTTTAATTTTGTATGAAGTCTAATTGATCATTTTTGTGTGTGACATTAGTATGTTCATGTCCACTTTATGAGGACTACCTACCCCAAGGTCAGGAAGATATTCTACCTTGTTTTCTTCTAAAAGCATATGGGTTTCCTGTTTATGTGTATAATACATCTCAAATTTTTTTCTGTGCATGGTGTGAGGTAGTGGTGTAAAATTGTTTTTTATTTCCTATAGACTTATCCAGTTATTAAACCATCATTTCTTAAAAAGACTTTTCTTTCCCTATTGAATTTATTTAGTATGCTTATTAAAAATCAGTTGAACATTGATTCTGTTTCTAGAATACATATTCTGTTAGTATGACACAGTTTTCTATCCTAATGTCAATACCACCCTTTTTAAATTAGTATATCATTATACTAAATCTTTAATTCAGACAGTATGATACTCCAACTTTGTTGTTCCTTTAAAGATCATTTGACTATTCTGTATTCTTGAATTTCTACTTCTATTTTAGAATCAGTATGTCTTTTTCTTCTAGATTGCTTAGTGGAATATTGAGGGTGGTTGTACTGAATTTATATACCATTTGGGGGAGGATGGACACTTTTAACAATAATGACTCCTCCAATCCATGAACATGCTTTTAGTTCTTCAATTTCTTGACCCATGTTGGTAATTTTCAATATGGATATCTTGCACATATTTTCTTATGTATTTTTAAAATTGTATTGTTTGTATATTATAAAGAGATTTTTTTCCCCAGCATTTATTTTCCAAATGTTTGTTGCTAGCATATGTAAACACAATTGCTTTCATATATTGACTTTGTATTCTATGATCTTGCTAAATCCACATAGTAGTTTTTAAAGAATCCTTAAACTTGTCTAAGCAAATGATCATGTTATGTGTAAAAAAAAAAAAAAAGACAGCTTTCCTTCTTCTTTTTCAAACTTTAGGCCTTTTGCTATTTTTGGTCATCTACACAGGATAGGACTCAACACACTGCTCAATAGAACTGATGAGAGTGAACATAACTTGTATTTAGTTACTGTTTTTTTTTTTCTTTTCTTGTGATAAGAGCTTTTATTTTTTTTTATTTTTTTTTCCTTCCATTTTTTTTTAATTTTTTTTTTTTTTACAAATAGTTTATTGTCAGATTAGTTTCCACATAACACCCAGTGCTCATCCCCACAAGTGCCCTCCTCCATGCCCATCCCTCCTCCCCCCACATCCACCAGTCCTCAGTTTTTGTCAGCATTCAAGAGTCTCTCATGGTTTGCCTCTCTCCCTTTCCCCCACCATTTCCGCCCTTCTTCTCCCCCTTGTTCCTCTGTTAAGTTCCTCCTAATCCTCCTATACGTGCACACATATGATATTTGTCCTTCTCTGCCTGACTTATTTCGCTCAGCATAACACCCTCAAGGTCCATCCATGTTGCTACACATGGCCAGATTTCATTGTTTCTCATTGCCATGTAGTATTCCATGGTATAGATAAACCACATCTTCTTGATCCATTCATCTGTTGATGGACACTTAGGCTCTTTCCATGTTTTAGCTATTGTGGAGAGTGCTGCTATGAACATTGGGGTACATGTGCTCCTATGCATCAGCATTGCTGTATCCCTTGGGTAAATTCCCAGCAGTGCTATTGCTGGGTCATAGGGGAGTTCTATTGTTAGTTTCCTGAGGAACCTCCACACTGTTTTCCAGAGGGGCTGTACCAGTTTACATTCCCACCAACAGTGTAGGAGGGTGCCCGTTTCTCCACATCCTCGCCAGCATCTAGAGTTCTCTGATTGGCTCATTTTAGCCACTCTGACTGGCGTGAGGTGGTATCTCAGTGTGGTTTTGATTTGTATTTTCCTGATGAGGAGGGATGCTGAGCATCGTTTCATGTGTCTGTTGGCCATCTGGATGTCCTCTTTGGAGAAGTGTCTGTTCATATCTTCTGCCCATTTCTTCACTGGGTTGTTTGTTTTTTGGGCGTGTAGTTTGGTGAGTTCCTTGTAGATTCTGGATATCAACCCTTATCTGATATGTCATGTGCAACTATCTTTTCCCATTCCATTGGTTGCCTATTAATATTTTGGGTTGTTTCCTTGGCTGTGCAGAAGCTTTTAATCTTGATGACGTCCCAACAATTTATTTTTGCTCTTGATTCCCTCGCTTTTGGGGATGTGTCAAGTAAGAAGTTGCTGCGGTGGAGGTCAAGGAGGTTGTTTCCTGCTTTCTCCTCTAGGGTGTTGGTAGCTTCCTGTCTCACGTTCAGGTCCTTTATCCATTTTGAGTTTATTTTTGTGCATGGTGTGAGAAAATGATCTAGTTTCATTCTTCTGCATGTTGCTGTCCAGTGAGAGAGAGAATCCTAAGTAGGCTCCACACTGTCCGCACAGAACGCGGTGCGGGGCTTGAACTCACGAACCTTGAGATCGCTACCTGAGCCGAAGTCAGACGCTTAACCGACTAAGCCACCCAGGCGCCCCAGGAGTGCTCAGTTAGTTTAGATATTTCTCGGTGGAAAGCTGCTGTGAGCTGTCAGTGGCCACAATGAACCATTTACTGTGTTTTATTCCCCACGTTTCCGCTCTGGCCTCCCTGGTTCCTCTGTCACCAGGGCGGGACGATTCGAATATGTTCTCTCTCTTCCTCCTGGCTGTCTCTGGAGCCCCTTTCCCCTCTGCGGCCTCATTCCAGCTACCTGGTCCCCTGGGCCCGTGAGCTGCTGACAGCTCGCATCTGTCCCCGGAAGCACAGTGCTTCACCAGTGGCCTCCAGTGGCCTGGAGAGATGGGGGGGGAGAACCAGAAACTCTTGAGGGACCCATGGAGCCGAGACTGGAACCCAGGTCTGTCGATGCTTAAACCGAACCCCCATCCCTCCCCTGTTTGGAGCTTTATCTGCTGTGTCCTTGAGCCCCGTGAGTGTGGGGGTCCTGCCCTGTTCCTGGTGGTGTTTGTACCTGGTGTCTCATGCACTGCGTGTGCTCAGCAAATGGTTGTCAGTCAATCGTTTGTTCTCCTTCTTGAATGGACTCTCACATCTTCTATTTTTTAAAGCAGTAGAATATCTTCTAGTGTTTTTCTCCCCAATATTAATTTTCTAACCTAAACTGAGTGGGTTTGTGGGGTGCGAGGGCGGGGGTGATGCTGGTGTGCGAGGCTGTGCGGTTCTGACTTGGGTTCTGACCTGTCTCTCCCGGCCGTCCCCTCCCGCAGGGCTGCCTCTGTACATGAAGTCCCTGCGCTGGGCCCTAGTGGTCATGGCTGTGTTTCTGGCGGTGTCCGCGGTCGCCATTGTGGCCCTGGCTTCTAGAACAGGTATGGTGCCGCCTCCTGGTCCCCCCTCGCCCTCTGGCCACCACCAGGGTGTCTAGTCCTTATAGCAGCTTTGTGAGAATCCGAAAAAGACCCCCCCCTCGCCACCCCCCGGGCAGAGGCTGCGTGAAGACATCTGGCTTGTTGAGCACAGAGAGGGAAGGGAGCACCTTCCTCCCGCTGGACACAGCCTGTGCTCTGATGAGCAGTGGGTCGACGGCCCACACCTTGGGCAGCTTGGGGCGTTGCGCAGACTCTACCGCCTGCCCAGGTCCTTGCCCACCCTGCTTGCCCAGCCCAAGGCTTACCACTTCCATGCTCCAGATTTGTCCCTTCCGTCAAGGCCATGGCCAGATTTTGATTTTTTTTTTTTTTTTTTTACTGTGCATCCTTTCAGCTCTTGACAGTGGTCTCTGTGCTTGCTTGCAGGCGCCACGTGCCGGCCATGCCCGCCGGGCTGGATGTGGCGTGAGGAGCATTGCTACTACGTCTCTGCCGAGGCTCGGGCCTGGGAGGCCAGCCAGGCCTTCTGCTCGGCTCACCGAGCCACCCTCCCCCTGCCGGACCACACCCAGGTGAGAAGGAGGCGGGCGGTCAGGGAAGAACACAGCGTTGCAGATCACCCATTCCTAGCACCAGAAGGAATCTCAAAGATCTAGTCCAACTCTGCATTGCAGAAAAAGTCACCTAGACCTGAGGAAATAAAGTGACATGAGGGACGACCAGACATCAGGGCTCCCAAGGTCTTCAGTTACTCTTGATTCCTTTTTTTTTTTTTTAATTTTTTAATGTTTTATTTATTTCTAGGAGAGAGAGAGACAGTGTGAGCAGGGGAGGGTCAGAGAGAGAGGGAGTCACAGACTGAAAAAGGCTCCAGGCTCTGAGCTGGCAGTCAGCACAGAGCCCAACGTGGGGCTCAAACCCACGAACCGCGAGATCACGACCTAAGCGAAAGTCAGACGCTTAACCGACTAAACCACCCAGGCGCCCCTACTCTTGATTCCAAGACGCAGCGGTAGAGCCGGGAGCATGTGTGGGGCATGTTCCCAGCCTGTCCGTGGCCAAGCCCTTCACAGTGAGCGTTCCTCCGGTCAGCAATTTGATAACATATTTATTGATCACCTAACTGTGTTTGTCACTGAGAGTCCATGATGAGAACAGCCCCTTCCTTAAATGTTAGCGTTTAAGGAAGTTCCTTTTTATTCCTATTTTTTTGAAGAGGTTTCAGCATGAATGAGTTTAATTTCATGGGTTGCTTTGTTGTGTGTATATTGAAATGATACCTTTGTTTCCTCTTTAATCTCTGTGGTGAATTACAGTGGTCTGTTTTACTTCTTTATTTCTTTTTAAACATTTATTTACTTGAGAGAGTGAGAATCCCAAGCAGGCTCTGCACTGTCAATACAGAGCCTGCCATGGGCTCAAACCCACAAACCGTGAGATCGTGACCTGAGCTGAGATCATGACCTGAGCCAAGATCAAGGCCCAGGTGCTCAACCGACTGAGCCACCCAGGTACCCTCTCCCTCCCTACACACACACCCCTTTTTCTTTTAAAAAAATTTTTTATAGTTTATTTTTGAGACAGAGAGAGACAAAACTGGAGTGGGGGGGTGCAGAGAGAGAGGGAGGCACAGAATCTAAAACAGGCTCCAGGCTCTGAGCTAGGTGTCAGCACAGAGCCCGATGCAGGGCTCGAACCCACGAACTGCAAGATCATAACCTGAGCCGAAGTTGGATGGTTAACCAACTAAGCCACCCAGGGGCCCCCTCCCCGCCTTTTTTTTTTTTTTTTTTTTACTATTCTAGGCCTCTTGTGATAGTTTGCTTAGCCGTGATTTTCTTCTTCCCCAAATACTTCTGGATCTGACTTGTTAAAATATTACTTAAGATTTCACATCCATGAATTTGTTTTCTTGTACTGTTCCTGCCCAGTCTTGACACAAAGCTGTTCTGTGCCTCACAACAGGGAAGGTGGCTCCTGCCTCCTTTTTCTCTGGGAGAGGTCCCTGGAGGTGGAGAGAAGACCATGCTGGAGAAAATGGTTTACAGTGAACAGGAGTTATTTCATTGCCAGGAATAACTTAGGTTTCAGAAGACATGGAGAAATGAAAAAGATACAATGTAGATTGAAAACCATGAAATCTGTGATCTCAATATAGTAACAATAAATATACAAAGAAAAAACAGGAAGGAAGTGTGTATAGTAATATCCCAATCGTGGATACCACTGAAGACTGCGAGTGATTTTGTTCTCCTTCTTTAAAGTTTTAATTTTTCTAATTTTCTAAATGTTCTGCAAATGATGTGTGCTACATAATTAGGAGGAAATGCTAGTGGGACAGTAGCCCATTAAGCAGGATGTCGGTGTATAAGGGTTTTTGTCGGGCGCCTGCGTCAGGCCCTGAGTTCTTAGGTTTGTCAAATAAGAACATTCTCAGGCCCCTAGTTGCATCTGCAAAATGGAGGCCAGTGGGAATGGAGGTCGGTCCCTAGAGAGTGACTGGAGCTGGGGAGGGGACCGAGCTGGGCAGTGACCCACTGAGCACAGCAAGTGTCCCCCGAAAGCCTGGTCCCTGCCCTCCAGCCTCTAAGCAGACAGGTTCAGTGGAGAATGACCTTAGCCCTCTGAGCAAAAACTTCCCTGTGGCTGGTGGGTCCTCCAAGGGGGAGATGGGCTTAACCAAATTCCAAGCTTCAGATAAAGAATTTTAAAAGATGTTTTTTTAACATTTATTTATTTTTGAGAGACAGAGACAGAGCGTGAGTGGGGGAGGGGCAGAAAGAGAGGGAGACACAGAATCTGAAGCAGTCCGAGCTCTGAGCTGCCAGCACAGAGCCGGACATGAGGCTCAAACTCCTGGACCGCAAGATCATGATCTGAGCTCAAGCTGGACGCTCAACTGATGGAGCCACCCAGGTGCCCCAAGAATTCTTTTAAAACTAAGCATACAGGATCAATTATTTGAAACAAGTGTACAGAAAACATACCATAAAGTCTGGGTAAACTCCTTGCAAAAAGACGAAGGTGAAGATTTCACGTCTGGAATGTGATGACTGTGGAGCGCCGCATGACGGCCAGAAATTCCAGGAGGCACCAGGCGAGGAGGAGCGGCTGAGGACAGGCTGGCAGAGGGAGCTGGACACACATGCCCAGGGACATTCCAAGGTGCCAGTAACACGCACAGCCCTCGGACCAGCGGGTCTCGGGCTCCCCAAGAGCTGGGCTTAGAGACAAGGAGAAAGTTTGAGAATGGCTGTGTTCTGTAGGGCGGAGGGAGCAAGGAGCCACACTCAACCACAGAAAGGTGAAAAAAAACATGAAGAAATTTCCATCATAGGATTACAAAGACTAACTAATGGGAGCACCTGAATAGTAAAGCAGAGATGTGTGAAGGCAGAAGGGAGAGTGGTGCCTACGGGCGGGGGGTGGGGAAGGAGGGCGTTTAATGGGCTGGAGTTTGCGTGCAGAGAGAGGAAAAGGCTCTGGGGATGGATGATGGCTGCACAGCGGTGTGAATGCACATGATGCCAGCAACCTGTACACTTAAAAATGGTGAAAAAGCCAAATTTCATGATACGTATTTTATCCACAGTTTTTAAAAAAGAAATGTTTGAAGGCACAGCGGATAACTTAGCTCACTTTTAAGATGGAAAATACGGGATTTCAAGGAAATTCTGCTCAGGGTCATATTCCCACATGTCCCCACATCGGTGGCAAAGTTGGTGGAGAAGCATCGGTGGTGATGGAGAAGCACCAGCTGAAGACCGTGGAGGCCCCGGGATTTCGGTGGCATCATACACAGAAGTTCTTTGGACCATAAATGACTCAGAAGTTTCTGGAACTTAATCCATGGATGTTACTTTTCCCATGCCATAATTTTTGCTAGCGGTGACAGCAATGGAGTCAGAGCTGCAAGGAAAGAAGGATGGAAAGGGGTGCCTGGGCAGGGGTGGGCCCTGCTTCCTGTCATGGGAGGCCCCGGGGACTGAAGTTGGGGAGGGCCGGGCGGGGGCTGGGCAGGCTGGGGCCAGGCCTGGACGAAGGGCACGAGCCTCGTGGCAACGCTGGAGACATCAATTGAGGTCACCTGTGTGGGGACTATGTTTGCACACCACCCTGCACAGACTGGAGATTTCTCATTTAGTGAGTACATACGACCTGACCTTGGCTTTATACATATTATCACAGGCCTCATTACAAATGTCTCCTCAGTTTTGGGGGGTCCTGGTGGCTCAGTCAGGTAAGCGTCCAACTCTTTCTTTTTTTTCCAATATTATTTTTTTAATCTTTATTTATATTGGAGAGAGACAGAGGGCAAGCAAGGGAGTGGCAGAGAGAGAGGGAGACACAAAATCTGAAGCCAGCTTCAGGCTTGGAGCTGTCAGCAAAGAGCCCGACAGGGGGCCCGAACTCACAAGCAGTAAGATCATCACCTGAGCCTAAGTCAGATGCTCAACCGACTGAGCCACTCAGGCACCCCACATCCAACTCCTGATTTCAGCTCAGCTCATGATCTCAGGGTTTGTGAGGTTGAGTCCCGTGTCGGGCTCTGTGCTGACATCTCGGAGCCTGCTTGGGATTCTCTCTCTTTGAAAATAAACAAACTTAATAATAATTTTTTAAAAACCCCACAAATGCCCCCCCCCATTTTAGAGGACCATACTGAAGCTCTGAAAGGTTGGGAACTTGCCTAAAGTCACAGAACCAGAATTTGAATGTGGGGTGTCCCGGTCCCAAAACTCTGCTCTTCACAGTGATAGTGGCCTCTGGGCCCCGGGAGAAGCTCCCGGCCCTGGTGTGTCCTCCAGGAGGGGGTGCTGGCCAGAAGGGGTCCTGGGTCTGCTGCAGCCACTGTTGAGATGCTTTGGGCCGTTCTGTCATCCAACTCCCCTCACAGCTGGCTCCAGGCTCCTCCTCATCCACTCCAAAGCTCCGGGTCTGCGGTCCAGCCAAGGTGTGGCCTGTCATCGCCAACTCTCCTCTTTCATATGCAGTCTGACCTTTAAGGTTTCAGAAGGGGTCAGGTTAGCAGCCCTCAGCCAGAAAGCTGTTTCTGGCTTCTCTGAGCTGCTGACTGACGCTGAGTCAGTGACGCTTCCTTGAGAGGAGCTGGGTCTGTGCTGGCGCCTCTGGGGCCCACGGGTGGCCTGACGGCACGTGTGTGAGCTGTGGCCCTTGCTGGGTATACTGGCAGGGAGCACAGGGAGCCAGTTCTGTTGAGCTGGCTTACTGTGTGCTGAGTTCTCAGGGCCGGTGTGAATCAGACAGGCCCCCGGTCCTCACCACGGTCCCTGCCCAATGTTGGAAACTGACAAGCTATTTAGTTCTGGGCATCAAGCTCCAAATTATGGTCACAGCACAGGGGAGGCAGCCCACCTTACAGGGGGGGTGGGGTGGGGGGGAGGAGAGGACAGCACCGTGTCCCTACAGGAAATGACCTTTAAACAGACCTGAAGGACAAACAGGGGACGGTCATGGCCCTAGTGCTTACTTTCTAATAACCAGGGGCAAGTGTAGAGGTTTTGGCTTTCTCAGTTTTCTAGGGAAAAGCTGCACATGCATCAGACTCCTAAGAGTCCACTTCTAATTTTCATTAATGGATACATGCTTGTGGGTGTTGTGAGCAATGCGTCCTTGCTGGTGTGGTCGGTCTGCTCTTCCTGTTCTATTTACATTTTCTTGCATTACGTTTTCTGCGTACTTGTCATCTTTAATGGCATTGTAATTTTCCATGGGGTTGCTGTCCCATAACATGCCTGCTTATGCTATTTCCTGATTGCTGAGCATTGGGTGGTTTCCATTTTTTCTTTAAACATAACACTGTGCTATCTTTGGGGAAGTTCATTTTCTCCCCCTTTATGGCCTTGGATTTATTCTCCAAAGTGGAATCACTCACCCAAGTGGTAGGAAGGATGTCACTGCTCCCGTCAGGTGGTACCGAGGTATGTTCTGGAAGATGCACCAGCGTCGCTGCCCCACACCGGGACTTACAGAGCTGGACCCTCATTGTCCAAGTTAAAACTTTTCAAGCACATTTTTTTCATTCATTCTGTTGCCGAAAACAATGTGACCTCAAGGACAAATATTGAAAAGAAAGAGAAAAATCGCCTCTAATAGCTCTCCAACGCACTCTGGGGTTTTGGTGCTGTCTGTGTCTGCGCTGGTGCGTGCACCGAGTTCAGGACCCGATCCTGCCGCGGCAGAGTCCGCCTTCGCGCGCGTGGTAGCCCCTCACGTAGGAGAGCTTTCCCCATACTGCTCGGTGGCCTTTGTACTTGTCTTCTTTTTGTAAGTGGCTGTGATATGGTGCCGCGCTGCAGGGTACCTTACGCTGTCGCCGACAGGTGAGCCCTTGCTGACCGTCTGCTCCCAGGCCGCCTCCTGCCCGGTCAGGCCGTCTGCTGCCTGGATGTGCTCTGTAGCCTCCCCGCTTTCTCCCCCTTGTCTGGCCGCTCATATCCATCGAAACATTTCTGGTCCCCAGTCTTGAACACAGTGTCTGGCAACCAGCCAGCGCCTGATATAGCTTTCCACTTGCTGGTGTTTGGGGAGAGCCGGGTTGAGCCGAGTCCGGTCTCTGGCTGGGTGAGTTGGGAATTTGCGGGAGGTGGGGCAGCGTGGGGCGCAGAACCCCCCGGGGCAGCCGTACCGGTGTCTAGTGTCGGAAGAAGGGTGACCAGCTGCTTTTCTCCTTCAGGACTTCCTGAGCAGATACCCGCTCACCAAACACTCTTGGCTGGGGGCCCGGCGAGGCCCCCAGGGCTGGCACTGGATCGACGGGGCCCCACTACCGCCCCAGCTGTGAGTGACCACGGGCCTGGGTGGGTGGCCCCTCTGCCCCCAGTATGACCGGAATGACATCACAGCAGGCACCAACGAGGGGTCACGGGCCTTCCCCTCCGCTGACATCTTCCCCCACTAGAGCCTCCTTCGTTCCGGGTTTCAGCCCCTGCTCCACCACCAACCTGGGGGTACCTCTTGGGAGACACCCCTCCCCCACTGTCCCGCTCAGGGCCTGGTTTCATTTAGTCCCAGTCACCCCATCCCTTGTTGGGCTCCCAGAGATCGCCTGAGCAGGACTGTCCGTCCCCCTGTTCGGTAGATGAGGGGCCCGCCCGCAGGAGGGTGGGTGGTTCTCCCAAGCTGTGGGGCATCCTCATGACTCCGACGCCAGAGCCCTTTGCAGACTGTCCTGGCTCTGAGCAGTGGTCAAGCAGGACCCACGCCGGCACTGGCATCGGGCGCACAGGCTGGCAGAGCCCGTCACCCTGAGCCCCGTCCCCTCTTCTCCCCCTCCCCAGACTCCCGGAGGAAGATGAGGACCAGCCCGGCCTCAAGTGCGGGGGCCTGGAGGAAGGCAAGGTTGTGGCTTGGGACTGTGCCTCTCCAAGACCCTGGGTCTGCGCCAAGCAGACCGAATGATTGGGGTTCTGCCCGTCCGGGGACTTCGGGGGTGGGCGGCCCCAAGCGGAGGCCAGGTGGCCGGCTGGGGTAGCCACTCCCCTCCCTGGACCCAGGCTTCGGGGTGTCCCCGCTCCGCGCTGAGGGGCCCTCTCTGAGCGAAGCCGGGACTGGACTTCTGGTGCGAGCAGATCACATCCAGGGGAACAGAGGTTTTCTGGGGCCCTGGACAGAGTGTGTATTTTAGCCTCCAGCCTCCGAAGTGGATTCGTTGGGTTACCTTGGGATGGTTTCTGAGCACTTTTGAGCCTGGGTTTCTCCCTCATTAAAATGGCGTTCCGCACCCTGTCCCCGCACCTGTCTGGCCACCCGTG